>CM046457.1:50712320-51039820 GCA_025506515.1 Flaveria trinervia | reverse complement strand
ACTCATAGTTGAATACAAAATATGAATGTAAATGCGGAAACGTATAAATTTATAATTCAAACGGCACAGACACGTGCAAACCAAATAAGTATAGTTTGTAGAAAAATGTAAATTTGTTCATTAGACGATGAATGCAACGTGAGATGTTCATACTTATGCACATCTTAAGTACCTGAAAGAAACATGCTAAAGTATCAACACAATGTTGGTGAGTTCACATGTTTATTAGAAAAACATTAAATAAAATCCAGATTTAGTAATCAAAGCATATAAGTAGGTAGCTAGCCTACAACAAGTTACTATGTGTATGAATTTCGCGGCCGAGCAGACAGTAATAATATAATGAATGCCTTGGCTATGGATACTAGAACACAACACAGTAAAACAAGCTAACCATTCACCCATTTGACCTACAGTCAAGCTAGTGGGGTTTGTCAAACTCGATAGATCTACTAACAATCATCTCGTTAATTTCATATTAACTGTCCGAATGAAGCGTAGTGGTATCACAATAATAAACAAGTATACACATTATTACTAATCCAAAGTATTGTACGATTTACAAAAAGATATTTCTCTCCCCCAAAAAGAGAGAATGGTATGAAAGTGGGGCTGTAAACTCACTTTAGTAGCACAACAACGAGTAAACACAATCACAAACGATTATGGTCCCGATTAACCTGAATTTCATTTGGTATATAATTAATAATATATATTAGTAAGGGAATTAATTATTAGAAATGGAATGGTACGGTTCATGATCACGGTTCGGTTACGGTGTCGATTATCGATAGACCCCACACACATTTAAATAAATATATATCTACACAGTGCATGTAAAACCGACAACCATTCAATGACCCCAAACAAAGCATGCACATACAATATATCTACATAACCCAAGCATAATACAAATTATACACATCCTTAATATTTGTATATTATGCACATACACCCCAATTGTGTATATTATGCACTCCATTCACCACCATATTCGTGATACATACGCAACAAATGCCCATGTACCAACACTTGCTTATTGACTTATATTCCACACAAAAACACACAACAAGATTAATAACAACATTCATATGCACTAAACCAAGTACACATATATATAATATGAGCATTCCACATATCCATACTAACCACAACAAGTACACACATATATAATATGAGCATTACATGAACATTCAAGTACCCACTCTTTACTCTTTACAAATCATGAATTATTATCTATGTATCCACACTAACCATAACACATACTAACATACATGCATTTCAATACATCGACATGACACACACACACACATAAACACCCATTTGAATTCCTAACTTCAAACCCCAACACACACATTCACCTCACGGCTAAAAACACACACATATACGCATTGACACACACACACACATAAAACAATGCATACATAATGGATACCCCAACCCTCCACCTTTCTACACCACCAACACACATACACATTGATATTATATATGTATATACAACAAAAATATATAGATATACCTCACAAATTGCACCCATATATATAGATACGTAGAACATACACAAATGTATATACGCACACGCACACACTATCGAACGTGAATGTAACCGATAAACGAAACCTACAACGAACCCCAATGAACCTATAATTGAAATCGTAATCGAAATAGTAACTAATTGCACACGGTTAGCGAGCATACCTTATCAGTTGACAAGGCTACGAACGATGAGACTAGGGTCACTGGAGCAATGACGTCACAGAAGAAGCTGTAGGTGTAACCATTGCATGAAGGGGAGACAATCAGGTGGTAAGAAACTAAAAGTGATCGGAGATGCATTGGAGGTGTGCAACTTGAGGAAGAAGTGACGGCAGTGGGTTAGGGTTACAGGGAACATGAAGATCGGTTGGGTTGGTTAATTTAAAGGATTTATATATTGCAACTTGTCACGACAAGCCCTTCTAGTTACCTTAAATTGCAATTTAAATCAATTGGATTTGGTTAGTAATTACAAGTTAATAATGTTTAAGTTAATCATAGTTTAGTTAGTCATTACATAATCGAGAGAGGTTAGGTTTAGGAAACAAGATTAACCAGAAAAGTCAGGTTGTCACATCATCCCCTTGTTGAATGAACTTTCGTCCCGAAAATTAGAACATCAGATCAACAAAGAACACCATGTTTCAATAGCAACACTGAAGACAATTCAGATGCTTGCTTAAGATAGGGTTTTTGGAATTTCTGAAACAAACCCAAAACAAAGAAACATAAAGTTTTGCAAGAGTTGTGACATCATCCCCTTGTTGAAGGAAATTTTGTCTAGAAATTGAATGAAAAGATATCTTAAGAATGGATACCTTAGAAAGTAGATGCCTGTTCTTTGAACAGTTGCGGATAATACATCATCATTTGACCCTCACGTTCATAGGTAAACTCCGGTCCACACTTTGATTTCCTCCTAACGTGCACAATGGGAATCTTGCTACACTTTAGGGTCTTGACTTCTCGATCCATAATCTCAACTAGTTCTTCAATGAAATGAAGTTGTTCATCAATCTCTAGTTCCTCTAATGGCACGACGAGTGATTCCTGAGATAGACACTTCCTCAAATTTGACACATGAAACATGTTGTGTATTCCATTGAGCTCTTCAGGTAAATTCAGTTGATAGGCTACTGGACCAACCTGTTTGACAATCTAAAATGGTCCAATGTATCTAGGGTTTAGTTTTCCACACTTTCCAAAGCGTACCACGCATTTCTAGGGTGAGACTTTTAGGAGTACTTTCTCACCAATCTAAAATTCCAATGGTTTATGACGTTTATCAACGAAGTCTTCTGTTGATCACGTGCTGCTACCATACGGTTACGAATTTGCAAAATCTTCTAAGTCATCTCGTACACGTACTCAGGACCTGTAAGTTGTCTTTCTCCAACTTCTGCCTAATAGATAGGTGATCAGTACTTACGTCCATATAAGGCCTCAAATGGTGCGGCATTGATTAAGGGGTGATAATTGTTATCGTAGGAGAACTCAACCAACGGTAAATGAGTTTACCAATTACTTCCAAAATCAATAACACAGGCACGTAACATATCTTCTAGCGTCTGGGTCGTACGCTCACTCTGATCATTGGTTTGCTAATAATACACAGTGCTCATGTCCAACCGCATTCCTAACGATCGTTGTAAAGATTGCCTGGAATGAGAAGTTAACCGAGCATCACGATCGGATGTGATAGATATTAGCACACCATGCCGAGAAACTATTTCTTTTAAATAAATTCGTGTCAACTTATCCATTAGATCAGTCTCTCAGATTGCTAGAAAGTGAGTGGATTTTGTTAAGCTGTCTACTAAAACCCAAATGGTATCACATTCGTTGGAGTCCTAGGCAACTTTGTGACAAAGTCCATTGAGATCCGCTCCAATTTCCAACTGGAATTCTGGTTGTTGAAGTAAACCGGATGGTCTTTGATATTCCACCTTAACTTTAGTGCAATTTAGACATCTGCTAGTGTAGGTTGCAATGTCAGCTTTTATATTCGGCCACGGATAACACTCCTTCAAATCTTGGTACATGTTGTCTGAACCCGAATGAATTGAAAAACATGACTTATGAGCTTCATGAATTACTACCTCTCGTAATTCCCATACTTTGGTACCCATACCTATTCCATGAAATAACAAATTCAATAAGTCTTGGTCTCTAATCATTTCTCCATGTCTTGATTTGCACTGGTAGATCGAAGTGAATGGTTATTTTGCAATGCATGTACTCGACGAGGTTTAGGGGTTTCTTTTTGGCTGAGTGCGTCGGCTACCACACTAGACTTGCACGTGTGATACTTAATGGCACAATCATAGTCGTTGAGTAGATCTAGCCATCGTCGTTGCCGCATATTCAGCTCCTTTTGATCATATATGTGTTGGAAGCTATTATGGTCTGTGTAGATCATGCACTTGGTTCCATATAAGTAGTGCCTCCAGATCTTTAAGGCAAACACTACAGCTCCTAGTTCCAGATCATGCAGTGTATAGTTCTTCTCTTGTACTTTGAGTTGTCTAGACGCATAAGTTATGACCTTGTTGCGTTGCATCAGTACACATCACAACCCCTGGATGGATGGATCACAATAAACAATGAAGTCATTAGTTCCTTCTGGTAGAGCTAGGATCGGCACACTGCAGAGTTTTTCCTTAAGTGTCTGAAATGTTGATTCCTCTTGGCTACCCCATTTGTAGATGGTCCCCTTTATGGGTTAGGGTAGTCAAAGGTTGTGCTAACTTTGAGAATCCCTTGATAAATCATCCGTAATAGCCTGCCAAACCAGAATTTGTCACACCTCAGTAGGTGTTTTCGGTGTCGGCCAATCCTTGATTGCTTCAATCATTGAAGGATCTACATGTATACCCTTTTAGTTCAACACATGACCAAGAAACTACACATCTCGTATCTAGAAGACACATTTTGAGAACTTTGCATACAATTGTTCATTCTTCAACAAATCTAGAATGATCCTCAGATGTCCCTAACGGTCTTCCTTATTTTGAGAGTAGATTAGTATGTCATCAATGAAGACAATGATAAACTTATCCAAATAAGGTTTGCAAACATAGTTCATGATGTCCATGAAAACTGCTAGGGCATTAGTAAATCCAAAAGGCATTTCTGCGAACTCATAGTGCCCCTAACGAGTTCGAAATGCCGTATTCAAGATGTCTTCCTCCCGAACTCGTAGCTGATGATAACATGATCTCAGATCAATCTTGAAATATTAGTTTTATCCTTGCAATTGGTCAAATAGGTCATCTATGCATGGGAGTGGATATCTTGATCGTCACCTTGTTCAACTCTCGGTAGACAATACACATTCTAAAGGTTCCATCTTTATTTTTCACAAAAAGCACTAGAGCTCCCCTAGGTGAAGAGCTGGGATGTATAAATCCCTTGTCTACTTAGACAACTCTTGTAGTTCATTTAGTGCTAAACGGTATAGCGCCCGAGCAACTGGAGCTGCTCGAAGTGCTTACTCAATCTAAATTTCTACATGCCTATATGGAGGAAGGCCAGGAAGTCCTCGGGAAATAACTCAAGAAAATATCTAACAAGAGGAATGTCTTCCAGTCATTTCTCCTCGGTAGTCTTTTCAGTAACTAGGGCTAAAATCGTTGATTGCCCTTTCCTCAACACCTCTGAGCCTTTATGTAAGAGATGATGTTGTTCGTAGTACTACTCTTGTTGCCTTCCACCATATGTATCTCTCTATCAAGCAAAGTTAGTCGGATGAGCTTCTCTCAACAAAATTTTGGCTTGGTTCTTAGACAAGCAATCCATGCCAACAATGACATCAAAGCTACCTAGTGTAATAGATAATAGACCAATATTGAAATCATGCCCTTATAGACTTGTCTTACAACCTTGGTATATATGAGAAGATTCTATGATCTTACAGTCAACTATTCTATTCTATAATTTGTGTCCAAAACCATAGAGTTATCTAGTAATCGACTGAGCTTATGCGAAATGAAACTCCTATCAACACCAAAATCAAATAGAAAAGAGGCAAAACAACCATTGACAGGAAATTTACCAATTACAATAGAAGGATCAATACGAGCCTCACCGCAACCAATTGCGAATGCTCTACCCTTTACACCACCATTTCCACTACCATTGTTTTTCTTTAGCTTTGGGCAATTCCTCTTGAAGTGCCCAGTTTGACCACGCTCATAACATCCCTTCTATGTTACTTAAGGTTGAGGAGACTTGGCCGGATGTTCATGCGACAACTCTTGGTGGAATGGCCAATTTTCCGTAGATCGTTCTCAGATGTCCTTATTGCACAGACCATGGCGATGATAATTGCACTATCGTGTGGTAATATAGTATTGGTAAGAACCGAGTATCAATCCGTGGACACACCTAGCCTACTCAACAAACTTGACGATTTGACTATCAGATTTGGATTTTGTTAAAGAAAATGATAAATTGCATTGGAAAGGTTTTTAGGTTTTTATAAACAATAATAAAACTAAAGTAAACTAAGATTTGAAGCGTTTGGATTTAAAACCAGGGAATAAAAGTTATCATCCTAATTAGACTCCACTTTTGTAACCGTGATAAATTGGTGGTGTGATTTAAAGATATGGATTAATGTAATTGTGTTAATGTTTATTAAGATGAGCTGGCGTGATTTCTCATCTATCATGCTGCCGTAGTGACTAGGATCATGTCAGGTTGAGTTTTACTGCTTAGATCAAAGCCCTAGTCATGTAGGTAAGTCTTTTGTGACCTATTTGACAATGATTTCTGAAAACATAACTTAATGTTAAAAGGAGAGTTGATCAAGTTCCTTCCAAACATACCATTAATTTTAGAAAACCAAAACAATTCTGAAGATTTCTCGAACTAATAAAAGGGAACCCGCAAATGATCAGAAGTTAAGGTGATATGATTTTTAATAACCATTTCTAGTTCATTAGCCATGGATTTGTTATGAAGACTGGTTTCATGAATGAATTAACCACATGGTTTTTCAACCTTGTATGACAATCACAATCACAAACCATAAATTTGTAACTTCCCGTTCAAATGTAGATGTTACCCATCAATAGTTTCCCAAGACCACCATAACATTAACACAATATTTATCACACCATTAGTTCATCACAAATTATATAAGTTTCATCCGATTAGGATGATAAAAAGAGTTTAGCTCATAATGAGCTTAAGTATAACAACAGACAACAAAGAAGATAGATATGCAATCATAAGTGCAATGGAACAATCAAACCGATAATCCACAATGGATGACATTTAGACGATCCCGAGCCTCTAAATGACCTTGAAGTCTTGATTCCCGAGAGAGTTCTGCAGAGTAACTCTCCCACCAAAGCTTACCAAATATGGTGAACTTAGGCTTCTATTTATAGGCTTTCCGAAGTGTTTAAGCACGGCCCCGTGCTAGTACAATGCTTACGAAAGTTGGTCGGCTCGTACATGCAGGTTGTGTCGGGCATGGCCCCATGCTAAATAGGGCACGACCCTATGTTGGAGGTGGGGCACGACCCCGCCTTACTGGGCACGGCCCCGTGTCTACTTTTAGGGAACAGTACTTTTTCCTGTCAGATGTCCAAACACGGGGGTGTGTTAATTTAGCACGGGGGTTTGTTTCTGGCAAAGAATGGGGGCGTGCTTAATGAGGCACGACCCCATGCTTGGACTCCAAAGCTCAGATTATTTCAATTTCTTGCTAAATATGCTTCTTTAGTCCAACTTGCCCTTTTGAACACCTAAAAACACAATTAAAAAATTTTAAGTACATTTTCATCATTTTAAGGAAAGTATTAAGGAATAAATGATGTGCTTTTGATAAGATTTATATGTATAATTTAGAGCACATTAGTCCCACTTGCATACCAGAGAAGCCATGAGCCCAAATATAATCCTTCATCTAGGCCTTGTCACCTATCTTCGTGGCGGCAATGACCCCAGCTTCTTTATTCTTTCTCTTCTTCTCCCTCATCTTCTCTTTCTAGCTTTCTTCCTCTCTTTCTCCAGTTGATCCTACTTTTCGTTGAAGAGCCATATGATCGTGTCATTATCATGTGGAGATAGTTTCCGAAGAGAGAGACCCTTGGAGGTTAGGAGAAATATTCTTTACCTACTAAGCTATAGATCAGCTTCTCTTATCTTCCTTTCTCTTTCCTCCTCTAAGGCCAACCTTGCTGCTTCCTCCCTTCATTCAATCTGCAGCATGGTTGCCTTTTCTAGCTCTACTAAATCCTCTAGTTGTAGGAGGAGTATATCTTCACTGACACCTCCAAGCTTGATGAGCTTGTCAATGATCTCCACCCTCTTCTTGTTGTTTACTGCCTCCTGGTTGGCTACAGTTGCTTTGGTGCTGGAAACTAGAAACTTCCCAGTCGGAAGTCTACCTTTTCTTCTGAGTTTTTCAATCCTCTCCTCCTACTAAAGCTCTTCCACAGTCATTTTCTTCTTGCATTTTACATCTTTCGAAGTGATAGACTTTGGTGGTTCTTGAATGGAGGATTTTGATTAAGGAATGGTGGATGGAGAAATTGAAGTTGTCTGAGCTAGGGGTCAGTTGAGAAAGTCCTCAATATTCACCTCAAATGCCAGCTCTAGAATTGCATCTGTGATGATTAGATCCTCTGACAAGGAGAACAAACTTTCCGCAACTTCCATCTCAGCTTCGAAATATTTAAATTGTTCTTCTGAGGCTTTGACTTCAGCTTTTGAAGTTTGATGAAATGCACTATCTATCCCAATTGTTTCAGTTGATGGGCCATCGGTCCTTATTTCCCCTTCTAAATGAATCTCATGTTCCATTTGGACCTTAGGTTGACCAACTTCTTCTATATTGGTAGAAGATGCACTTAACCTCTAAAGCTCTTCAGCTTGAAAGTATATCATAGCCTCATCAGGGCTAGGCTGATCTGAAGAAGATCTCAATAGGAGCTTGGAGAAGATCCTGTTGAGATCCCTGAGCATCCTTGGGTCCATTTGCAAGACAATTTAGGGAGGCTTAGGAAAGACTGTTGTAGTGGGAGCCGAATATCTAGCAGATAGAGAAGTTAAAGGTTGGCTCAGTGGTTCCTTTGTTGTTTGTCTCTGAACACTCTCCTTCTTTTTGGTAGTATCATCCTGAGAGCTAGATGAGCTAGAGGAAGAGGTCAATGAGACCTGAGTTGGTACGTGCCTAACATATTTCTCAATCTCTTTCTCAGGTAGTTGAGCCTTGAGATTTTCAATCTCAAGTTGCTAAGTGGCAAACCTACCCTCTAAAGTCTTAACCTTTGATTCAAGGTTGGAGAATTAGAAAGTAGGTCTTTAATAGTGAGTTGCATAATTCCCTCATCTTCTATTGAAGAATCACGAGGAGATGAGGTAACATACCTTGTATGTTCATCCTCACCACCAGATGTGTTTTTAGCACCCTTGTTTCCCTTGCCTAAGAATGTCTCTTTTAGAGTCATCAAAAGGCACTGTTTCTGTAGATTCAGTCTTAGAGATGGTACCACTGGCTTGAGTATCCAATGAGTCTCCCTTAGTAGTGTCAACTGAATCTACATAAGTCCCCTCCATATCAGTGGGACTCATCTCAATTGGCTTTAATTGATGTGGGCTAGAGACAACAGGTCCCTCTAGGCTCTGTTGATCCATTAGAGAGTGTTGTGGTTCAACTTCATTGCCATGAAGAGACGTAATCTCCTCATCAGTTTGGACTAAAAGGTCAGTAAGGGATATGGAAGTGAAGCCTAGTGACCCGGTACATTGGTCAATGTCTATTGGCATTGAGCCTTTGGTGGGGCTATCCTTTTTTGGTTTCTCAGGAGAGTGTTGGGACTCATTCTAAGGGCTTGCAACCTGGGTTTGGGGCTCAGGGAATTGAGACTGAGGAGGCTCAAATCCCATATTGAGGTAAAATGAAAAGGATGGTGAGACCTCTAACTAAGTGGGAGCCTATGATTCTACTCTTGTCTTTTTGGTTTGAATAGGATGGGATTGCTCAATGAGAGTAGACTGAGCAAGGGTTCGTTTGCATCTCTGATATGTGTTTTTGATGGGGTGAGTAGGAAGATCTGGCAAAACATGGGTAGTTGCTGGTGCACGTTCATCACCTATGGGTGAACAGGGATGTCACCAGGAGCCATTGGCTCAATCATACTTGGAAGAAGATTTTGAAGATGGTTGGCCTCATTTGAGGGACATGTAGAGTAGTTGCACACATAAGCTTACTCTGGTCAAACTCACAATTGATTATGTGTCGGAGTAACCTAGGATACATAAAGAATGTGTCCTGTTGGAGGTTTCCCATAAGGTTGGTTAGCACAAACATTGAGTAGTTAAAGCAAAGGCTCTTCACCAATTCATGAACTATGTAGCCTAGTTCATAAGGGATTTGATCCCATCCCCCAGACTTGTTAGACAAACAGTGAAGAATAACATGAAGTAGAAACTTCCACTTATAATAAAAATTGAACCTATAAATTGTAGACCTATTCACATCTCCACCGTATCCTATTTGAATATAGGTGTAATCAAGGTCTGATTTGGGGAACTCAGTAGGATCGCCTTCATCATGGAGCTCCAGATGCTCCCGGATGACCTGTTCAATAATGACCAACTCCTAGCTGGAAATCCTTGTTTGAATAACCCTAACTCCATTTAGGAGTACTATCTGACTGTTACCTTAGAATTCTTCCATGTGGTTCAAGTAAACAGTGGGGTTCATAGTCATATCAGTGAAATAGGTAGATTAGGTAAGAAAGGAGATGATGTATGAGACGTCAGCATCCTTGGTAGAGTCAAGGAATGCGACTTGGTTGGGTTGAGGGTTGAGTTCCATTGTAAGAAAGGAGATGATGAAAAAAGTGCAAGCAGGCTGAATTTGGGGTGAAGGAGGCTTTGTATAGTAAATTTGGTAAAAGGATTAAAGTGGGAAGTTGGGATTATTTAAATTGGTGAAATGGCGGTGTTGTGGGTGGAAAAGGGAAAATATGGTTTAGGGTTGGATGTGACAGTGGTGGTAAGGTTAATGTAAGGAATACTTGTTAAGGCTGATGCAACTCAAACACTTCAAGTTTCCTGCATGCTGCACAAGTGATTGAAGAAGAATGCTTTGGAAGTTTCACACATGCAACAGAAATATTCTAAGTGTGAAATCTTCCGAAGCCAAGAACAATATCTTTCGAAGCCAAAGATGAAGTCTTCCGAAGCTTCAGAGACAAAGTCTTCCGAAGCTCAACTCTTGAAAACAGATTTCTTCCGAAGACTTTTAGTATACATGCTTTATCTTATGTACTTTACATAAAGTTGGACCCCTTTCCACTGTAACTCTGTAAAGTCACCAACTTGCATGATTTGGTGAAAAGGTCCATGCTTTTAGTAACTGTACATTGAGGTCTTGAGTCTATAATTTTCTACTTCATGTACTTTATCCTTTTTGTAATATATTAGGATGTGAGCTATGGCATGTCATAGTCACAAGTCAAAAGACAATCTACCTTTTGACTTTACAATTGATTTTTTGTTGTGTCCAGTTAATTGTATCCAGCTAGCCTTAAAAGTATGGTTGGCTGTAGGATGTAGTATATGTATCTCAAGTACTTGTAACTTTCCTTTATGCTTTGTAACACTTGTAAAAGAACTTGAGAAGGCAATATACTACACTCTTGAAAAACATCTCCTTGTGTATTTTGCTATCTTGTTCTACCTATTATTTACTTGTGTTCTTTGTATCATCTCTTGTGTTTATCCAGTCTCACGATTTGGTTTAAGTGACCACCCTTCACCGGTCCTGTATTTGGTTTAAGAGCTCATTACAATCACAGAACTTGGGAGTTCTTCAGAGAGTGTGGACATTGAGGACTCACTATCCTCACTTGCAATTGTGCACACTTAGCAACTTCCTCAAGTTCACATTGATGTGGACTCCATAGACTCCTTCATACAGAGTCTATTTGAGGAAGGAATACCAAAGGCTATGTCATCTCCACCATCTTCATATCACATCATTGGGTGGAGGTATGACAACAACAGAAGAGCCCTCATCATTCTTAGATTTCAAGGGCAACAAAAGGTCTTTAACTTTCAGACCTTGAACTTTTATGAATGTCTGGATCTAGTCAACATGCCACTTGTCAATCAAAGCCAATCAAAACAAGCTAACAGGCTGGCTCAAAGAATCCAAGACAGAATCACTATAGAGTTCAGCTTCAGAAGGAGACTAAGGCAATCTGGCAATGCCATCAGTCAATTGGATGTTGAGGCAGACCCTAAGATTAGTTTCATAGGGGAAACCTTGACTGAAGGCCTAGTGGCAAAACCTGAGAGCCCTGTCTCATCATCATCAACTGCTGCAGAGATTCATACCCTTATTGAGACACCTGCTAGTGAAGGTGCTTCTCAACCTCTCTGGCCAGAGCTTGGATGCTAAACCAAGCAATGAAGGCCAAAGCTCTCTCCACCCTGAGTCACAAAGGTCTGTGAGTGACAAAGGGAAAAGAAAGATGACATTTGAGGGGATTGATGAGGAGGAGAGAGAGGAAAAGGAAGCTGAAGGGAGAAGTTCCTCTTTTGGGTCTGCAAGGCTTATGGAAACTACTATCAAGGCTGCCCCCAGACCAAACACTCAAAATGATGAGTTAAGGGCAGTCAGGATCTACTACTTGTAGACCAGGAACTATGACATTGGCAATGACATTTCTCTCCCCTTAGAGGAGTTAAATAAAGTGGTTGATAGAGAAAGGTCAAAGGAGAAGAAAGAGGCAGAAGATGCTGAGCTACTAGTACAAATGAAGGAAGGATGAAGAAAGAAAAGGTTATATAAGCATGTGCCCACTCTCTCCCCAGTTCAAAAAAGTCCTGCACATAAGGATGTGGTTCAACAAGAACCTCAGGTAGACAAAGAAGAAGACATGATCAAGATGATCAACTACCTAAGTGCCATAGGCCTCTATCAGGCAGATGCACTTCTTCCCTTATCCTATGACTATGTTGAGTTTGAGTATCTCAAAAAACTTGAACTTGAGATAGTCAAGGAAAGAAAGACAACTAAAAGGAAGCTAAGGGAAGAAGCTGCTAAGTCAAGAGGCATCATCCAGAAGAGCATGAAGAAGTTTGTAGACAGACAGAGGATGATAAGCTTCTTGAAGCTGTATGGATTCTCCGGAAGGAGACTTGGCCCTATGTCTCTATCCATCATGGATGAGCATATCAGGGTAATCAAGCACAAGATCAAGAGTGGAGAGCTAATTGACTTACAATTGGAAACACTTGATTCTCTCACGAACCCTAGCCATCTAGAGCGTCCAAGGAAGCCTGTCAAAGTTCATAGATCATTCCTAATCGATCTCTATTCGTTCATAACGTTTAGTTTCAATTAAATATCGATCGGGTAATCGTTCTCACTGATTGGATTGCCAATCAAATAGGATTCCGCACTATTTGATTCGGTACAAACACAGAATCTGTTAATATTCCATATGTATACGGTCCTGACAAGTGGTATCAGAGCTTTTGCTCTTGATTTTGTGTTTGATTCAATTAGAATTGTGTCAAAACTCATGTATTAACTCAAAAGAGTCATCTTTTTGAGTCAACATGTGTTTTTCGACGTTTCCAGGCATTAAAGTTGACGTTTTTCGTCATACGGCAGATTAGGTTTTCTGGGTAAATCGAAATTCGTGCCTAAGTGCCGAAAATTCGATTTTCCCGAACACAGTAGCCTTCAGTCGTATGAATAGCTCATTCGTACGATTGAACTCATTCACACACTCCATCGACACGACTGAACTTAGTCGTATCATTCATCGCACGACTGAACAACTTCAGTCAGTTGAGTCCATTCGCCTTGTCCATACGAACGACTGAATCCAATCGCACGATTGAATTCATTCACATGAGTGATCCATACACATTGTCCATTCGCACGATTGAAGTTGTCCTGTTCTCAAAGTACAAAGTTCATACAAATGGAAGATCAGTTTTCATCGTTTATTGCCCGGAAAGACTCACGCATCCAGAACCTTTTGCTTTTGGAAAATAAGATAGGAAATCACAATAAACCCCTGAAGCTTATAACGTTGGATGAGTATCCACAATGGAAACAACGTTTTGAGATTACCTAAATGGAGTGGATCCCAACCTCTAGACTTCTATAGAGACTAGTTACACAGTACCAGTAAGCGCAAATGGAGTAAAATTGACATTAGGTGGAATGAGCGAGGCTCAGAATACTCTTCAATGCTAAGAAGAAAGTCTACGCTTTGCTAACTCAGACAATCCCGAAAGACATCTTTCACCAATTTTCTGAGAACAAGCAAGCCGAAAAGTTGTGGGAGGTATTATAAAAGAGGAATGATGGAAATGCAATGTTAAAGGCTCTAAAGGCTAAAGCTCTCAAAAGGAGTATGATAACTCCTCCTCAATTGGGAATGAGAGCTTGGATGACATCATCGACAGGTTCTACAATCTTATGAGTGAGCTGCACACTCATGGTGTAACGACATCTATGGAAGATAAAGTTTCAAGCTTTGTAGATGGTTTTCCTGAAAAATAGGATTCATTTGTGTCCAACCTGAGATAGAATGACATACTTGCTACGTTGGACATAAATGACTGCATCCTGAAATTAAGGGAGAAGGAACTGAGGATGAAGTACAAGTCAAAGAAAGGATTTTATGTTCAGAGTCCTTCAGTCTACAACTCGGTTCCTAATCCAACTGGTTTAGGAGCACCACTTCAAACAGCTTTTGTGTCCAATTCTGTGTCTCCTTTCAAATCCGCTACTTTAGGACAAGAAACGTCTGGGTCATCATCGACTCAATACATAGTGCCTGAAGCCAATACTACAAAGTTGAAGACCGAGAATCCCGGTAATATCACAGTGGAGGTTGCAAAAGAGCATGTTGATCTTCTAGTAGTAGTGGTTCAATCGTATGATGGTTTAGTTGTTGGGAAGATCGGGAATTGTCTTCTTGTAGATGAAGACTACGAGCAGGTTGACGAGAACGAGCTAGAAAGGATGGATATCATGTGGGCTCTAGCAAGTGCAGTTAGACGAGCTAAAAAGTTCGTTAAGAAGACGGGACAGAATCTAATTGCCACAAAAGATATGACCTTTGGCTTCGACAAAACCAAGGTCTCCTGCTTCAATTGTGGTGAAAATGGGTACTTTAAACGTGAATGTGTGAAGCCCAGGAAAAGTAGAAATGGTAACCCATTTCCTACTTTCAAGAGTAAAGACAAAGACGTGGTTAGAACTAGCTCTTCAAATAAAGAGACGAAAGCACTAACTGCACAAGGTGACGAAGGACAAGACTGATCGTTCTGATTTGTCTCTCCTAGAGAATCCAACATTGCTTTTGTAGAACCATTGGATGATGGGTCTGCCAGTGAAGGTGATATTGCAGCTGAACAAGCGATGTCAGATACAGAAGAAGCTGTGAACGTGGTAAACCACTTGGTTGAGGAAGAGCTCAGAGCAACAAGTTCAAAATCTGCAACAGCAGAAGAGTCTACCACTACATTGATGGTTGATTCAACTGAATCCTCACAGGTAAGTACATTAGATCAACTATTTAATAAACATGCTTGTTCTGAATGTGAAAATTTTAGGGAAAGCACAGATCTAAAATTTTCTAGGTTACTAGAACACAATGATAACTTAGTAAATCACTAACTCTGCACTGAAGCAAATCGTATTTTTAAACAAAATGAGTATAGTTTTAAAGAAAAGATAGAACTTTTGGGTAAAATTAAAGGAACCGAGGTTGTTTCCTTAAATCAATCTAATGATATAAAGTTTTATTTAAATTCATTAGAAGAAACCAAAAAGGAGAAAGCAATTCTGGAAGTCGAAGTTAATTCACTAAAACAAAAACTGCATAGTTAGGCGAGCTCTTCTCACATAGTAAAGAACTTAGTGAAAGAGCGAAACAATGGGGAAGGTTTGGGATTCAAAGTAGTTCCACCACTACATGAGATCCTCTTGAATGCAAAATGTAGACCTATAAATAACAACGCAATTAAGGATCATGTGGTGTCTACTCCCCTAGTTAGTGATCCTGATTCCACGGGTGAACCTATGAAATCTGACACGAAATAGAAGGAGACTACTTTGAAATCAAAAGGCAAGATGCTAGAGAACTTAGATGATGCATTTAAAAGGGTTAATTTAAGGTCAGGGTCACCAAAGTCCATTTCAGAACCTAAACTTACTAAACTAGTTAACCACAAACGTGTTAATCATCAAAGTCCAACCAAAGGGCACGTAAAAGATGTTCAAAATGTCAAAACAATTAATTTTGTTAATAAGGGTGAAACATCTAAAAGAGTAGTGACTAAACCAAACCAGACACACCTCACACCTTCACTAAACTCAACAGCACATAAAAGTTTTCCCTAGTCTATAGAAGCAAGATCTTACTACAGTTGTGGAAAACGAGGACATATTTCTACTAATTGTCCTTACTATCACACACCAAGAAAGAAAATTGAACTTTATGATGAAAAACCAAGTTCTTCTAAAATAAGATCTAACACTCCACCTAAGATTTTTAGTGAACCAAAAGTTCAAACCATCAGTCAGACGTCTGTTTACGACAAACAGGCCTTACACAAAACTAGCTTATGGAAAGAAAAATCAAGTCTAGCGTCTGATAGTGAGAACAATAAAAAGAAAGATATGCCCTCGACATCTAAGGGATAATGGGTTGAGTTTATGATGTGTGATTCCTCCGGGTCACACAAGCCGGTTAAGGCTTGGGTCCCAAATCTGAACTAACAAGTTTCTTTGACTGTGCAGGGTGTCCGCTACAACACTATCACTAATACTTGGATTATTGATAGTGGGGCGTCCAGGCACATGACAGGAAATTCGTTCCTCCTTTTCAACGTAAAACAAATCAAAGGGGGACATGTTTCATAGCTTGGAACAAAGGAGGCTACATCACAGCACAAAGCGAAGTAGGAAACGAGAAAGTAATGTTTGACAAGGTAAACTACGTTCAACAACTTCAAAACAATTTACTTTCAGTATCCTAAATCTGTGATAAAGGCTTCAAGGTTGTATTTGACAACAAGAAGTGCTACATGTTGAAGAAGGACTATGTGAATGAGGAGGATAACGTTCTCATGTCAGCATCAATATAACGACCTATATGTCTTGGATCTATCAAAAGCATCCATAACTGATCACACAATTTAATGCTTCTTGTCAAAGGCAACTGAGAGAGACTCAGTCTCATGGCATAGGAGAATGGGGCACATCAATCCTAGGAAGATACATTACTTGATTCAGAATGGTCTAGTGAATGGTGTAAATGTCAAGAACTTCCAGCTTCCATACTTCTGCAAAGCTTGTAAGAAAGGGAAACAAACCAAGAAGGCTCATAAGGCAAAGAAAGTCAACTCTATTGATATGCCTCTCGAGCTTCCGCGCATGGATCTGTTTGGCCCTGTTAGCATAAAGAGAATTGCTGGAGACCTGTATTGCTTTGTAGTATTAGATGATTACTGAAGATTCTCATGGGTGATGTTTCTGAAAGCCAAATCAGAAACTTTTGAATCATTCAAACATCTAGTAACTACATTGGAATCATTCTACAAGCTGAAAGTTAGGCAGATTCGATCAGACAATAGCACTGAATTCAAGAATCAGTGGATGGAGGCATACTGTAGAGAAAGAGGAATTATTCATCAATTCACCTCTGCCTACACTCCATAGATGAATGGGGTAGCTGAAAGAAAGAATCAAAGTTTGATCGAGACTGCCAGAACAATGCTTGCTTACTCAAAACTGCCTATTCAATTCTGGAATGAGGCAGTGGCTAATGCGTGCTACATGCTCAATCGAGTCTTAGTGGTCAAACGACATGGGAAACATAGTATGAACTACTGCAGCAATGTAAACCTAATTTGAAGTATCTAGAACCGTTTGGCACACCTTGTATAGTGTTGAAGAAGACTTAGAATGGGAAGTTCAAAGAGAAGGCTGGAAGAAGGGATATTTCTCAGATACAACATACCAGACAATTGAGTTTATAATAAGTCTACGGGTCATGTTAAAGTGTGGTGCAATGTTGACGTTCAAAGATACCCACCACCCCAACTCGGAAAGGACCCTCATTCTTCTTTGACTATGATGGATTCTTCAAATCCTTCAATCTGTCGCCTTCTCATACTGATGACGAGCTTTCTGCTAGGATGATGTACGATGCTCTTAACACTCCTCTATCAGACTCAACATCAACTGGTCCATTAGATGATTCCTCTAACCCTTCAGGGGGAGACCTTGAAGTAAGTGAGTCTTCATCTGATTATGAGGCAGTTGAGACTGGTAATGAGGACTAGGAAGAACAGGTTCCTAACAATGAAAGTTCACAAGCATCAAATCCTGATGCCTCTGACACTTCGGAACCTCATACTCCAATAGCTACAGATCATGAACCTAAGTTTAACAATATGGATAATAAGGTTGTTGTTCCAACAACTCTCGGATCTCGGCTAAACGTTTATCATTCATTGGACAATGTCATTGGGGATGTATGATCGGGAGTTCAGACCAGAAATCAACCGTACTCAGCTGACTATGCCTCAGTAATGGAAAAGGGATACCTCATGATGGAGCATATCAATGTTTTGTGTCTCAATTTGAGCCAAAATATGTTAGTGAAGCAATAAATGATGATGCATGGGTCAGTGCAATGCAAGAAGAACTCCTACAGTTCAAGAAGTTAGGAGTATGGACCCTTGTGGACAAACCAAAAGGTGCAAAAGTAATTGGCACTAATGGGTGTTGAAATGCAAGAAAGATGACCAAGGGGTCATAATCAGGAATAAGGCCCGACTTGTAGTTCAAGGATTTTGACAAGTCGAAGGAATAGATTACAATGAAGTGTTTGCACCAGTGGCAAGGATGGAAGCAATACGTATATTTCTAGCTTATGCATCCTACATGAAGATCAAAGTCTATCAACTTGATGTCAAGAGTGCGTTCGTTCATGGTGAAATCCGTGAGATGGTATATGTCAGTCAACCCGAAGGATTTGAGGATCCTTATCATCGGGACAGAGTTTACAAGCTGGATAAGGCTCTCTACAGGCTCCATCAAGCCCCTAGATCATGCTATGAGAAATTCTCAACTCATCTGGTGAAAAAGAGTTTTCACAGAGGAGTTGTTGATTGTACACTGTTCATCAAAGAAAAAGATGGCGACCTACTACTGGTACAGATTTATGTTGATGAAATAATCTTCAGTTCCAAAAACGAAGATTTATGTAAAGAATTTGAATCTGTAATGAAAGCAGAATTTGAGATAAGTGTCATGGGGGAGATGAAGTTCTTTCTCGGGTTACATATGGATCAGACACTGTAGAGATTAATGAAGAGGCTGATGCAACCTAAACATCTTAAGTCTTTCCTGCATGCTGCACAAGTACATCAAAGAAGAATGCTTAGGAAGTTTCACATATGAAATACAAAATACTCTAAGTGTGAAATCTTCCGAAGCCAAGACCAATATTTTCCGAAGCCAAACATGAAGTCTTCCAAAGCCTCAGAGACAAAGTCTTCCGAAGCTTCAACTCATGAAGACAGATTTCTTCCGAAGACTTTTAGTAACATGCTTTATCTGATGTATTGTTCCACAAAGCTGGATAGCTTTCCGCTGCACCTCTTCAAGTCACCAACTTACATGAGTTGGTGAAAAGGTCTATGCTTTTGGTAACTGTACATTAAGGTCTTGAGTCTGTAACTTTCTACTTTATATACATTATCCTTTTTGTAATAGATAAGTATGGCATGTCATAGTCACAAGTCAAAAGGCAATCTGCCTTTTGACTCTACAATTGATTTTGTTTGTGTCTAGTCAATTGTATCCAACTGGCTTTCAAAGTATAGCCGGCTATAGGATGTAGTATAAGTATCTCATGTTCTTGTATCTTTAGATAATGCTTTGTAACACTTATAATAGAACATAGAGAAGGCAATATACTGCATTCTTGAAAACCATACACTTGTGTTCTATCTCGTATATTACTTGTGTTCTTAGTTTTCTTTCTTGGTCAATCCAGTTTACTCTTTGATTAAAGTTTAGTTAATCTCCTCTTTATGTTGTTGTGTTGTAACTTAAACCCTTCAACGATCCTGCATTTGGTATTAGAGCTTTCTAGGCTCTTGATATAAGATCTTACCATCTTAAGATCCCTCACACACACAAATACTAAACTTTTCAAATGGCAGCCATTTCCAAAACTGATATGGAAACTGGAACCATGAACAAGTCCCCGCTGATCACTCTTGATGAGTTTGATACCTGGTGTTTAAGAATGGAAGGTTTCATCAGGTCTCTTGATTCAAGAATGTGGGAGTCTATTGAAAATGGACCTTTCATACCCAACACCCCTTCTGCTACTGGTGCTGGTATGATCCCCAAAGATGTGGCTAACTACTCTGATGAAGATAGGAAGAGAGTAGAGATTGACAGAAAAGCCATGACAGCTCTTCAAGCTACCCTTCCAAACTCTGTGTACAGAGGTCTCAAGAAGTGCAAAATAGCCAAGCAGCTGTGGGATGCACTGAAACTGATGTATGAGGGTTCCTCTGAGGCCAAGGAGAACAAGAAGGATCTCCTAAAGGAGCAGTTTGAAAACTTCACCTTCAAAAGTTCTATAAGATGATCTGGAATACATGGAAATAGTCAAGCAGATGGCTCTTCTCACTCACAGAGCCAAGAAGTTCTACAAGAGGACTGGAAGAAAGTTTCCAAGCAATGCAAACAGTGGAAAGTTTGGACTGGACAAAGGCAAAGTCAAGTGTTACAACTGTAGCTTGATGGGCCACTTTGCCAGAGAGTGCAAGGCACCTAGACCAAATGGTGGCCAAACATAGTCCGGACCAAACTACACTGACAAGGCTCTCCAGAATGAGAAGTCAAAGCGGTAGGCTACTGTTGTTGTTGAAGAAGGAGACTTTGACTTGAGCTTTCAGGTGGAAGATGCTTCTCCAAACCAAGCACTAATGGCAGATCATGATGAAGCCAAGGTATTGGAACATCTCTATACTCCTGAATGCATTACTAAAATTAACAGATACAGTCCTATAACTTGGAAATGAGATCTGATCTTGAGTCTCTAAACATTTTAAAATCTGATTTTAGAAAAACTAAAAATGATTATAAACTGAAGATAGAGGACTTAGAGAAAACAATTTCAGTTCTAAAACTTGAACACACAGATTTTAGGACTCAAATCAAAGATCTCATAACCAAGCTAACTGGGTGCCAGGCTGAGATTGTGATCAGCAAAGCCAGGGTAGAAAAGAGTGTTCTTGAAGAAGAGACCTTCAAGAACATGGTATCCTCATCCCTGCACAACAAAGTGTGCTATCAAAATAGGCAGGGACTGGGATCCAATGAGATAGCACTTCCACATACAATCTTGTCAGTAAGATCCCCTAGGTGTGGAACTTGTGAAGATGAGCTTCCCCTCATAGATCCTATGAGTGAAGAGGATGAAGAAGAGATAGTGAAGAATTCCTCTGAGAAGAGTGAAGATGAGGATTCCTAGAAGGGCCACTATCCTTCTGAGGAGAAAAAGAAGACTGTGATGACCAAGTCCATGAGAAAGAACTTGATCAGAAAGAGCAAAAGAAAGGCAAGGAAGGCTCAAGAGATCAAGGCTACTTTTGACTCTAAGCAGAAACAAGTATTTATCTGTACATGGTTTAAAATGGTAAGGACTGAAGACATCAATCAAAACTCTTCTGCTAAGAGTTCTGGTTCTTGTTCAACCCATCTAAGTAGCAAGAAGAAGACTGATCTGCTGTGTACCACTACTGCACAGCCAGGACCATCAAACTCCAAGCACAGTCCTCAGCCCAAGAGGACTGTCTCAGCATATGCAAAGATGAATATGGCATAAGGATGTGACCAAAGATAGTCTTGTTCTCAGGAGAAGGCTTTTTTGAAGAAGAAGATGAACTGTGTCATGTGTGAAAGTACCACTCACATTTCTAAGAATTGACCCTTCAATCCTAGAGGTACTCTCCATATGACCAAAACAAAGACTTCAAAGAGTCTCAAGAAGATTCAAGCTTCGGAAGGAAAATCTGTTTCCTTCGAAAGCTCTAAATCTGCAAAGAAGGGAAGTGGAAAATTGCCCTAGGAAGAGAAGTTGGTCTCGGAAGAAAGGAGTTCTTCCGAAGCACTAAAGTCTGTTGCACTGTCTGTAGAATCTTCCGAAGGTTCAGTCATCAAAACTTCTGATGTTCCGAAAGCTTCTGATGTTTTGAAGGTCAAGTCCAAGACTCCAAAGGTGGTGTGGATGTCTAAGAAAGACCAAGTGACTGAGATTTCTCCATCAACAGCTCAAGATCCTCTTAGTACAACCATAGGAACTATTACTGTTGAATTTCCTTCTGTAAATGAGCCCAAGACAAGCGAGGATTGGGTTTCCAAATGTTACTAATTATTTTCCTTGTGCAGGGACAGCTGAAGACAAACAAAAATGTCTAGATCATAGACAGTGGCTGGTCCAGGCACATGACAGGCAATAGGTCACTACTCCAGAACTTTGAAAGGATTGATGGAGGACCAGTTGCTTTTGGAGGAGATGAAGGTGGTTACATTTTTGGAAAGGGCAAAGTCACAAATGGTAAGCTCAGCATAGAAAAGGTAAACTTTGTTAAGGAGCTTGGATACAATCTTCTGAGTGTATCTCAATTTTGTAATCAGAGTCATAACACGCTCTTTACTGAGCATGAGTGCATTGTTCTTAAGCCTGGTGTGGTCATTCCTCATGAGCATATCCTGCTTAGAGCCCCCAGGAAAGGAAACATGTACAAGATGGACTTGCAAGAAACCTCTCCCTCTAGAGAAGTTTCATGCTTTCTATCTAAAGCAAATACTAATGAGTCTTTCCTATGGCATAAAAGAATGTGCCATGTAAACTTTAAGAACATGAATAAATTGATTAAGCATGACTTAGTAACTGGAATGCCAAAGAAAGAGTTTACAAGTGATGACCACTGTGTTGCATGCCTGAAAGGGAAGCAACATAAGGTATCTCACAAGCCTAAGGAAAAGAACTCCATCACTACACCCCTACACTTGTTACATATGGATCTCTTTGGCTCCACCGGTGTAATGAGTTTAGGAAGGATCTTATACTGTCTAGTGATCACAGATGACTTTACAAGATTCACTTGGGTCTTCTTCCTTAGAACTAAGGATGAGACTCCTGAGATTCTGAAGAATTTCATCTTAAAGAATGAGAATCAATCTGATCATATGGTCAAAATCATAAGATGTGATCAAGGAACTGAATTTAAGAACCAAATCCTTGATACATTTTGTGATGAAAAGGGTATTACAAGATAGTTCAGTGCTCCCAGGACTCCTTAGCAAAATGGTGTTGCTGAGAGGAGAAACAGGACACTTATTGAAGCTGCAAGAACCATGTTGTTTGACTCTAAGCTACCCATCGCCTTCTAAGCAGAGGCAGTCAACACTACCTGCTATGTGCAGAATAGAGTTTTAGTAGTTAAGACTCATGGCAAGACTCCTTATGAACTTTGGCACAAGAGGAAACCTTTCATTGGTTTTCTCAGGTCATTTGGTTGTCCTTGCACCATCTTGAATACCAAAGATCAAATTGCCAAGTTTGCTGAGAAATTAGATGATGGACACTTTATTGGATACTCTTCCCAAGCTAAAGCTTATAGAGTATACAATCTCTGAACTAGAATTGTTGAGGAGTCAGCCAAAATGACTTTCATTGAGCACACACCTTGTGTTGTTGGTTCTGGTCCAGATTGGTTATTTGATCTTAATTTAGTTACCAACTATTTTAACAAATCTCGTGAGAATGTTTCAGGATGTGCAAAAAATTTAAATATAGGTGATCCTAATCCAAGATTTGAGCTAGAAAGATCTTCAAGTCATACATCTTAAGCTCTAGTTGGAACTACTTCTGCAAACAAGGTTTCTATCAACACAACAATGACAAACTCAGCTGATACATCTGGTATGCCTTCAAATTCCAGCTCAGAGGCTCCACAACCAGATAAGAACACCTTAATTGTGGAAGACAACAATGGTGGTGGTGATAGTGACCAAGAATTTCTTGATGCCACTAACCACACCATAGATGAGAACATCAATGATGCCACACACTGCTTGGATCAAGTTTCACTTGAAAAGTGTGCTGATGTGGTGGGTGAAACATCTACGCCATATCTAAATTTCTCTAATTTAGATCTCTCTCAACAACTTGCTATGATTCCTCAGCTTAGGATCCACAAGTCTCACCCCACCACAAACATCATTAGAGATGTTGTCACAGGGGTAAGGACAAGAGGACAAACCCATGAAGCAAATGTTTGTCTTCACTCTTGTTTCTTATTCTAGATAGAGCTAAAGAGAGTTGATGAAGCTCTAAAGGATGGAAGTTGGGTTGAAGCTAAGCAACAAGAGTTGCTTCAACTGAACCTTTGTCATCTTCCTTCTAGGAAGACTACCATTGGAACCAATGGGTGTTTAGGAACAAGAAAGATGATAGAGGCATCATCATCAAGAACAAAGCTAGACTGGTTGTTCAAGGATACAAATAAGAAGAAGGGATTGACTACACTGATGTCTTTGCTCTAGTGGCAAGATTAGAGGCTGTTAGGATATTCCTGGGATTTGTTGCATCCAAGAACTTCAAGGTCTTTAAACTTGATATGAAGTTTGCCTTTTTATATGGAGTGATAGATGAATAGGTTTATGTCAAACAGCCACCTAGTTTTGTAGATCCTGATCATCTTGATTGTGTCTGCAAGCTTGACAAAGCTCTCTATGGGCTACATCAGGCACCCAGGAAATGATATGAGACACTGTCTAAGTATCTCTGTAAACATGGATACAGGAGAGGTACTATAGATGGAACTCTCTTCATCAAAGGACAGGGAAAAGACATATTGCTAGTTCAAGTATATGTGGATGACATCATCTTTGGTTCAACTAATCCAAAGCTCTGTAAAGACTTTGAGAAGCTGATGAAAGACAGATTTGAAATGAGTGCTATGGGGGAACTTAATTTCTTTCTAGGAATTCAAGTGAAGCAAGTTGAAGATGGCATCTTCATAAGTCAGTCAAAGTATGTTCAGGACATACTCAAAAGGTTCAATATGACTGGCTGTAAGATTGCTAAGAAACCCATAGCTAGAAACCACTCCCTTGGACCTGATCTTGAGGGGGAGTGTGTAGATGAACACTTATACAGGGCTATGATTGGGTCTCTTATGTATCTTACTGCTAGCAGGCCTGATATCATGTTTGCTACATGCATCTATGCAAGATATCAAGCCAAACCTAAGATGTCTCACCTCATCACTGTCAAGAGGATTCTAAGATACCTCAAAGGTGCATCAACACTTGGTTTATGGTATCCCAAGAATTCTTACTTCAATCTGTATGCCCATACAGATAGTGATTATGGTGGTTGCAACATGACTACAAAGTCTACATCTGGGGGATGTCAATTTCTTGGTGGAAGGGTTGTCTCATGGCAATGCAAGAAACAATCCTGTGTCTCTGCATCAACTGCTGAAGCTGAATACATTGATGCTGGTAGCTATTGTGCTCAAGTGCTTTGGATTCAGAATCAGATGCTGGACTATGGGTTAAACTTCAAGGAGACCCCATTCACATAGACAACAACAGTGTTATCTCAATCACAGAGAATCCTATGCAGCACTCAAGGACAAAGCACATCAATATCAGGTATCATTTAATAAGAGATAACTATGAAAAAGGATTAATTAAACTAGTCAAAGTTCACACATATGAACAATATGCTGATCTGTTTACAAAGGCTTTTGATGAACAAAGATTTGAATATGTTATATCAGCTATTGGGATGATCAATCTTGAGTAGATCTTTGTTAAAACTAATTCTTATTATTTCTTAAAATATGTGTGTCCTAAGTTGTCTAGTTCATCACTTTCATAAGCTCATGTTTTCTTTGGATAAAAATTTTCTTTTTGAAGACTTTCCTTAGATTTTGAAAATTTTTGATACTTCGGATTTATGCTTTTAACTTTAGAAGTAAATCATGCCTTCAAATAAATAACTGTCTAAGAAATTTACCTTCGGAAGAGACTTCAGATCTATCTTCCGAAGCTTAAATATTTGTCTCAGACACTTACTTATTTTTAAGGACCATTTACTTCCGAAGCAAAATTAACTCTCGTAAGCTTTGTTGATTTCTATACAAAGCACTCGAGTTTTAATTTATCTTCTGAAGCAAAATCCTCAAATCTCTTAGGAAAATCTTCCGAAGTCATTTTAGCTTCGGAAGCTTTTTCATTAAAACTTCTGAAGATAATTAACTATCAGAAGCTTTTTGTTTTCCAAGAAAACTACTTTTTGAGCAAAAGTAAACTACTTTTTCAGAGGTGGGACCAACATTCGGATTTCAAAGTTTATCCTCTTTCATTAAACTTTATTGAAATCCTTCTCACATATAAACCCAATGGTTTCCCCTCTTTCTATCATCTGTTCTTCCTCCAAACCTAAAAACCCAAATTTCTCTCTGAAATTTCTTTCTTTCTTCTTTCTTCATCTTTAAGCTACCTCAAAATGGCCAATCTTGCTCACAGAAATGATCCCAACTTTCCATGCAGCTACACAGACAACATAATTAGGTTGCTCTGTTAAGCTCTGAGAAAGATCCTCATTTCTCAAAGATTTGCCATTTCTTAACTCTGTCAAACTACTTCACCTCCCTCACCTTTGATCCTCCACTCTATGAGGAGGATCATCTGCTAGAATTCTGGAAAACCTGCCAAGAGGTTGTTATGGATGGGGAGAAGGCACTGTCTGCCACAGTGCAAGGGAGAACATTTTCATCACTCTGCCCATCATCAACATGCATCTTCGGCTGGATGATGAAGAAGGTGAGGTGTTCTTCCCAAAGGAAGCTGTTAACCATTCCTTTGGCAAGATGGAGTATGAGGGAGATTTCTCTGTAAAGACCTTTAGGAAAGGGAAGGTCTCATCCCAATGGAGATTCTTGCTCCATGTGGTCATCCATAGCTTATCAAACAAGCATGGTGGATGGGACCAGATTCCTGAGGATCTCTCCTTCATCATCCATGGAATGATTCAGGGGGTCAAGTTCAGGTACTCTCAGTTTGTTTATACAAATCTACTTGCTAACTTAGACTCCTTAATATTACATGTTTCCTAGATATTTCCTGTACATTCTTAACTGTGAACTGGGCTCACAGTTAAGGGAAACAGGTAACATTCTTAAATTGGGACAGATGAACCCGGCATCTTTAAAATACTGAGAAAGCCCACTGTTGGCTTCTCTGGGGTAGAAACAACCCTAGTCCCAAAAATATTAGAGCTCATTGCTCAAGGTGACAACCTAGCAGCACAAGCTAGTGTTGAACCCACACTTGCTACTTTCCAACCACCCACACAGCCTCAAATCACCTCACCTACCAAAGAAAATCCAAACAAACCCTTGCTCAGACTATTCATCTGTGGAGGCCCCCATATACTCACCCATACAGAAGAAGTGGACACTGGAGCTCCCACTTCTCCTGAGGAGCAAACCACTCCCATCTCTTCAAGAATCAGTGCTGAGGTTCCTCATGCTCAGCTTGATAAGCTCATAACCAAACTACCTTAAGCCATTACTCTGAGTCTCAACACTCTATTGATCAACCTTCAGGGGACAGTTACCATCCCCAGCCTATAGATCTCAACCAACCAATTCCCAACCTTGATTTCTATACTGATGAAGATCTAAGTTTCAGTGAGCATAATGTGTCTCTCTTCTTTTCCCCTAATCCAAGAGAGGTGAATGCTCTTGTGTCTCCTATATCTTTCCCACATCAATCACCCACAACTGAGGTGGACACTTCTGAACCTGTTCAGGATGTCCATATGGAAGAGGCTCTCACTTCTTTAAGTGATTACATCTTTAAGACCTCAACCATGGCAACTCAGCCCACTGACATCTCCACTAAGACTGCCAGTGAGCTGAGGAAATCAGCAGCCAAGAACCTCAAACTGGTGGTGAGAGAGAGGACTTTGGTCCAATCATCTCATGGCCCAATGAATCTTCTAATGAAGATGAGGGGAGTCTGAGACTAAAGGTGCACAAACTATCCAAAACATGCACTTACCTAGTCTAAAAGGTCAGTCACCTTGAATATTAGGTGACTACCTTACACAACAGGTCAATGATCAGCAACTTGAGATTTCATATCTTAAGGAAAAACTAGCTGGGAGACCTTTAAGAAGAGCTCAACCAGGAACACAAGAACCTGTGGATGTGATTGACCTATCTTCCAGCTCACCTATGCAAGTGGGTGATGCTACCAAAAAGGGGGAGAAAGTCATTACAGTCACAGAACCTGGGAGCTCTTCATAGAGAGTGAACATTGAGGACTCACCATCCTCACTTGCAACTATGCATTCTTAGCAACTTCCTCAAATTCACATCAATGTCGACTTCACAGACTCATTCATACAAAGTCTGTTTGAGGAAGGGATACCAAGGGCTATGTCATCTTCACCATCTTCAAATCACATCATTGGGTGGAGGTATGACAACATCAGGGAAGCCCTAATCATCATACGAGTTCAAGGACAGCAAGAAGTCTTCAATTTTCAAACTTTGAACTATTATGAAGGTTTGGATCTAGTCAACATGTCACTTGTCAACCCAAGCAAATCAAGACAAGCTGACAGACTGGCTCAAAGTATCCAAGACATGATCATTGCAGAGTTCAGCTTAAGAAGGAGACTTAGGCAATCAGGCAATGCCATCGGTCAACTGGATGTTGAGGCAGACCCTATGATTAGTTTCATAGGGGAAACCTTAACTGAAGGCCTAGTGACAGAACCTGAGAGCCCTGTCTCATCATCACAAACTACTGCAGAGATCCACATTCCTTCTGAGACACCTGCTAGTGAAGGTGCTTCTCAACCTCTCTCTAGCCTGAGCTCAGATGCTGCAACAAGCAATGAAGTCCAAAGCTCTCTCCACCCTGAGTCATAAAGGTCTGTGAGTGATAAAGGGAAAAAAAGATGACATCTGAGGAGATTGAGAAGGAGGAGAGAGAGGGAAAAAGGAGGCTAAGGGGAGAAAGTTCCTCTGCTGAGTCTTCAAGACTCATGGAGTCTGCAATCAGGGCTGCCCCCAGACTAGATACTCAGAATGATAAGTTAAGGGCAGTCAGGATTAACTATCTACAGACTAGGAACTATGACGTAGACAGTGTCATTTCTCTCCCCTTGGATGAATTGAATGAGCTGGTTGACCTGGAAAGGTCAAGGGAGAAGAAGGAGGCAGAAGATACAAAACTCCTAGTGCAAGTCAAAGAAGAAAGAGAAGAAAAAGATTGTACAAGGATATGCCTACCCTCTCCCCAGTTCAAGAAAGTCCTGTACAAGAAGATGTGGTTCAACAAGAACCTCAGGTAGACAAAGAAGAAGACAGGATCAAGATGCTCAACTACCTGAGTGCCACAGGCTTCTATCAGGTAGATGTACTTCTTCCCTTGTCCTATGACTATAATGAGTTTGAGTACTTAAAACAACTTGAGCTTGAGCTAGTCAAGGACAGAAAGACAACCAAGAAGAAGTTAAGGGAAGAAGCTGCAAAGTCAAGAGCCATCATCCAAAAGAGCATGAAGAAGTCTGCTGATAGGCAGAGGATGATGAGCTTCTTGAAGCTGTATGGATTCTCCAGAAGGAGACTTGGCCCCATGTCTCTATCCACTATGGATGAGCATATTAGGGTGATCAAGCAGAAGATTAAGAGTGGAGAGCTCACTGACTTACACTCCACTTCAAGTCAAGCTCCACCTGAAGTGGAGGTTAAGGTTGAACAACTAGAGACAACACAACCCGGACCTCCTGCTAATGCTCAGCAAGCTTCATCTTCTGATCCACAGCAGGGTCAACTTCCCTCTCCTTCTGAACCTGAGAGAGAGGAAGTCCCAACTGAGAAAGACAACAGAGAACAATCTGGTACTGCAAGCCAGTCTTCTCAGTTAAAACCTACAAAGAGAAAGAAGAGGATGGCTTCTAAACCAAAGCCTAAGAAGAAGAAGTTTGCACCCTCTTCTAAACCTCAGGATGAATCAGAACAGCCTAAGGATGTGCAGCCAAAGGATGTGCAGCCAGAGGATGCTACATCAACTCCATTCAAACAGCTCCTCTAACAATAGGAAGACCCATCTTGTCTGGACATACACTACAAATCCTGAAAGATGGCATGTCATTTGAGATCAAGGAACTAAAGACATCTACACATGGCAAGACATGTTTCAGTTGCCTCTGCCTGACCTCTTTGATATGAGAAGACATTTTGACAGTTTGAAGGATCTTGATCATCTTATGAAGAAAGGAATGGTGATCATCCTAATGAGGACTGTTGATATCTGAAGTCTACTAAGTGTTTTGGTAGCATCAGCCTAGGGGGAGTTTGTAGAGATTAATGAAGAGGCTGATGCAACCTAAACATCTTAAGTCTTTCCTGCATGCTGCACAAGTACATCAAAGAAGAATGCTTAGGAAGTTTCACACATGAAACAGAAAATACTCTAAGTGTGAAATCTTCCGAAGCCAAGATCAATATCTTCCGAAGCCAAACATGAAGTCTTCCGAAGCCTCAGAGACAAAGTCTTCGAAGCTTTAACTCATGAAGACAGATTTCTTCCGAAGACTTTTAGTAACATGCTTTATCTGATGTATTGTTCCATAAAGCTGGACACTTTTCCGCTGCACCTCTACAAGTCACCAACTTACATGAGTTGGTGAAAAGGTCCATGCTTTTGGTAACTATACATTGAGATCTTAAGTCTATAACTTTCTACTTTATGTACTTTATCCTTTTTGTAGTAGATAAGGATGTGAGATATGGCATGTCATAGTCACAAGTCAAAAGGCAATCTGCCTTTTGACTCTACAATTGACTTTGTTTCTGTCTAGTCAATTGTATCCAGCTGGCTTTCAAAGTATAGCCGTTGTAGGATGTAGTATAAGTATCTCATGTTCTTGTATCTTTAGATAATGCTTTGTAACACTTGTAATAGAACATAGAGAAGGAAATATACTGAATTCTAGAAAACCATACACTTGTGTTCTTTGTGTTCTGTCTCGTATATTACTTGTGTTCTTAGTATTCTTTCTTGGTCAATCCAGTTTACTGTTTGATTAAAGTTTAGTTAATCTCCTCTTTGTGTTGTTGTGTTGTAACTTAAACCCTTCAACGAACCTGTAGACACAAAAGGAATCTTCCTACATCAGACCAAGTAGTGATATCCTCAGTTGATTCGATATGGAGAATGCTTCCACAACTGGAACTCCACTTGCCACAAACCATGACGTGGCACCCGACGAAAATGGTGATCTGGCTGATGCCACCATTTACAGAAGAATGATCGGATCTCTCATGATACCATGTGCGTGACGTGTCTTTGTTCCCGATATCAGGCAAAATCTAGAGTAAACCATCTCATAGGAGTCAAAAGGATTTTTCGTTATGTGAAGGGTACACCAACACTCGGGTTGTGGTATCCTCATGACGATGAATTTGAGCTTACAGTGTATAGTGAGTCGGATTATGGCGGTTGCAAAATGAATTACAAGTCAATATCAGCGGGATGTCACCCGGCAGTGTAAGAAGTAGACCTTCGTTGCTCTGTCAACATGTGAAGCTGAATACGTTGCTGCTGCTAGTTGATGTTCCCAAATAATTTGGATTCAACAGCAAATGCACGACTACGGTTTGCAATTTTCTAACATTCCTATTTTTGTTGATAATTTTGCTGCTATTGCTGTAACCAAAAATCCAGTCCAACATCCTAAAACTAAACACATCGATACTAAGTATCACTTTATACGAGACTGTTTTGAAAAACAATTAATCGATGTGGTTAAAATTAATACGGATTTTCAACGCGCCGACCTCCACACAAAAGCATTTGATAAACCAAGATTTTTATATCTTTTAGAGGTTAATGGCGTGAAAAAGAAAAGTGAAGTGATTCCTGAAGACGAAAGTTCGTAGTCCGAGTAGTGTAGTTAGTTTATTTTATTTCATTTTATTTTCCTGCTTATTATAATCCAAAAAACAAAAAGATTTTTGGTTTTAGAATTTTAGGGGAGAATAGTTTAGTCAAGTATTTAATTCAGTACTTAATTCATATTTAATTCAGTATTTAATTCGTGTAGTATTAATGTCTTCAAAAAAACGACGGAGGAGGGGAGCTTAGCTAATAAGAAATGATATCAAATCTATTATTCTAATTCAAAGTAAATGAAAAATGATAGTACACAGGGAACGAACTGGTTGGGACTTTAAAACTAGTGAGCTCAAAATGCAAAATTCAAAGTACTGTCTGAGAAGACTAAGCACAACTAAAGAAAAGTGATAGTTAAACTAGTTTGCTACTGAGATAACATAGAGAAAGTAGACCTAGAGATTGCTTGTTCATAATATGATGTGTCAGTAGATTCAACACAATAGATAAGTAAAATTCATTGGTGAATTAAGAATTGAAACTAACTTGTTCAACTTGTTGTGGGTTCTCATCTTATCCCTAGTTTACAATCAACGCATTTCCAATAAGGGGTGACGAGCAAAATAAACTCCACAAATGTGTGCGGATGACCATAACTATGAGCAAAGCACATGTAAAAAATGCTAAAAGCAATCAAGCTGATAACATATGTTGTTGGTGCATTATGTGTAAAAAGAAATATAAATGCTCTAACAAGAAGATAGGTTGTGTGCCTCTCTGTTGTGCAGTAGCACTAACCTGAGGATAAGCATAACCTAAATATTCTAGAATTTATTATTGTTTGCACCTCTCTGTTGTGCGATGGCATTGAATTGAGGCTTGGCATCTTTTTGAAAGATCTTAGAATAGTCTCTTCTTGTCCAATACCCATAGACCGCTCAAAAATCTCCTAAGGATTATTGATTACCAAATAAGTGTGAGATCCACAAATGCATGTTGAAATAATTAAACCTAATTCATCACCATTGTATGTGAAAAGTTTAATTTAAAGGGACAAACATACTGACAATCATCATGACTGCAATTCTTGAAAGTCAAAATCATTGTGTGCATCATATAGTTTTAGTATGATTTCTTGAAAGTGCTAATGACTCTCAGACATAACAAGAATCTATAATCTAGTGCATGTTATAAGCGGTTCCCAAACATTATGTTATACTTGTATGATTCCATAATGAATCGTCCAGAAATGATCTAATCAACTTGAAGTTGTTTTTCTCAAACCCAAAAAAACCAAAATATGTCTTGTTTGTTTTTTAATTTCTAAGTTATTATTTATTTTCTAGTTTTTTGTAGGATTAATCGCCGGACTATAAAAGTGGAAGTACTCTATGAATCACTTACTAAAATGGGTCTGAGGTGACTAATCAATTTAAATTAATAGGTCACGTCTGAGGTGACAATCAGTTTTAAATTAAAAGGATCATGTCTGAGGTGATCAAATGGTGTTAAAAGGTCATAATTATCAATGTTAACACTTTAAAGAGTTGAAAGTGTAAAGGTCTCAAGTTTACAAGTATGAGCCAATCATACGATTGGATCATATGTATGAGGTATTCTCACGACCGGATCATAAGTATGAGCCAATCACACGATTGAACCATAAGTATGAGCCAGTCACACGACTGGACCATGAGTATGGAACAACCATGCGATTGGACTACAAGACTGAACCAATCGTACGAATGGATCAAGGAGTATGAGCCAGTCGCACTACTGAACCCCTAGTCGCACGACTGAAGCATGAGTATGGGATCAGTCGCACGACTGGAGCATGCATATGGGTCCAGTCATACGATTGAACATTAAGACAGTATGAAAAGAGGGGTGAGTCGGTTGCATTTCTCACCACCCCTCAAATCATTCAAAGACTGCTCATATGTAGACACCCTGCCAAAAATTTCATCTCACATTGATTTCATGCCGATTTTGTTGCTTACCTATCTATTGCTCATCTACAGGTATTGTGGGATTGAAATCGATCGAAATGGTCGGTGAAATCAAACCCTAAATGACCTAATCGCCTAAAATAGAGAAATTAGTAAAACTCTTAAAATAGACCACTTAAATGGATATAATCGTTGAAATGAAGGACATTAAGTGATATTTAGAGTTCCTACGAATCTAATGAGTCTAAACAAGACATCTATCAAGATTTGACCAAGATTCAGGGTTGGAGTGTCACATTGAGTCTTCTGCGAATAGACACTCGAATAAACTTCAGTCGCACGATTGAGCCATACGCATGATTCATTCGCATGATTAAATCATTCGGTGACTTAGTCGCACGACCGACTCAACCGCATGGCTTAACACATGATTAAGTTCAGTCGCAAGCTCAATCGCACGACTGAACTCAGTTGCATGCTCAATCGCACGACTGAACTTAGTCGTATGGTTCAATCGCACGATTGAACCAGTTTGATCTAAAATAGTTTTAGTGTCAAGTGTCATCTCTAATGCATATCTCTAATGTATATGTTTATGGTGTTACAAAAACATGGGTGATAGATGGACCATGACCCCCAAGCACAACATCTGTGCCCACTTGGATGCCACCACTAAGAATGCTTCCGAGTTTGCTGGGATTATTGCATTTCTTAGGAGATCAAGGATCTTCAAAGTTGTTTCGACACCATGCACACCTTACAGATCCATACAGCAGGCTTTCTGGGAAAGTGCTAGGGTTGACAGATCAGTTGAGCCACATTGTATACGAAGCTCCATTTTTGATCAAGAGATTGAGATTACAGAGGATGATTTGAGACATGTTTTAGGTTTGGGTGAAGACGAAATCAACCCGACTAAGCTACATCCCCTAACGGTTTGGGGATGCTTTTTGAGGATTAAGTAAGCTGGTGACATAAATGCCGATGTAATTAACAAGAGTAACATGTGCCCGCAATTCAAATACTTGGCACATGTGGTCATTAAGTGTATAGCCTCCAGGTGGGGAGGGTTTGATGAGATGTCCAACAAAATCCATATACGTTGCATTGGTACTGAACCATCTGTTCAATTTTTCATGCATGATCCACTCTTACTTGATAGAGAAACCTCAAGGCCAAGGGAAAGGAACGCTTCTGCATATACCCACGATTTATGCAGATGATTATAATGAGAAGCTTCCTATGCTGGCAAAAGAAAAAGATGATGCAATGGTGCTCGAGGTAATGGATGATACTACTTTAGGTAGAATGAAGGTCTATCGGGGTAAGCAAGTGAAATCCCCGGTGAGGAGACTATTTGGCAACCTGACCCGAGAAGACTATGTGGTGCCCACAAGGAGGAAGCGGTGTCACAATGACAGTGACTTTGACGTCAAGCCCATCATGGCACAAACTGAAGAAGACAACGACGATGATGATGATGACCAAGGTCAAGGTGATGATGCTCCAGGTGAAACTGAAGGGGCTGCCTTCCACCAAAGCGTCTTGGTTGATGAGAATGAGGAGTCAGATGAAGAGCCTTTGGTGAGGACTATTGGGTGTAGGGTCGTGCCCACTGGTAAAGGCATAGAGGTGGCTGGGGGACGCCAGGCTGAGTCTAGGGGTGCTGCTGATGATGTTTCTAATCCTACATACACCCCTGACCAGTCTAGCATCCAAGGGGAGCACCTACTACCAAGGACTCTAGGAAGAAGAGGATGGCTCATCCCCATGGCAAGAAGACCAAGAGGCCAAGGATTATTGTGATCATATCTCTTACCACACCTACAGCCACTACCACTGCCACTTCCATCACCACTGCCACAGCTACCAGCACTACCACACCTTCTATCACCACCACAACAGCTACTACTACCATCCTACTCCTCCCACTACTACTATCTCTCATCCCACCACCACTACCACAACCACTCCCCCACAGCCCACACACATTTCATATTCACCACATCCACTACTACCACCACCACTCACTAAGCAAGCCCATCCATACATTCTCCATTTCCAGCTAGACCCACTCTACCCCACATAGGGTTAGAGGAACAACTGGCTAACCTAAACAACATTGTGCTTAGATTGCTAGCAACTGATAAGCTCAGGGCCTCTCAGTTACACAAGATGATGGAAGTTAATGCTGCTCAAGCCAAGAAGATCTGGGAGTTGAGTGAGAAGAGTGACATATATGAGAGAGCTCTAAGCCGAGCCCACCATGCGCTTACAAGTCAAAATGAGCTGGTGCTGGCGTCAGTAAAGAGATTGAGGAGCTAGAGAAGAGTAACAAAAGATACTTCTAAAGCTTAAAGGATCAAAGTCTAAGCCATTAAAGATCAAAGATGGTGATGATGATGATGATATGATGATGATGATGAATAGGATGAAGAGAGTGGGAAGATCTAGAATATGATGATGATCAGGAAGGTGATGTTGTTTCATCAGCCTCTCCTCAAGCTCAGAGAGGCGTACCAAACGTAGCCAAGATCAAGGAGCCTCATCTTCAGCCCCTCCAGCAGAAGAACCGAAAGGGCAAAGCAAAAATGAAGCTCAACAGACTGATGAATTTGATGTCCAACCCCATCAGCAGGTCAAGACTCAATTAACCATGATTCTTGACTTACAAGGGATAGTCTGAAGATCTGTTAACTACACTCCAGAGGAGGGAGAAATCATACACGACCTGACAAATGAACAGCTTGCAGAAATATTCAGGTTGAATCCGGATGAGCTGATCAAAGATACTCCTACAGTTCATGTGCCAAGTGATGATGAGCTTAACAATGTAAATGAATTGAGATAGAGGATGTCACTTCTGACTATTATCCATAATACACTGATCAAGAAGGACATGTTATCCCCAACTTGGGTGAAACATTTGACAGTGGTACTTTTGAGAAGTTGGAAGAGGTAGAACAAGAAAAGAGAAAGAAGAAAGTAAAGCCCAAGCTTCAGACGCTAATGTCAAATTGAAGAAAGCTGAATGTGCGGCTTGTTTTGCTGAAATGAAAGCCCACCACGCACCTCCAAAGCAGAATGCCTACACCAACTGTACAGAGTCAAGAAACATTAGAAGGTGTCCGGCAATATCATGTGTGGGCTTATTTTGAATACTTAAATGTCTATGCTGTAAAGAGAGAGAATGGGATTGAGTACTTCAGATACCCACATGATCTGAAGACTCTTCCTGGTTTAGAGCTCAACCGACTGGCGTGCTTAGATCTGTTGTATGCTAATCCAAGGAAGATGACAGCTTGTTTTGAAGCTTTGTTGAAGAAGTATTACCACAGTAGATGGGTAAACTTCAGACCTCAACAACCGATGAGGTACATCCGCAGGTCTGAAGTGGACCCTATATTTAGGAAGCCTAAAGTTGTGCTGAGGTGGAGTCCCCCACGCACAATGTCAAAGACTCCCTTATGGGAATGCCTCAAGACTTCACTCCACAATTCAAATGGTGGTATTATGATTGGAGGACAGGAGAAGCAGTCATAGTACTGAACAAACATGGAAAGATAGAGACTCTCCGGGTATTTGACCCTATGTGGCTTACAAACTTGTCGGCTGAAGATGTCTACACATTGTACAAGTGGCCATTTTTCTATGACACGCAGGACATTGTACAATCTCTCTAGTTCTAACACGTGATAAGACTCTGCTTTGCATTTGAATACATATAGGAGTTACAAAAGAGAAGAAGTACAAGAAGTTCCAAGAACATGTAAAGAGTGCTTTGCATTTGAAATACATGTAGGGTTTCCACATTGTTAAGATCTCAGCATCTAGTTTGATCAATTAGATTGGATTTGCAGCGGAATGAGCCCACGAATTAACAAATTTAAACAAGAACGCATGAAATTTATTAATGAAACAGTGTTTGTTATAGAAAGAGAGAATTTCTGCCAAAAGGAATATATTCTTCAATACACGCTTCGGCTGGCTTCCGCGCCGTTACAATTAGGTCATCTTTCTTTTTATAAGGAAGTTGACATTAGCTGATGTCACTTGACAGTGACATCTAACTGTTATTTAACTACTGAAAGTTAACACAACTACTGAAGATGTCAAACAGCTGACATCTTCTTACAAAAATACCAAGTGTTAACTATCACTACAACTACTGAAAAGAAACTACTGAAACAACAACGACTGAAGAACATGCTCTTCAGTCGTTTTACAAGTACTGAAATAGAAAAGAAAACTATTGAAAGGAAATCATCACAACAACTAAAGAATGCTTCTTCAGCTATTGTGACAAACTCTGAAGGCTTTAGTACTTGGACTTCTTGAACTTCAGTTGTTGTCATCAGCTGATGTCTTCAGATGTTGTCTTCAGTCTTTGTACTTCAGTTGTCGATCTTCAGTACTTTAGTCTTCAGCTGTTGATCTTCAGACTTTGGTCTTCAGCTCTTGAAGTCTTCAGTACTTTAGTCTTCAGCTGTTGATCTTCAGACTTTGGTCTTCAGCTGTTGAAGTCTTCAGTACTTTAGTCTTCAACTATTGATCTTCAGACTTTGGTCTTCAGCTGTTGAAGTCTTCAATACTTTAGTCTTCAGCTGTTGATCTTCAGACTTTGTCAAACAGCTGATCAAGTCTTCAGCAGTTGTTGTGATGTCTTGTGGGACTTAAAGGTTTTTCTGATCTAGCTCATTGGTTCTTTTGGTCCAACAAACTCCCCCTGAACCAATGCAGCCAAAACCTTTAAGCTTATGAAGATGTCCCACTTATTATGGCAGAAAGATTGGTCTTTTTGTCTTCTAGATCAGCTCAGAAGTGACCCTTGTAAGCACAGGCCTAGGAAGAAGTCTCAATGATCTGTTTGACAAAGGATGGATGGGAACTCTGTCTTGGGGAACTGGACACAGAGCTGTTACCCCATTCATGAGATCTACTTCCCAACTATGAGTCTGTAAGACTCCCTTGTATAGGCCTCAAGGAAGATTACTTGTTCCTCCATGGTAAGCTCTTCTGCTTCTCCTTCAAAGAGTGACTCTGGCCCATAATACTCAGAGAGTTATTTGACCTGCTTCCCATTTTTTAGTTCCACAATTTTTATGACTCTATATGCGAATTCATCTGGGTGAATACCCTCTAAGAACAACTGGAGCTCATTCTTTCTAACTTCCTCAAGCCTCCTATATACTAACCCCTTTTTCACCACTTTATTCTCCAGCATCTTTTGTGGGGTCAGTTTAGCTTTATAGGCTTTCTTGAAGTTATCTAGGATCTCCCAAGGTGATACTACAAAGGCCAGTGAGATCATTTCATCTACAATCTTCCTTACTTGGCCAATGTATCTCTGTGGAATATGTTTCTTTTGAATCCTATGAGACACCCTGGGATCAGGCCAAATCCTCACTCTCTTTTTGATATTGAAAGGTATGTCTGAGAGTGTATAATCTCTGAGCATGTTTCTTCATATTGATGATTGAAGATGTGGCAGCGTATGCTTTGTCGACTCTTCTCAACAGTTCCTCATCATGTTGTTTGTGAAGTTCTTCTTCTTCTAACTTCACTTTCACAATTTGCCTTTGAGATTCAGGAGTAATTTTTGGAGGGTGACTTATGGCCTTAGGCAACTGTATAACAGCTGAGATTGGCAGCTGTCTTCATCTTCATCATTATCTTCTTCTTCCTCTTCTAGCCTCAGTACCCTTCTCTTCCTCTTCTGGGGTACATCATCGGCTATTGGTTTTGTGGGTAAGGGAATTGGTTTAGTGGGTTGTGGTTGTGGTGGTTTTGGTGTGGGAATTTTGACAGGCTGTTCTAGCATTTTGGATGTAAGTGAGGCTATAGATTGTTTGACCAGTTCAGTCCTGCTCCCAGCACCAGCTTCATTCAAGGCTTCAATGACCAGCCCTTTGGCATATACTTCAGACGAACAGATCTTGGTGGTTATTGCCAAGATGTTGTCCCTGGACCATGACTTGATTTCAATCAATGATCTTCCAAGATACTTAGCTATGAACCTGATCATGATTTCCAGCCTTTCCCTTTCCAACACACTGTAACTTGCCCATCTTGCTTGGATTTCTTTAATCTCCAATCTTCTAATTTCTGAGTCAAGTTTTTCAGTGTCATGACCTTGCCTAAACAGCTGATCAATGATGTTATCCATTGATCGGCTATGTTGGGCATCAGCCTCCTTCACCATTTTCTCCAACTCCTTCTCCTTCTTTCCACTCTTCCTTTTCTTGTATGTGACATGAAAGTCTTTAGTACTTTCAATCACTATTATGATCAGTGATCTACATTTGATTGATTTGAGAGAATAGCAGCGGAGAACAAACAATGAATTAGCCAATTCACAAGAACACAAAAGATATTCAAGTAAGAACAAACGGTTATAGACAGAAAGAATTCTGCAAAATATATTCATTCAATATTCGCTTTCGTGGTAACAGAATGTCACGCATACAATTAGGTCAACATCTCTTATATAGGAGATGTGACGTCTGTGATGTCACTTGATAGTGACATCTAACAGAATTTATTCAAACTACTAATAGTTAACACAACTACTGAAGATGTCAAACAGCTGACATCTTCTTACAAAATGCTAAGTGTTAACTATTACTACAACTACTGAAAAGAAACTACTGAAACTACAACGACTGAAGAACATGCTCTTCAGTCGTTTTACAAATGCTGAAACAAAAAGAAAACTACTGAAATGAAACCATCATAACAACTGAAGAATGCTTCTTCAGCTGTTGTAATAAACTCTGAAAGCTTCAGTACTTGTACCTAAACTTCAGCAGTTGTCATCAGCTAATGTCTTCAGTCTTTGTACTTCAGCTGTTGATCTTTAGTATTTTGTTCTTCAGCTGTTGATATTCAGACTTTGGTCTTCAGCTATTGAAATCTTCAGTACTTTAGTCTTCAGCTGTTGAAATCTTCATTACTTTGTTCTTCAGCTGTTGATCTTCAGACTTTGGTCTTCAGCTGTTGAAGGCTTCAGTACTTAGTCTTCAGCTGTTGAAATCTTCAGTACTTTAGTCTTCAGCTGTTGAAATCTTCAGACTTTGTCAAACAGCTGATCAAGTCTTCAGCAGTTGTTGTGATGTCTATGGGACTTAGAGGTTTTTCTGATCAGGCTCATTGGTTCTTTTGGTCCAACAATCACTTTCTCCATTTTAGCTTCCTTCTCCTTCTCCTTCTCCTTCTCCTTCTCCTTCTCCTTCTCCTTCTCAGTCTCTACACCCAACTCCTTCTCATTTTCCACCTCTATCTCTTTTTCTTTCTCTTTCCCATCTTCAATCCTCTTTCATTTTGCTTTCACCGACTAAATCTCCCCCTTTTTGGTTGCATTGGTTGCAAGGGTTTGATTGTCAGAAAGCCTTTTGCTCACAACTTCCTCTATCTAGGTTGGATAACTGAGGGAAGCCTCTCATCAAGGGTTTTAATCACTATATCAGTGATAATTGGTGTGATGAGAGGTAAGGAATTTTGAAAGATAGCAGCTATTTGCTCAGAGGAGTTTTGTCCCTGAGAGATAGTGCCAGAAGTAGAGGCAGGTGGCTGAGTGTTTTGGAGTGGCTCTATGTATAAGAGACCTTCAGAGGAAGGTGCCATCTGTTAGTGTATTGGGGCAGATGGACTTAGATCCTGAGACATTTTGGCAATCAGTTCGTTGAGTCTGCTTACCTCATGCTCTAGGATGGTATTTTGGGCTAAAACATCATAGAAGAAGCCCAGGTCATCATCAATGTTTGCTGAATCACCTGACCTCCTGATAGAATCAGGATGTACATGCTCTGAGTGTAGATCAGTATCAGCATGTGCCCCTTGTTCTTGGCACTGGGGACTTCCTCCCTCAGACTATGTCCTTCATTGGCAGTTGCCTCTGGTGAGGTCTTATGGATGTTACAACTGCATCCTGATCATATGCTGAAGCAGGAGAAGTGGCAGCCTCACCAGATGTTCTAATCTCCGTTTCTACACTTGGAGATGGAACAATATAACCCCTGTGATGTGGGTTAGCAGCAGCATTTGGATCCTCCCCCTCAATTGTTGAGGCTAACCCAGTTTTGATTGGTATCTGGGGAGGGGGTGAGGAATGCAACTGACTCAGCACTTTTGCAACTATTATGGTAGGACTTTGGGGGCGGTTGCAGTGGGAGATGGTGTAGAAGATGTATGCACCAGGGGAGAGTGGTGCGTTTCAATGGCAACCTCCTCAAATGAGGAAGGTTCCAGATGTATAGGTGCCCCGAATGTGGTTGCTGCAGGCTCCTGTTGAGAGGAAGCATGAGCGATTGAGGTTGGGTGAGTACTTGTAGCTACTGGGGGATTATGGACAGTAGATATATCCTGCGTTTGTGTTGCAGGGACATCCTCAGGGGACTCATTTCCCTGAGTAGCCTTTTTGGGATTCTTGTGTTTGGGTTTGGTGGGGACTTTGGATTTGGAGGTGGTGGCTGTGGGTTCCAGCTGCGTGGGTTTTCGCAGCTTGGCAGCCTGTTTGAGTGACTGGTCTGAGTTGTGCCTGGAGTATACCTCAGGCAATACATCCATGGCAGGGACTCCAAGGCCAACAAGTCCCTCAGCTTTCAGCTGGTTCTCTATAATGGCCATTATGAACCGTGGATATAATATCCATCGGTTAGCAATAGGTTTTGAGACCATATCCTTAGTTCAAGAAATATTATTGCAGAAAAATTTAAGTTTTTGCTCAAGGATAGAGAAGAATACCTGCTGCCACCTGGTTGACATTTGATCCCAAGAAGAAGTCTTAGGGGTTAGGCAGACATTCACCATATGAAAAATAAGGCGTTCCGCGTCATGGAAATGCTTCTTTAGGATGGTAGAAGCGCTAAGGTTACCCTGGTATCCATGGTGGGCAAAGGATAGACCAGTGGTGCCCTTTGAATATCCAGCGGGGAAGGTGGCATCATCCAGTTGTAGGGTTTGGCGAAGGATTTCCGGAGTGATGACCACCTTACGGTAGTTGACGAACAACTGGAGAGACTCGGTGTCATTCTCCCTAGTGGTAAGGGTGACGTTCGTCCAGAACTGATTTAGGGATTCGGCATAAATGGTAGGATTGATAGGAAGGCCGTTTTGTATGGAGAATGGACCATTAGATCAATGGCAGTATCAAACTCATCCAGAAGGGTGATTTGGTAAGGTAGGCAACACAGTTGTGTCTTGGTTTAAGCTGCATGTCGCCATTAATGTGAGAGAAGGTTCGGAGTTTTTGAATGTTAGGTTTGAGATAATGAAGCTCCGTAGGATTAGGTATTTATAGGGTATGGTTATAAAACAACTGAAGGGTTTGGTTTTAATCATCAGTTTTTAAACGACTGATGACATGGTATTAACCTTTAGAGGTTGAAACAACTGAAGTCTTGGTTTTAGGCATTAGTAGTATATAAAACTACTAAAAACCATGGTTTTGGCTTCAGATGTTGGAAACAACTGAGGACTTGGTGTTAGTCATCAGTAGTTGTGAAACTACTGAGACATGGTTTTTGTCATCAGTTGTTGTAAACGACTGAAGACTTGGTGTTAGTCATCAGTAGTTGTGAAACTACTGAAGACATGGGTTTTGTCATCAGTTGTGTAAACGACTGAAGACTTGGTGTTAGTCATCAGTAGTTGTGAAACTACTGAAGACATTGGTTTTGCTTCAGTTGTTTAAGATGAAACAGCAGTTGTAAAACGACTGAAAGAAAATTCCCATCAGTAGTTTTTGTCAATTCTTAGCTTTTCAGCTGTTTCATACTGTCCTCAACACTTACTCATCAGACTTTTAGCTGTTTTCAGTATTTCATAGGACATCAGTACTTATCTGTTTTTACTGACATCAGTAGTTATAACTACATCAGTTTCTTTTAACAAATCAATACATATTTGAGAGATGTTTACTAATGATCATCAGTACTTGTTTACTGAGATCATCAGTAGTTGTCACTTATTCTAGCTGCAGCATACCATCCTTAACACTAGTTTTGGAAAGTTGAACTATCCAAGGCTTAGTAAAAATGTCGGCAAGCTCATCAGCACTAGGCACAAACTTTGGATCAATAAGACCTTTTTCAAAATAGTCCCTAATAAAGTGGTGTCTGATCTCTATATGTTTGGTCCTAGAATGCTGGACAGGATTTTGACAATGCAAAGAGCTGAAGCACTGTCCATTAATAATGGAGTCTTAGTCTCTGTAATGCCATAATCCAAAAGTTGGTTCTGAAGCCAGAGTACCTGAGATGTACAACTTGCAGCAGCAATGTACTCTGCTTCAGCAGTGGATGTAGCAACAGATGTTTGTTCTTACTCTGCCAAGAAATCAAACAGTTGCTTAGGAATTGACATCCACCAGAAGTTGACTTTCTGGTTAACTTACACCCTGCATAGTCACTATCAGAAAAAGCAACTAATTTGCAAGAGTGTCTAGTGGAATACCATAAACCTAGAGATTGTGTACCTTGCAGATATCTAAAGATCCTCTTGACTACAATCAAATGAGACTCTTTAGGAGCAGCCTGAAATCTAGCACAAACACAAGTTGAAAACATGATATCTGGTCTAGAAGCTGTTAAGTACATCAAGGACCCAATCATACATCTGTAAAGTGTTTCATCAAACGCTTTACCTTTCTGATCTGCATCAGTTGAGTGGTGTGGCACATGGGAGTAGAACAGGGCTTACAGTTTTGTAAATCAACTTATTCAAAAGATCTTTTGTATATTAGACTGATGAATGAAAGTCCTATCAGCTTTTGTTTGATTTGCAATCCTAGAAAGAACTGTAATTTCCCATTGCACTCATTTCAAACTTCTTTTGCATTAAATTGGTAAAATCACACCAACTGGGGATCAGAGGATGCAAAAATAATATCATCAACATAAATTTGAACAAGTAGCTTATGCTGATCCACCTTCTTAATGAACAAAGTTTTATCTATGGAGCCTCTAGTGAAATTATTTTGAAGAAGAAAATTTGATAATGTCTCATACCAGGCTCTAGGAGCTTGTTTCAACCCATAAAGAGCCTTATCAAGCTTGTATACCCAATCTGGGATTTATTATCCTCAAAACCTGGTGGTTGACACACGTAAACCTCTTTTTTATTTTACCATATAAAAATGCACTTTTAACATCCATTTGAAAAACTTTAAGATTGTGGAATACAGCATAGGCTAAGAACAATCTAATTGCCTCCAGTGGCTACATGAGCAAAGGTTTCATCATAATCAGTACCTTCTTCCTGTGCAAACCCTGAACAACCAGTCTGGCCTTGTTCTTAACAATAAGCTCATTTTCATCTGTTTTATTCCTAAACACCCATTTAGTGCCTATTGCACACTTACCTGGGGGTAGAGGAACCAGTTCCCACACTTGCTGCTTGTTGAACTGAAGTAGCTCAAGCTGCATGGCTCAACCCATCCATTGTCCCTTAAAGCAATGTGATAGTTCTTTGGCTCTTGCTGACTAATAAAGAGAGCATAGAAGCAGAAATTGGACAATTGACTTCTTGTTGAAACTCCAGCATTGATATCACCAATGATTTGAGACATTGGGTGATTCTTCAGCTCTTGATAAACAATAAGATCTGTGCAAGTGTTTGTAGGACCTTCAGCAGCAGCAGATGGTGATGCAGACTCTTGAAACCAAGAATGAGATGGCAAATCAAAAGATGTAGAGGAATCAGAGATCTCATCAGCATTTGTTGTGGATGGAACTGCTGAAGCTATAGGAACATCAAGTTTAGTGGATTCAGGCAGTTGATCACTAAACTTGAATAGGTGAGTATTGATATTATCATCATCATCAATACCACCAGAGGAGTAACAGCTAAAGCTGATAAGGAACATATTGCAGTATGTCCAAATCAAATAACTCCACAGGGTTTTGTGGAATCTTGTCCTTTGGAGATTCATTAAACTTCACATGCAGAGTCTCTTCAACTATCTTTGTTCTGCAGTTGAAGACTCTGTATGCCTTGCAAGTAGATGAATAACCAACAAAATACCCTGCATCCACCTTAGGATCAATTTGTGGAGTTGATCCTTTGTGTTGAGAATGAAACAAGGACACCCAAAGGCTCTGAAAAATGAAATTAGAGGAGCCAAATGATGTAGAACTTCATATGGAGTCTTCATCAACCTCTGATTTACTAAGGCTCTATTCTGTACATAGCAAGTTGTGTTAACAGCTTCAGCCCAAAAGGTCAGTGGCAAACCAGAGTCAGCCAACATGGACCTTGCAGCTTCAATTAGGGTCTGTTCTTTCTCTCTACTACTCCATTTGTTCTCGAGTCCTTGGGATGCTAAACTGCCTCTTGATTCCCTTTGAGAGATAAAAATCATCAAGTGTATGGTTTCTGAATTCTGTTCCGTTATCACTTCTGATACACTTGACAGATAGGGAATACTGCTTCTCAACATACAACACAAAGTTTATAATCGTCTGAGCAGCCTCATCCTTTGAATGCAAGAAGAAAGTCCATACAAATCTGGAGTAATCATCCACAATTACCAGATAGTATTTCTTCTTTGCCATACTCATTACTCTCACAGGACCAATGATATCCATGTGTAGTAATTGCAAGCAGGCAATGGACTTAGGTTCTTCAATAGGAGGGAATGAGACTTTGTGGTTTCCTTTCAAACAAGCAGTGCAGTTGTCTTCACATCTGAACTCCTTCATAGGCAATCCCTTACTAAACCATGATGTATCAGCTGATTTAAGTTTTTAAGATTCACATGACCCAGCCTTCTATGCCATAGAATAGATTCTTGAGGAGAAGCCTTGGAAAATAGGCAAGGATGGCCTTTGAGATCTATTTTCTTGGAAAGATCTAAGGCATACACTTCCTGTCCTGTTGGCCCTCAGGAAAGTGTGATCATCCAACACCTTATCAATCAAACTCAGAACTTTGGATGACAGAATCCAGCAGTTCTGACTGGTGAAAAGAGCAACATGGCTTTATCACATATTTGACTGACACTCAAGAGATTGTACTTGAGATTCTCCACATGGTTAACATCATCAAACCTTATTTCCCCATTGGAGACAAAGCCTTTGCCAATGATGTAACCCTTAGCATCATTGCCAAAAGAAACAAACCCCTTCTTACCTTGAGAGTAATCATGAAGAAGAGAGCTGTTCCCTGTCATATGCATTGATCCTCCACTATCTACATACTAGATGCTACTGTGGCATGCTGAAGAACCCTGTAATCATAATAAATTAGTTAGTTTTTGAGACCCAAACCTTTTTGGTTTTGGGTCTGTTCACATCAACAGATGGTAAACTAACAGATTTGCTATGAAGAACAGCCTGAGGGGATGGAGATGGTGAAGAAGAAGAATCCTTTGGCATGGATTTTCTTCTCTGTGGTTTCAGCACAGGAGCATCTAATTGGTTAACTCTCCCCAATAGATGTTGACCATCATAACAAGTTGTGTCTAATTCTGTGATAAAGCCTTCAGCTCATCAGACACATTAGTGCTTGAGATGATGGATTCATGTGTTGTACCATCTCCCTTTGAGCAACCTCAGCTGTTGCCTGATTAACCCCTTCCTTTTTGGATCTTTTTGGATTTTGGGGTTACAGGTTTTGATGTTGCTGGTACAAACTTGGTTTCAAACTCAGTTTTCATTTTATCCATTTTCTTTTAATGTTCTTATTGTGTTTGAGTTTGGAGCCCTTTTTATACCACAATCATCAGTAAGATGATTGAATAAGCCACATATTTCACATGGCTTTTTCTTCATCTTAAGTTGATCATCTGCTGAAGAAGATGAAACTACTGAAGACTTATTCTTCAGCAGTTTGCGACCAGTATTAGCAGTTTTCTTCCTTGCAGTACATGCTTTCTTGATATCTTTTAGTAGTTTTCCCACCCTTTCTACTGGCAGTTTTCTTTCCTTTAGTATATGCAGTAGTTTGGGTTTGTTCTCCAGGTGTTATGACTTGCTCTTTAGTACTTTCAGTACTTTGTGAAATACCACCTGGAGTGATCAACCTTTTGATCATGTGAGTGTCAGCATTTGAACCATCAACATCAGCTGATAGGTTTTGGGAGGAATTAATGCTGACTCCAACCTCTGATGGTGCTGTATCAGATAGTAGATCACATGATGAAAAGGATTGGTTATTTCTTTCTCCATCAGATTCTACCTCTGCTCTGGGAGTAAAATCTGTAGGAGGAGCAGCGTGATTATAACCAATGCCAAACTTCACATTGGAAGCAGACTGCTTACTGAGAAGCATTTCAAAACCCTTGTAGGAATGTACCCATCAATCACACTCTACCTGGGTAGCTGCAAGTGTTCTTTGAGGTCTCTGTACTTCTCTAGAAGTACCTCTTCCCTAGCCTTATCATCAGTGATTTGGCATTTAAGTTTGTAAATCTCATCATTCTTATCATTAAGCACAGACTCAAATTCAGCTTTCTTTTGGATTATTTGTTCTAGCTCAATGTTCTTGTTAATTAAAGCTACATTTGCTTCTCTAATAGATGCAAATGCGGCTATGCATGTTTCAGAACATAGCTTGGCTTTGGCCTCAGAGGATACCTGTGATACCTGTGGTGTGGAGGTATTAGAGAATGAGGTATCAGTAGACTCCAGGGCCATAAGAGCAAGGTTTCCAAAAGGATTGTCACCACCATGTTGACCAGCACCAGAAAACAGTTGTTCATGACCAGACATATCATCTGGTAAACTACTCCAGTCAACAACTCCTGGGGTGAAAAAGCTGTGTTGTTGAGGTTGAGATTGTTGATGAGATTAGGAAGGTTGAGGCTCAGGAAGAGCAGGAGGTTGTTGAGCAATGGGTACTTGAACTTGACTGGTTTGTGGCATGTAATAGCAGGGATATGGATATGGCATTGGACCCTGATGGACAAAATATGCAGGAGATAGAGGTTGTGATTGATGACCAGAACTAGCAGGATGTTGCCCTCTGTTTTGTTGATATTACTTGGAAAAGTCACAAAGGATGCAGAGGAGTTAGATCCAGATGATCTACACTCTCTTGCAAAGTGCCACAGCTTCAACTGCAGAACAAAGATGGTTGAAGAAACTCTACATGTTAAGTTTAATGAATCTCCAAAGGACAAGATTCCACAAAGTCCTGTGGAGTTATTTGATTTGGACATACTGCAATATGTTCCTTATCAAACTCCTGCTGTTGCTCCTGTCAACAGTTCACCACCTGGTGGTACTGCTGATGATGATGATGATTGCAGTACTCACCTCTTCAGTTTAGTGATCAGCTGCCTGACTCAGCTAGACCTGATGTTCCTGTAGCGCCAGCAGCACCATCCACAACAAATGCTGATGAGATTTCTTCGAATTCAACTTCCTTTGAATTACCATCCACTGATTGGTTTCAAGGAAATGATACACCATCACCATCTGTTGCTGCTGAACCGGCTACAAACACTTGCACAGATCTCATTGTGTATCAAGATCTGAAGAATCACCCTATGTCTCAAATCATTGGTGATATCACTGCTGGAGTATCAACAAGAAGTCAATTGTCAAATTTCTGCTTCTATGCTCTTCATTAGTCAGCAAGAGCCAAAGAATTATCACATTGCTTTAAAGGACAATGGATGGGTTGATGCATGCAGCTTGAGCTTCTTCAGTTCAAGAAACAGCAAGTGTGGGAACTGGTCCCTCTACCTCCAGGTAAGTGTGCAATAGGCACTAAATGGGCGTTTAGGAACAAAACTGATGAAAATGGGCTTATTGTTAAGAACAAGGCCAGACTGGTTGTTCAGGGGTTTGCACAAGAAGAAGGTATTGATTATGATGAAACCTTTGCCCCTGTAGCCAGACTGGAAGCAATTCGATTGTTTTTAGCTTATGCTGCTTATCAAAACCTTAAAGTCTTTCAAATGGATGTCAAAAGTGCATTTTGTATGGAAAAGTTAAAGAAGAGGTTTATGTATGTCAACCTCCAGGCTTTGAGGACAATAAACATCCTAATTGGGTGTATAAGCTTGATAAAGCTCTTTATGGGTTAAATCAAGCTCCCAGAGCCTGGTATTGAGATAGTCAAGGAAAGAAAGACAACTAAAAGGAAGCTAAGGGAAGAAGCTGTTAAGTCAAGAGCCATCATCTAGAAGAGCATGAAGAAGTCTACAGACAGGCAAAGGATGATGAGCTTCTTGAGTCTGTATGGATTCTCCAGAAGGAAACTTGGCTCTATGTCTCTATCCACCATGGATGAGCATATCAGGGTAATCAAGCAAAAGATCAAGAGTGGAGAGCTGATTGATTAGACTCCCCTCCTACTCAAGCTCCACCTAAAGTGGAGGTTAAGGTTAAACAACCAGAGAAAACACAACCTGGACCTCCTGCTGAATCTCAGCAAGCTTCATCTTCTAATCTACAGCAGGGTCAGACTCCCTCTCCATCTGAACCTTTGAGAGAGGAAAACACAATTGAGAAAGACAAAGAAGATCAATCAGGTGCTGCAGGCTAGTCTTCTTAGTTAAAAGGAACAAAGAAAAAGAAAAGGATGGCTTCAAAGCCAACTCCAAAGAAGAAGAAAGATAGATCCTTTTCTAAACCTTCGGATGAGTTAGAACATCTTGAGGATATACAGTCAGAGGATGCAACATCAACTCCCAATCAAGCAGCTCCTCTAGCAGCAGGAAGACCCATCTTGTCTGGGACATACACCACAAATCTGGAAAGATGACAAAGCATTAGATATCAAGGCATTGAGGATGTCTACACATGGCAGGACATGTTCAATCTGCCTTTGCATGATCTCTTTGACATTAGAAGACATTTTGAGAGTCTGAGTGATCCTGATCATCTTATGAAGAAGGGATGGTCATCATCATAAAAAGGACTATTGATATTTGAAGTCTTCAAAGTGTTTTGGTAGCATCAGCCTAGGGGGAGTTTGTAAGGAATACATGTAAAGGCCAATGCAAGTCAAACACTTCAAGTCTCCTACATGCTGCAAATATCTTCGAAAGCCAAAGATGAAGTCTTCCAAAGCATCAGAGATAAAGTCTTCCAAAGCTCAACTCTTGAAGATAGATTTCTTCCGAATACTTTTAGTATACATGCTTTATATTATGTACTTTACATAAAGTTGGACCCCTTTTCCGCTGCAACTCTGTAAACTCACCAACTTGCATGAGTTGGTGAAAAGGTCCATGCTTTTAGTAACTCTACATTGAGGTCTTAAGTCTGTAACTTTCTTCTTCATGTACTTTATCCTTTTTGTATTATATTAGGACGTGAGCTATAGCCTGTCATAGTCACAAGTCAAAAGGCAATTTGCCTTTTGACTCTACAATTGATTTTGTGTTGTGTTTAGTCAATTGTATTCAGATGGCCTTCAAAGTATGGCCGGTTGTAGGATGTATATATGTATCTCAAGTACTTGTAACTTTCTTTTCTGCTTTGTAACACTTGTAAAAGAACTTGAGAAGGCAATATACTGCAATATTCAAAACCATCTCCTTGTGTATTTTGCTATCTTGTTCTGTGTATTATTTACTTGTGTTCTTTGTATTGGGATTTTCGAAGGTAATTATTTTTCGAAGCCAATTTTACTTCCAAAGGTAAATTTATTACTTTCGAGAGTAATATGTGCTTTCCGAACGGAGAGTTTGTATTGCTTCGGAAGTAGATCTATGTATAACCAATCGCTTCTTCCAAGACAAAAACTCTTCCGAGAAGAATTACCTTTGGAGAAATTTAGCTTCGGAAGATATGAAACAAATCTTCCGAAGGTAATTTCTCTTTGGAGAAAACCCATACTTAGAAATTTAGCCTATTGTAACATGGCTTAGATTGTTTTGATAAAAGACATTACACATTTCTAAAAGGTTTTTCAAGTGAGATAGACTGATCATTGCTTATCATTCCAATAGCCGTAATAAGATATTTAAATCTTTGTTCATCAAAAGCCTTAGTGAACGACTTAGCATATTGTTCATTTGAGTCAACTTTGATTAGTTTGATCAGGTTTTTCTCATGAATATCTCTAATGAAATGGTACTTGATATCAATGTGCTTTGTTTTGGAATGCTTCATAGGATTTTCATTAATGGACATAGCACTGTTGTTGTTAATATGGATAGGAGTGCTCATGAAGTTGAATCATAGTCTAGCATCTGGTTTTGAATCCACAGCAGCTGAGCACAACAACTTTTAGCAGTAATGTATTCAGCTTCAGTAGTAGATGTAGAGACACAGGATTGTTTCTTTCTTTGCCATGAGAGCATCCTTACACCAAGAAATTAACATCCTCCTGATATGGATTTCTTGTTAATGTTGCAGCCACCATAGTCACTATTTGAGTAGCCATATAGATTGAAGTTTCTATTCCTAGGATACCAAATACCTAATTTAGGTGCTTCTTTGAGGTATCTCAGGATTCTCTTGGCTGCAACTAGGTGAGACACCTTTGGAGTAGCCTGATATCTTGCACAAATACATGTAGCAAACATGATATCCGCTCTACTTGCTGTGAGATACATCAGAGAACCGATGATTGCCCTATACTAATGTTGATTAGTATCCTCCCCCTAGAGTCAGGACATAGGTTATGGCTTTTGGGTATGGGTGTCTTGGATAGCTTGCAATCCTTCATATCAAATCTCTCTAAGATATCAGGGACACACATTGATTGATAAAGAACCTTCCTTCATTTGCTTCACCTGAATTCCAAGGAAAAAGTCCATTTTTCCCATGGAACTCATCTCAAACTTCTTCTTCATAATGCTCTCAAAGTCTTTACACATTTGGTCATTTGAAGAACTAAATATGATATCTTCAACATAGACATGAATGAGCAGTATGTCTTTCCCAGACTTCTTAATAAAAAGAGTCTTATCAATAGTACCTATGGTGTAACCATTCTTCAGGAGAAACTGAGACAAAGTCTCATACCATAGCCTAGGTGCCTGGTGCAGCCCATGAAGAGCTTTATCCAGTTTGCACACATAGTTGGGGTGTTGTGGGTCTTCAAATCCTAGAGGTTGAAGGCTTGCAAGCAAAATGTACGGAGGTGCACGGCTCTAAAATGTCGTAAGCTCAATTGTGTGTAGTTTAGCTAACCCTTAAGGATACACGTAGGGGTCCAGTCTTTATGACTGACCAATGATATAGTACAGGGATTATAGTGGATACTCACCTCGGTGTTGGTGCCAGGCTATGTGTGTTATGGAAGTCATTTATGATCTTCGGCCTAGTACCCGCTTTGTGCATACGTTTGAGGTGTAGTATACAGTTAGGATCTTTGTCTCTTACCTCGGTGTTGGTGCGAGGCTATGTGTGGTATGGAAGTCATTTATGATCTTCAGCCCAGTACCCGCTTTGTGCATACGTTTGGGGTATAGCTGATGACACTGATCCGGAAAAACATAAAGAGATAAAGAAAGAATGTAATGAATAGTAAAAGAAGATAATAATGTTATTATCTATGTGTACGTACGATGTGTGATCATGTATAGAGTATGATTTGATAAAGAGTAAAGAACGGTTTTAAATGAAAGTAAAGTATGTTTTATTTTAAAACTAGAACTCACTCAGCAACATTGACTTTTATGTGTTTCCGGTTGGCAGGTAAAGGTTGTTGACGATGGCACGGGGCGGCTACTTGGCTTGTTTTGGATGGCATCCATAGTTATAATTCTTTTGTGATGTAATGCAACAAGTATTTTGTAACCTGATAACAATGTAATATTTTGCAAAAGCTTTTATAATGAAATAGAATGTTTGTTTTAATGTTTCCGTTGTAATGTTTTCTTTAAGTTATTGAAAATATGTGTTTTATGTGCGATTATTGACCGGCTGTAAGTGTCCCGGGAACGGGGCCTTACATTGAAGGACTTAAAAAATCCATCATAGTCGAAGAAGAAGGAAGGTCCTTTTCCAGCAGGAGGGTGGTGTATCGTTGGACGTCATCATTGCACCACACTTCTACTGACCCGTTGAGTTGTTATAAACTCTCTTGTCTGGTATACTATATCTGAGAAATATACCTTCTTCATTCTTCTCACTATACTTCCCAGTCTAAGTTTTCTTCAGCAACATGCATGGTGCACCAAATGGTTCGAGATACTCCAAGTTTGGTTTACGTCGCTGGATCAGTTCATAACATGTTTTACCATGACGTTTGACCACCAAGACTCAATTTTGAATGTAGCATGCATTAGCCACTGCCTCGTTCCAAAATTTAATAGGCAGTTTGGAGTCAGCTAACATCATTCTTGTTGTCTCTATCAAGCTCTGATTCTTTCTTTCAGTAACCCTATTCATGTGTGGAGTGTAGGCATATGTAAATTGATGCACAATTTCCTTCTCTCTACAGAATGCCTCCATCCACTGATTCTTGAACTTTGTTCTGTTGTCTGATCAAATCTGCCTTACTTTCAGCTTGTAGAGTGATTCCAAAGTAGTTACTAGATGTTTGAATGATTCAAATGTCTCTAATTTGGATTTTAGAAACATTACCCAAGAGAATCTTAAGTAATCATCAGTTACTACATAGCAGTACAGATCACCAGCAATGCTCTTTGTGCTAACTGGGCCAAACAGATCCATGTGTAGAAGCTCGAGTGGAAGGTCAATTGAATTAACTTTCTTTGCCTTGTGAGACTTCTTGGTCGGTTTCCCTTTCTTACATGCTGGAAATTCTTGACAGTTACTCCATTCACTAAATCATTCTGTACGAGATGATTCATCTTCCTAAGATTAATGTGTCCCATTCTCCTATGCCAGGAGACTAAGTCCCTCTCGTTTGCCTTTGACAAGAAGCATTGGACAGTGTTCTCCGTTGTGGAGGCCTTTGATAGACCCAAGACATACAGATCATTATATATTGAAGCTGACATTAAGACTTTATCCTCCTGGATAACATAATCCTTCTTCTGTATATAGCACTTCTTGTTGTCAAACATAACTTTGAATCCTTTATCACAGATCTGGAAGACAGAAAGTATGTTGTTCTGTAGTTGTTGAACGTAGTTGACCTTGTCAAACTTCACTTTCTCTTTTCCCACTTCTCCGTGAGCGGTGATGTAACCTCCTTTGTTCCCAGAAAATGATACATGTCCCCATTTAATTTGTTTGACGTTGAAAAGGAGAGACGAGTTCCCGGTCATGTGCCTGGACGCCCCACTATCAATAATCCAGGTATTAGTGATAGCGCTGTAGCAGACACCCTGCATATTCAGAGGAATTGATTAGTCCAGGTTTGGGACCCAAGCCTTAACTAGCTTAGGTGACCCAGAATCACAAATCATGAACTCAACCCACTGTCCATCAGAGGATGAGGGCACATTGTTCTTCTTCTTGTTCTCATTATCAGAGAACTTAGTTGATTTTTCTTTCCATAAACTAGTTTTGTGTAAGGCCTGTTTGTGATAAACAGACGACTGGCTTATGTTTGAACTTTAGGTTCACTAACACTCTTAGGTGGAGTATTAGATCTCATTTTAGAAAAACTTGGTTTTACATCATAAAATTCAATTTTCCTTTTGGGAGTCTGATAATAAGGACAATTAGAAGAAATATGTCTTCGTTTTCCACAACTGTAGCATGATCCCTTCTACAGGTTGAGGAAAATGTTTATGTGGGGTTGTGTTCGGTATGGGAGTGAGATGTGTCTGGTTGGGTTTTGTCACTTCTCTTTTAGATGTTTCGGCTTCTTTAACAAAATTAATTGTTTGAACATTTTTAACATCTTTAACCTTTAGTTTATTTGGACTTTGACGAGTAACACGTGTTTGGTTAACTGAATTAGTCATTTTGGGTTAAGATGTAGACGTGTGTGAACCTGACCTTAAATTAACCTTTTCAAATTTATCATCCAAATTCTCCATAGGCATCATTCCTTTTGATTTCAAAGTAGACTCTTATGTTTAATGCTATTATTCATAGGTTTTCTCGTAGAATTGGGATCACTAACCAGAGGAGTGGACACTACATGATCCTTAACTGGATTGTTATTGATTGGTCTACTTTCAGTATTCAAAAGGATTGCATGTGGTGGCGGCACAACTTTGTAACCCAACCCTTCCCCATTGTTTCGTTCTTTCACTAAGTTTTGAACTATGTGTGAAGAACTGGCCAAGCTGTGCAGTTTTTGTTTTAAAGAATCAACTTCGACTTCTAAAACTGCTTTTTCTTTTTCCGTTTCTTCTAAAGAATTTAAATTAAACTTTATGTCATTTGCTTGGTTTAAAGCAACTACCTCGGTTTCTCTTAGTTGTTTTCCCAAAAGTTCTATTTTTTCTTTGAAACTGCACTAATTTTGTTTTAAAATACGATTGGCCTTAATGCAGAGTTGTAAATCGTTTACTAAATTTTCATTGTGTTCTAATAACCTTGCAAATTTTAGATCAATGCTATCCCTAAATTTGTTACATTCAGTGCAAGCATGTTCATCAAATAGTTGGTCATTAGAACTTACTTGTGAGGAATCAGACGAGTCAACCATCAATATCGTTTCAGACTCTTCGTTTACCGGAGATTCTGAGTTTGTTGCTCTGAGTTCTTCCTCAACCAAGTGATTTACAATAGTCATAGCTTCTTCTGTATCTGACATTGCTTGCTCAGTTGTGATCTCACCTTCACGAGCAGATTCACCGTACAATGTTTCAACACAGGAAATGTTTGATTCACCTGGGGACACAAATCGAAAGGACCAGTCATGTCCTTCATCACCTTGAGCAGTCAAGGACTTTGTCTCTTTGCTTGAAGATGTAGTTCCAATCATGTCTTTGTATTGACGGTTGAAGGTTGGAAATGGGTTTCCATTACTAGTTTTTTTGGGCTTTACTCATTCACGTTTAAAATGCCCCTTTTCACCATAGTTAAAGCATGTTACTTTGGTTTTGTCAAAACCAAAGTTGCATCTTTAGTGGCTACTAGAATCTGCCCTATCATTTTGACAAACTTCTTTGCCCTTCTAATAGCACTCGCCAAGACCCACATTATGTACATTCTTTCTAGCTCATTTTCATCAACTTGCTCATAATCCTTATCTGCAAGATGACAATTTCTAATCTTCCGGCAACTAAACCATCATAAGATTGTACAACCGCCGCTAGAAGATCCATATGTTCTTTGGCAACTTCCATTGTAACATTACCGAGATTCTCGGTCTTCAACTTTGTTGTGTTTGCTTCAGGAACTATATATTTGGTTCCAGATGACCCTAACGTTTTGGTTCCTGAGGTATTGGTTTGGGAAGGAGCAGAAGAACTAGACACGAAAGGTGTTGTAACGGTGCTCCTGACACAGCTGGAGTTGGAACTGAGTTGTAGAGTGGAGGATTCTGAACATACGATCCTCTCTACGACTTGTATTTCATTCTCAGTTCTTCCTCTCTTAACTTCAGGATGAAGTCATTTATGTCTAATATCACAAGAATGTTGTTCTTTCTTAGGTTGGACACAAATGAATCCCATTTATCTGGTAAACCATCTGCAAAGCTTGAAACTTTATCTTCCATAACAAGTTGTTAAGAAAGATCTAAATTTGAGAAATTTAGATCTGGCATAGATGTTTCTCCCACCACATCAGCACACTTTTCAAGTGAAACTTGATCCAAGCAGTGTGTGACATCATTAATGTTCTCATCTATGGTGTGGTTAGTGGCATCAAGAATTCTTGGTCACTGTCACCACCACCATTGTTGTCTTCCACAATTGAGGTATTCTTATCTGGTTATGGAGCCTATGAGCTGGAATTTGAAGGCATACCAGATGTATCATCTGAGTTTGTCATTGTTGTGCTGATAGAAACCACATTTGCAGAAGTAGTTCCAACTAGAGCTGAAGATGTATGACTTGAAGGTCTTCCTAGCTCAAATCTTGGATCAGGATCACTTGTATTTAAATTTTTTGCAGATCCTGAAACATTCTCTCAAGATTTGTTAAAACAGTTGGTAACTAAATCAGGATCAAATAACCAATCTGGACCAGAACCAGCAACACAGGGTGTGTGTTCATTGAAAGTCACATTGGCTGACTCCTCAACAATTCTAGTTCTGAGATTATATACTCTATAAGCCTTAGCTTGGGAAGAGTATCCAATAAAGTGTCCATCATCTGATTTCTCGGCAAACTTGGCAATTTTATCTTTGGTATTCAAGATGGTACAAGGACAACCAAATGACCTAAGAAAACCAATGAACGGTTTCCTCTTGTGCCAAAGTTCATATGGAGTCTTGCCATGAGTCTTAACTACTAAAACTCTATTCTGCACATAGCAGGCAGTGTTGACTGCCTCTACCCAGAAGGTGATGGGCAGCTTAGAGTCAGACAACATGGTTCTTGCAGCTTCAATCAGTGGCTTGTTTCTCCTCTCAGCAACACCATTTTGCTGAGGAGTCCTGGGAGCACTGAATTGTCTTGTAATACCCTTTTCATCACATAATGTATCAAGGATTTATTTCTTAAATTCAGTTTCTTGATCACATCTTATGATTTTGACCTTGTGATCAGATTGATTCTCAATCTTTAAGATGAAATTCTTCAGAATCTCAGGAGTTTCATCCTTAGTTCTAAGGAAGAAGACCCAAGTGAATCTTGTAAAGTCATTTGTGATCACTAAACAGTATGAGGTCCTTCCTAAACTCATTACACTGGTGGGGCCAAAGAGATCCATATGTAACAAGTGTAGGGGTGTAGTGATGGAGTTCTTTTCCTTAGGCTTGTGAGATACCTTATGTTGCTTCCCTTTCAGGCATGCAACACAGTGGTCATCACTTGTAAACTCTTTCTTTGGCATTCCAGTTACCAAATCATGCTTAATTAATTTATTCATGTTCTTAATATTTACATGGCATATTCTTTTATGCCATAGGAAAGACTCATCACTATTTGATTTAGACAGAAAGCATGAAACTTCTCTAGAGGGAGAGGTTTTTTGCAAGTCCATCTTGTACATGTTTTCTTTCCTGGGGGATCTAAGCAGGATATGCTCATAAGGAATGATCACACCAGGCTTAAGAACAATGCACTCATGCTCAGTAAAGAGCATGTTATGACTCTGATCACAAAATTGAGATACACTCAGAAGATTGTATCCAAGCTCCTTAACAAAGTTTACCTTTTCTATGCTGAGCTTACCATTTGTGACCTTGCCCTTTCCAGAAATGTAACCACCTTCATCTCCTCCAAAAACAACTGGTCCTCCATCAATCCTTTCAAAGTTCTAGAGTAGTGACCTATTGCCTGTCATGTGCCTGGAACAGCCACTGTCTATGATCCAGACATTTGTGTTTGTCTTCAGTTGTCCCTACATAAAGAAAATGATTAGTTACATTTAGAAACCCAAGCCTTGCTGTCTTGGGCTCATTTACAAAATGTAATTCAACAGTAATAGATCCTATGGTTGTACTAAGAGGATCTTGAGCTGTTGTTGATAGAGAAATCTCAGTCACTTGGTCTTTCTTAGACATCCACACCACCTTTGGAGTCTTGGACTTGACCTTCAAAACTTCGGAAGCTTTTGGGACTTTGGAAGTTTTGATGATGAACCTTTGGAAGATTCTGCAGACACTGCAGCAGACTTCAGTGCTTCGGAAGAACTCCTTTCTTTCGAGACCAACTTCTCTTCCGAGGGCAATTTTCCCCTTCCCTTCTTTTTAGATTTAGAGCTTCCGAAGGAAACAGATTTTCCTTCCGAAGCTTGAATCTTCTTGAGACCCTTTGAAGTATTTGTTTTGGTCATATGGACAGTACCTTTAGGATTGTAGGGACAATCCTTAGCAATGTGAGTGGTACTTTCACACATGACACAATTTATCTTCTTCTTCACAAGAGCCTTTTCCTTGGAATAAGACTATCTTTGGTCACATCCCTTCTCCACCTTCATCTTTGTAGATGCTGAGACAGTACTCTTGGGCTGAGAACTATGCTTGGAGTTGATGGTCTAGGCTATGCAGCAAAGGTACACAGCAGATTAGTCTTCTTCTTGTTACTGAGATGGGTTGAACAAGAACCAGAACTCTTAGCAGAAGAGTTTTGGTTGATGTCTTCAGTCCCTACCACTTTAAACCCTGCAGAGATGAAAACTTGTTTCTACTTAGAGTGAAAAGTAGCCTTGATCTCTTGAGCCTTCCTAGCCTTTCTTTTGCTCTTTCTGATCAAGTTCTTTCTCATGGACTTGGTCATCATAGTTTTCTTTCTCTCCTCAGAAGGATAGTGACCCTTCTTGGAATCCTCCTCTTCACTCTTCTCAAAGGAATTCTTCACTATCTCTTCTTCATCCTCTTCACTCATAGGATCTATGAGAGGAAGCTCATCTTCACAAGTTCCACACCTAGGAGATCTTACTAACAAGATTGTGTGTGAAGAAGTTATCTCATTGGATCCTGGTCCCTGCCTGTTTTGATAGCACACTTTGTTGTGCATGGATGAGGATATCATGTTCTTGAAGGTCTCTTCTTCAAGAACACTCTTTTCTACCCTGGCTTTGCTGATCATAAGCTCAGCCTGGCACTCAGTTAGCTTGGTTATGAGATCTTTGATTTGAGTCCTAAAATCTGTGTGTTCATGTTTTAGAACTGAAATAGTTTTCTCTAAGTCCTCTATCTTCAGTTTATAATCATTTTTAGATTTTCTAAAATCAGATTTTAAAATATTTAAGGACTCAAGATCAGATCTCATTTCCAAGTTATAGGACTTGTATCTGTTAACTTTAGCAATGTATTCAGGAGTACAGAGATATTCTAATACCTTGGCTTCATCATGATCTGCCATTAGTGCTTGGTTTGGAGAAGCATCTTCCACCTGAAAGCTCCAATCAAAGCCTCCTTCTTCAATAGCAACAGCAGCATGCTGCTTTGATTTCTCATTCTGGAGAGCCTTGTCAGTGTAGTTTGGTCTAGACTGCGTTTGGCCACCATTTGTTCTAGGTGCCTTGCACTCTCTGGCAAAGTGACCCATCAAGTTACAATTGTAACACTTGACTTTGCCTTTGTCCATTCCAAACTTTCCACTGGTTACATTGCTTGGAAACTTCCTTCCAGTCCTCTTGTAGAACTTCTTGGCTCTGTGAGTGAGAAGAGCCATCTGCTGGACTATTTCCATGTATTCCAAATCATCTGGATGAATACAGTCCAGGTATTCAAGAGTGAAAAGAGAGTTGCCATAGCTTTCATCAGAAGACACAAATGCTTAAGAAGAGCTTGTCTCTTAGAATGGGCTTTCTTGCGTGTAGTTCTCCCTTGGTGTCTCTGGGAAGGTGATGAAAGGACCCTTTGGTGAGTGGTCAGGGTAGCATATGAGATGATGTTTGGGTTTTATGCTATCCCTTTCAACCATATGTAGGGCTGAACCCATTTGATTGTTGGAGTTGCCAGATGAACCTTGCATGTTCATCTTCATCTGGTAGCCACTGAGAATCCCATATAACTCTATCAGAGTAAGAGTTTTGAGATTTTCAGTTCTCTTGATCACCACACAGTAGTGTGTCCATTGCCTAGGAAGTGAGGATATGAACTTCCTTACAATGACTCTATTCTCAAGAGAAACTCCTCCATCCACTAGGGTATCCACAATCTCAACATACCTGAAGTACTGCTGAGTCATGGTTTCACCTGTTTTGAAGGTGAAGTTTTCAAACTGCTGCTTCAGGAGATCCTTCTTGTTCTTCTTGGCTTCAGAGGAACCCTCATACATCAGTTTCAGTGCATCCCACAACTGCTTGGCTATTTTGCACTTCTTGAGACCTCTGCACACAGAGTTTGGAAGGGCAGCTTGAAGAGCTGTCATGGCTTTTCTGTCAATCTCTACTCTCTTTCTATCTTCATCAGAGTAGTTAGCCACATCTTTGGGGATCATACCAGCACTAGTAGCAGAAGGGGTGTTGGGTATGAAAGGTCCATTTTCAATAGACTCCCACATTCTTGAATCAAGAGACCTGATGAAACCTTCCATTCTTAAACACCAGGTATCAAACTCATCAAGAGTGATCAGTGGGGACTTATTCATGGTTCCAGTTTCCATATCAGTTTTGGAAATGGCTGCCATTTGAAAAGTTTAGTATTTGTGTGTGTGAGGGATCTAAAGATGGTGAGATCTTATATCATGAGCCCAGAAAGCTCTGATACCAAATGCAGGATCGTTGAAGGGGGTCAGTTACAACACAACAACACAAAGAGGAGATTAACTAAACTTTAATCAAACAGTAAACTGGACTAACCAAGTTAAGACACTAAGAACACAAGTAATGTAAGAAACAGAACACAAAGAACACAAGTGTATGGTTTTCAAGAATGCAGTATATTGCTTTCTCTATGTTCTATTACAAGTGTTACAAAGCATAATGGAAAGATACAAGAACATGAGATACTTATACTACATCCTATAGCCAGCTATACTTTGACTGCCAGCTGGATACAATTGACTAGACACAAACAAAATCAATTGTAGAGTCAAAAGGCAGATTGCCTTTTGACTTGTAACTATGACATGCCATAGCTCACATCCTTATTTATTACAAAAAGGATAAAATACATAAAGTAGAAAGTTACAGACTCAAGACTTCAATGTACAGTTACCAAAAGCATGGACCTTTTCACCAATTCATGTAAGTTGGTGACTTGCAGAGATGCAGCGGAAAGGTGTCCAGCTTTATGGAACAGTACATCAGATAAAGCATGTTACTAAAAGTCTTCGGAAGAAATCTGTCTTCATGAGTTGAAGCTTCAGAAGACTTTGTCTCTGAGGCTTCGGAAGACTTCATGTTTGGCTTCGGAAGATATTGGCCTTAGCTTCGGAAGATTTCACACTTAGAGTATTTTCTGTTTCATGTGTGAAACTTCCTAAGTATTTTTCTTCAATATACGTGTGCAGCATGCAGGATAGACTTAAGATGTTTAGGTTGCATCAGCCTCTTTATTAATCTCTATATCTTTCTACTAAATGAAGAAGACATGTTCACTTTCAAGTTCAAGCAAAAATAGTTCCTATTCGACTTAGCTTTTCTATAACAATCAACAAAGCTCAAGGTCAAATAATTTCCCATGAACAAATTTATGTTACTTTAATTGCTTTATCAAGAGGGATATCACAGGAAAATACAAAGGTGTTAGTACACCCTTTAAAAAAATTCAGTCGGGCTAGAGTGTAGACCTCAAATGTTGTATATCGGGAAGTTTTACATGATAGATATAATGTACGTGTGCCAAAACATAAGACTATTATTTTTAAACAATTTTGGCATATGTTTTATATTCATGATGTCATTTTTCATTAATAATATTCGTAGTTTTCTACAGAAAATAGTTCTTTTATTTATAAAGTAATGCCACAATTTACCACACACATAATATACAAATCTAATATGGTAGAGGCAGAATATTTTAGAAAATGTGTCAGGTGACACTTTCACTTATAAAATTCTAATTTAAACTATTTATTTATCTTATTTAACATTGTTAGTTATGATAAAATCATATGTAATAAACTAAAATATTTATAGTCTTCTTAGTTCCAAAACCTGTTGTAGCTACCGACGATTCTATTAAAGTGGAGAATAGTTTCAATACCAACGTCTAAAAGATGTAGTGGTCATCAACAAGAATAACGGATGTTTATAGGTTTCCTCTTCATAACGAATGGTGGTGGGCCAACATAGCTAAGATCATTCGGATGTGCGAGCATTTTGATAAAATTGATCTCCATCGTAGTAAGATTACTTCACCACTAAATATAATGAGCATCAATTATTTTCTTCAAGTTTTATGTTTAAATGTTTTGTTTGTGTATTCATATATTAATTTAATGCATCAATGATCTTTTGAACTATTTAATGATTTTAATTTTTTTCATCCGCCGTATTTTAGGGTTACCCTGCAAGTGTGTGTGTGTGTATACATACTAATTACCAACTTTGGTATGCATTATAGGTTGTACAATATGTTTTAGTGAGTTATAACCATCTTTTTCTTTTTTTAACTTCTTATTTTGTACCCATTACCTTTACATCTTTTATATTTTGATATATATTTTGTGATTTAACACGCTACAACGTGCGTGTGTGGTTCAATATTTTTACGCTTATTTTTTTCCTATTTAATGCCACTATCGCAACGTGATGGTCCTGGATCAACTTCCTTAATAGTTTATATGCTTTACGTTTCGCTTATGTGGTTTAACATTTTTATATCTATTTTTCATTTGGTTTTATATTTTTCTTTTATTATTTCTTTTCAAACAAATTATTTTTGTATTGGTGGTCATTAGCAATGATGTGTCATTGTTGATTTGGCACGGTTTTATATTTCCTTATGTAACGATAGAGGCTTATTAATACTAGTTTGTATTAAAACATTAACTAACTCCGGAGATTTCCGGGGATGGAGCAATCTTCACTCATGATCGTTAGAGGTCTCTTTGTGCACTTTTTCAACCACTAAAGACTTATTTTTCATGGTTGACAAAGTAATAGTGATACACCTGCGAGAAAAATTCAAAACAAAAAAGAATAATAGTCGGTTAGTAACCATAGAATCCAGGATACTAGCTTTCAGGATTGGGGATTCCGAAGTGTAAATCTCACACATAATACTAATATGATAATCATATCTAGTACACCCCACCCATCGTAGGCTATTAGCGGGCTATACAAGTGGCGGGATGCAAGCCATACCTCTATCCATATGGCTTGATAGACTACTTTGAAAGAGATCCTAGTTTTAGCATTTCCCACTATAATAATTCTAACTAGTTATTTACCCGCCTCGAGTTGTCATTGTATCAATGGCGTATATATTACAACAAATCCGACTCATTTCCAAATCAAATTTATGTTCATACGTAGAGTGACTCGAATTTAAACCATTAAATGAAAACATATTAAATTTACTTGACTTCTTCCAAACAAAAATTATGTCGAAAAATAGACTTACAATAACTCTGATTTGTTTCTCAATTAAATTTACGTCGAAACGTAGGGTACATGAAAACTTATTATTTGACCCGACGTGTTTACAAACAAAATTTATGTCGACATATAGACCAACCTTAATCATGAAAATATTATATATTTAACCCAACTAATCTCTAAACAAAATTATGTTACAACATAACTGTATGTTGAAACGTAGATAGTGTAAAACATATATAAAGTTAAGCACGTAAATATTTGAATTTGACCCGTCATTTCCGATAACATTCAAACGTAGACTTATTCGAATTTATATTATACAGAGGTAATTATATTATACAGAGGTAAGTTATAGAAACTTAAGGGTGTCAAAATGAATTTTTATAATTTCTGAAAAAAGCTGAGGGTAAAAATGTCAAAATCTAAAGTTAAGTGGAAAGTAAAAAGCAGTAGTAAACTTCACCGACCTTACTTTTAAGTTATATGTTTTTATTAGTGGTATCCCGAAATGAACCTCTATTTTCTTGTTATACTCATAATAAGGGAGAAACCTACATGCATATTTAATATTTAATATTGTAACAAAAAGAGTTAAACGCTCATCGCCCCCTTAATATTGTAACAAATAAAATTTAAATGCACATCACTCATTACTTTTGAGTTTCATATTAAACTCAATACTTGTATTAAATCTGATCTTGCTCAATACTTGGTATTAATAAGTTAATATCTCATCTTAGGTCCATTTTGTACAAACTTTAGCTCGTTGTGAAGCTCTCATCAAGAGTAAAATAAATAAATAGCATATTCAGACCAATTCTATCTATACGAGGAGATCGTTGAAAAATGTGACCGGTTCTTTAGTTTCTTCTGGCAATTGGCCATCCGCCGGGAGTTTCAGGTTTAACATCGATTTTTAGCAACAAATCTAACAGATCTAAGTGTAGTGTTTGGGGTCTTGATATTTTTTAAAAAGGAAGTGTGCGCGAGTAGTTTATTTCAAAAATAGGTTGGATTTAACAAGATGTACTTTCTTTGTACGTCTTGCCCAAGTTTTTCATGTACATAAAGAAGGCCATACAATTCCAAACACATTCAAAGTCATGATCGGTTTACTTAAAAAAATCCTAAAAGTTTGACAGTTTGCTGTCACATTGCTCTACGAAAGGTTCGTTAATTCTTGGTTCTACTTCGTATCAATAACATGATAATTAAAAACGCATTGGACGAAGGTCAATTGTTGTTGGTGAAAACCACGAACACAAGCCTGTTCTCGGCTTATTAAACCTTAATTAATGGTTCAAATTTGGATAATTATGTGACAACTATTAACTTGAAAAACTCATCACGTTGACGTAATGATCAAATGAACTATTGCAACATTCTCATTTAACTGATCAAAGATATCAAATTTCAAAATCCTAATCTGTACAGTTTCTTCATGGGTCAATGACCAGTCAAAACTTCACTCACAGATTAATGATTAATCACCAGAATCTCCATGGATCCTGTATGGTGGAACATAGTTTTCGGTGGGAGGAAGAAGCCTAAAAGATGCTACAGTTTTTCCAGCACAGGCCCCATCTATTTCAAACAAACAACAGATTTTAAGTTAGATCATCAACTACCTGTTACTTAAAGCACGACACGATACAACAAACCATTTAAGGTTGTTGATTAATAGAAAGACAGAAAAGAAATAAGTTACCATGTCCCATTGCTTGTTGAGTGTCGAAGCGTTTAAAGAGTATAAAAATCCTGCAAACAAGAACTTCAATCTGTTAGCAAAAGGAATGTAACACGTGGTTTGCAAATTTCAAATAACATCAAGTTATTCAGATTCGTTGTTGTAAATAAATCATCGTTCTTGTAAAAATATTGAAGAAAAGTACCTCTAATAAGGATGAGGGATTTCAGATTAAAATATTAATTTAGATTAAAAAAAACAACCCTATTGTTATTCGCACTTGCGTCCAAAATCCTTCAATATTGATAAAATATCCTTTTTTCACAAAAAAAGAAGCTATGATATAAAGAGGCTATATGATCTTCCAGCACAAAGGAGTATGAGGTGGCAACTTAGACCCATTTACTTGAATGAGTTTATTTGGTATATGCTTTGATACTAATGGGTCAAATATGGTGATAGTCACCCACAATGTATTTTTCATGCATAAAAGATAATAAATCATTTTATTCAAAAGGTAAGAATGTTACTAAAATAATATAATTTGTGTATCATTTTTGTTATTAATTATGTATCCAAATTTAAACTTCGGATAGAAGTGTTAGGGCCGACCCAACCCACCCTCTTTGCCACCCCAAGAGTAACTATACATGTACTGTTGATTCACCCTTGTGTTGGCTAAATTGTCCTCAGCTAAAGGAAACAATATAAAATAGAATCAAACCATCGCGTTCAACAGATGCGGCAAGATAATGCCGAAAGATATTTGAGTCTTGCACCTGCGTTTTTAATATTACTTTAGTATCTTTTTAAGATAGAGCTAATTTTTTGAAGAAAACAAGAGAAACATACAGTTTTGGTAGGTGATTTGCGCACTAGGTATTCGTAGTACCAATACGGTTCCCCATCGATCTGTGATACAGATTGAAGAGCCCGAAGTGAGCAGATATAGTTATGGAAATAAGTATTATAGCTCATTAACTTCAAACTAAATAATAAAACAAACAAAATACTAAACCAAATGGACAATAAAAGGTCAATTGGAATTTTCTGTTACGTGATTTGTTTTGAGAAATAAAACATGCCCAAATGGGTTAAAACCATAAAGTGCTCCAACATTTACCAGTCACATTGGGTTGGGCTGACCCATTTAACTCCTCTTTCCCCTTTTTGAATTTTACATGTAATTAATTTTCCAAATATGATTAGAAAGCTTTGTAGTGTTGAAATAATAATAACCATTTATAATATAAACAATTTAGAAGTGATTTGAGGGTGGGCCTTGAAGCAACCAGTAAAGATAGTTGCTTTATGACCTTGAGGTCATGCCTTCAAGCACTGTGAAACAACCTCCAGCACAAAATGTAGGGTAAGGTTGCATACATTAGATCATGAAACAATCCGGCCCCTCCCTGGCCCTTACGTAAAGAGGGAGCTAAATCAAGCACCAGATATGCCTTTTTGCAATCATATAATGCTTTTGACATTTGAGCATGGCATCACCATTGTAGCTCCTTTAATACCTTTGATGCTATGAATTATTATATTTCATGATAAAAGATCTTAAATTTAATATATCTGTATTATGAATTTCAAAAGAAAAAATCAACCAGATTGACTGTTACCAACCCAGCCCTTGTTGCCAGCTCTTCTAACTTTCTTCTAAATAAAAGTTTTTGGAACTCACTTCCGAAGTGTGAGCATCAAGAACTGAACTTTCTGCCATGCGTTGACTTGAGGTAACTCTCTATACAAAGTTGAAATATGATTGTCATGAGAGTATAAGAAATCATTAATACCACAAAATCACTCCATGATATGTTTCATAATATGAAAAAATTACCAAGGCAGACTTGTCGGATAAAACAGAATCAGCTACATCCTTTGCAGTCCATGTACTCTTCTCTGTTGACTTTAAGAATGTTGGATTGGGGGGGCCTATCTGAAGGCACAAGATAACAGTAACAGATAAGAAGGAAGTTTGGTTGAAATATTCATTAAGTTGACTTTCTGAGAGTCAAAACTGATCAGCATACCGTAATAGAAAGGATGAGGTTGTCAATAAAATCAACACGTTCAGATACAATTCGTAGCCGTGCATTAGCTGTGTCATAATGGAGATAAGTCTTTTAGCTTATACACAAAAGTTCTTCTCACTTAAAAATTTCTACACACACTAGAGGAGGTAATTTTGACCCATCCAATTATGAATGGGTCAATTCCGTTCATATTTATCTCAATTGATTTAAATGAAAAAACATTAGCTAAACACACAACGGTCAATCAGAGGTGTACCCGTTTCGACAAATACAAAATTACCCATTTTGCCAACTTTGATACACACATATATAGCTTTCATTGTGCAATGTCAAGAAAAAAGCAAGCTATTAACTTACGGGATAGAGGTGCTGCAGATGAATATCGTTCGGGCTTTCTTGACTCCACCCTTCAGAAAGATGGAAATCATTAGAATACTACAAACTCAAAAATATCAAATAACCCAGTATTATCTTATATCTGGTGAAAATTGCATAATTTCATTTTGGAAACGCTATAAGTCAATGTAACACCGGCTCTAAACATAAACTGATCTGACTGATCCTGCTCACAGATTGTTCTATTTATCATAGGGAATTTCAAATATGTAATACTGATAAATAGTCAACCATTTTACTCAAACTAGGATACTCTTCCTGCATTCATTTCTTGCTATATTCAAATATGCATAGTGCCATAGTTTAAGGCAAATGTTTGACTATTTTTCGATGGTGAAGTGGAACCTTCTAGACCCAAAACAACACCATTTATTTAGATTCATTTCAATCACAAGTAAATCATGGTATGATGATAGATACAAACCATTTGAAGGCAAATTTCTTGGAAGGCATTTCCAATGGAATCAGATATGAGTAAGCATTTAGTTCATCAACTATTGGAGCCATTACTAGATCTTCATCAGCACTTGATCCTGTAGTGAAATTTCCAACATCCATAAATAAACTTTCAACAATAAACAAGTTATATCCCAATCTTTCACTAAAATTTCAAATGACTGCTGGCCAAACAAAAATTGACACATTGTTTCAAGTTTCTGAAGAGAGAAAGAAGTCAATTACACTAGAAAATGAAAAAAAAAGTAACAGTAAAAGATCAAAAGTTCATATAGCATTCCAATTTCAAAAGGGTCAATACATTACCTTCAATTGGGAATATTGTAGAAACTGTAGCAGCAGCCCCAAATAGAACAATATTCCTTCTAAAAATCCCATTTTTGATGGGGGTTCGGAAGATTTGCAGCAATAAACCACAAATTTGTTGCTAGATTTGCATATCTTGTGGTTTGATGAAGAAATTACTTTAGCTTGGTCCCTGAAGAACACACAGTTTCCTTATACAAATCCAGATGATATATAATATATGTATATATACGGAGAGAGATGATGAGAAAGAGAGAGAACCTGAAGAGGGAAAGCTTGGGATGGTTGGATATGGCGCGAGAATGTGAGGGAGAGAGTACAGTTTCCATAGCTCATCCACTCCGCTTTGTAAATTGCTGAAAACAGACTGATTTAATGGATAGAAGAACAATATACCTTTTTTAGCAGAGGTGTTACCGTTTTCTTTCTCAAACCGGGTTCGGGTTTCAAACCGAACCGGTTTCCGGTCATATGGTCAAGCCGGGTTTTTTTTCTCAAACCAGTTCGAGTTACAAACCAATTTGCTTCATTGAATACTTGAACCTATCAAACCGGTCTGGACCGGTTTGAAACCAATTTCTTAACCTGTTTAATCGGTTTTTTTTATTTTTGAACCAGTTTTGGGTGTGGGGCTACCAAACCGATATACAAACCGGTGGTTCGGATCGGGTTGGAAACCGGTTTGACTCAAACCGTTTTTCTTTAAACCTGTCCGGTTTTTTGACCGGTTGTTTTCCCGAACCGATTTTTTTGTGCACCTATCATCATCACATTTACAACCCCATAACCAAAAGACTTTGGCACTTAGATTAAATGCATGTTAGATTGCTTATTTTTCACCTATTTTTAATTTATTAACTTTTAAGAAGTTAATAAATAAAAGAAATATTTGACAATACAAAAACTACTTTGTAAATTGATTTTTTATATAGGGTAAAAAAATTTGGAAAGTTAATAGGAGTTACTTATACATTTTTTGGATTACTAATTAACTTTTGAAAACTAGTTTTAATCTAATTTTTTATTATACATTTATAATACTTCCTATTAACTTTCCTCATTTTTAAAATATGTATTTTTTAGTTAATTTATAACATTATAATATAAGTTAATCCAAACACTTTGTTAAAAAATCATAAGTTAATAAAAAAAATTGTCAAAATTCTTTTTCAACCGAAATAAACAATTCAAAGCATAGCCTAAGAGTTAAAATGTTCATTTCAACTTGTGCACTTGTAAAAATTAATATTAAAATGTTAGAGTTAATTTCAGTTTTTACGCTTGTAAAATTTGAACCTAGATAGAAAGGATCCCACAATCACTTGATATAAGAATTAAAATGTTAAAAGCTGATTTCGGTTTTTGTCAAGTTTAACTATTTGAGTATGAAGGTTTATTTTGTCTCAAGACCTTAAGTTATAAAAAATCATGTGTTTCGTTCTTTATGATTGAGGGTGTAACCATTTTTGTTAATTTATTAGAAAATATTAAAAACCCTTAGGGCTAAATTAATTATTATATACATTGTGACAAAAAGCAAAATTTACTACGTACGTACATAAATACATATAAATATATACATAAAAAATCATATGTGTTTCGGAAGATTTGGTCTTTAGCTTCGGAAGATTTGGTCTTAGCTTCGGAAGATTTGGTCTTTAACTTCAAAAGATTTGGTCTTTAGCTTTGAAATATTTTACATATAGAATATTTTATGTGCAGAATGTAAAACTTTCGAAGCAACTTCTACTATGTACAACGTGCTTGAATGCAGGAAGCACTTTGGTTGTTTTGCCTGCATCAGCCTTTTTATAAACCTTACAAACTTCCCCTAGGCTGATGCTACCAAAACAGAAAAGTTTTTGAGCAGTTGACAGTCCTCATTAAGATCAATACCATTTTCTTCTTCATCATTTGGTCAGAATCCATCAGACTCTCATAATATCTTCTCATGTTATGGAGATCATGTAGAGGTAGATTAAGCATGTGTTGCTAGAAGTAGACATCTTGACCACCTGATCTCTGATGACATACTATCTTTCTACATTAGTAGCAAAAGTCCAAAACAATATGAGTCTTCCAGATGCAAGAGGCTCTACTTGAGATGGAGTTGGTTGAGCAGGCTTTTGTTGCATTTCCTTAGGATGCTCTGACTCATCCTGAGGTTTGAAGATGGATGTTTTTGGCTTCTTCTTTGATACACTCTTCAAAGCCATCATTTTCCTCCTCTTTGGAGTCTTTGACTAAGAAGGATGGTCTTGAGTACCAGGTTGTTCAGTTATGCCTCTATCGGTTGGATCTTCTTCCCTCACTTGTTCCGAAGAAGAAGGAGCAGGACCTTGCTATGGAATAGAAGATGAGGTTGGCTGAGATGCAACTCTAGGTTTAGGTTGTGTTGTCTGAGTGGGTTCAACTTTAACCTCAACCTTAAGAGGAGCTTGGCTTGGTGGAGAATGCAAGTCCACAAGATCTCCCTTCTTAATCTTCTACTTGATAACCTTAATGTGTTCATCCATGGTGGATAGAGACATTAGACCAAGCCTTCTTCCGGAGAATCCATACAACTTCAAAAAGCTATCATCTTCTGCCTATTAGCATACTTCTTTTGAATTTTCTAGATAATGGATACTTTGCAGCTTATTCCCTCATTTTTCTCTTAGTAACCTTTTGTTCTTTAATGAACTTTTGTTCCAGCTGCTGAAGATACTCATTCAATATACTCATATGAGAAGGGGAAGAAGTGTAGATGCCTAATAGAGGCCTATGACACTCACATAGTTAATCATATATTATCTATTAGCTTCCTTATCTACTTGAGGTTGTTTAGTTGCTTGTTCAGCTGCCACAACCTCTGTCTCAGGGCTTTCTTTGATCTTGAGGAGTGTCACACCCCGACCGACGGCGGAATCATCAGGGCAGACGAATGTGAAACGATTTTTCATAGCACATAGAACTAAATAAGTTGGAATAATATTAAATATCACTTTTCATTAAATATTACAAGACAATTAAAACATTATAATATAACAAGATAAAAACAACACATAATATTTTCGATTAAACTAAGTCCAAGTCCTATATGAGCACGAAGAGATCCTCAAGTATCAAACCTGAAACATGTTAAAATAAAGGGTCAACTTTGAAAGTTAGTGAGTTTCCATGGGTTAAACACACACACGCACACACACACACACACACATACATATATATATATATATATATGTAAGATTTACAAGTAGAAATTCATGTTAATGGTTATGAATTATGCGAGTTTATAGAATATATATAGCTACAATCAAACTTTGACAGTTTACAAGATTACAAGATTAAACGATTAGCTAAGTGTACTTGAATTAACCAAGCAGGCTTGTCAGACTCATAGATATATAACGTCGCCAGGCTAGCAATAGTTAATGATTGTCAACGTATGATGTATCTCATATAACACTTATAATAATATTAATAACCATGACAAAATGTAAAGATGAATTGCATGTGCATTTACAAGTATCAAGATGTTTACAAGTGTAAGTTTATAAGGTTAACATGTTTCACCCCAAAAGTTAAATAAAGTAAAAAAGGGGCATGGAGAACTCACATGGAAAACTCACGTGCTATAAGTTGCACTTAAGATAACAATAAGAAGATAAGATGATTCCTTCACGACTCAACCTAAGATTTGGTGTCTTAGGATTAGAATAAGATGGGATTCAAGAGTAAACATGAACTAGGGTTTCATTTGGAAATTTGGGGTTTTAATATTAAATTAAATAAAAAAATAAAATAAAGCAATCGATTATGTTTTGGTTAAAGATGAAATAAATCAATTAAGATTGAGAAACGATAATAATTGATTCAATAATTTGATTTATTGATTAAATAAAGATTAAGTATAATGTGTGAAAAAAAATAATCAATTTAATAATTAATTATTTAAAATTTGATAAAGAGAATTAATTAAATACTTATTTAAATAACTTTAAAATTATTTAAAATGATTTTATAAAGTTTTGAACCTTTAAATGATTTATTATAAAGGTATTATAATACAAAACCTTAAAAATAAGAATAAAGTATAATAGTAAATTATATTATTATATAAGTTTCAAGAATTTAAATAAAAGTTTAAAGAATAAATTTGTTAACTATTTATGATATAACATGATTAAATAACTCATTGGGTAATTAATTATTTGAATAATTATTTAAATAATCAATTATATATTTAATTAATTGGAGTATTTGTAACATGTAGGTTTAAAGTGTTTTGAAATAACCTAAATTTGAGCTATAATATATTTATAATATATAATGACTAAATAATGCTTTTATAACCTTTTTATTCTTTAAAATGAATTAATTGAAGAATTATAAGTTCTAAAATATTAAATATTAACTTAATAATTTCAAAAATGTTTTAGTTGACAAATTTATTTTTATGTAGATCTATTAGTATAATAATAATTTTCTAAATAACAAAAATATAGGAAAAATTAATCAAACAAAAAGTTGGCAGAGGCCCGGTTTGAACCCGGGACCTCGTGCCTAGTAACGTCACGGATAGTAGTCAGGCTAAAATCTAGTTGTGTTAAGAAGTTCCTTTTAAATGTTTAAAACATTTATTGCTGAAATTCCCCAAATTCACATGAACCCTAGATTCGAATTGAATCCAATTGAACATGAAATCGATTTTATTACTTGAATTAAACATGGGACTTTTGTTCCCATAGTAAATCAAGTGGGTGTATGTGTAGAATTACCTGGGTTGATGTCGATGTGTTGATAAAAGATGAAACAAGGCTGCGGTTGATGGAGAAATCAATTTGGGAGATTTAGATGTTGATACTCCAAATTAGTAAGTGTAAAAGCTTCTGAGAGCGATAAGGATCGATAGACATCAATCAATTGCAATCAAGATTACTTAGAATAGTCTCTCAAATGAGTTACAGGTTGCGAATGAAGATGATGGTCGTATGTGATGTGTGTGTATGTTTCAGATGAAATTGGGAGTTCCGATAGTGTTAAGAGTATTGAAATGATGATTTACCCTCGATTTTAGGCACGATTCAATCAGTTTCAGGTCGAATGAGTTCAATGCCTTGAATGCATGTTTGGTTTCGCAAACACACTCATACCAGCCCGAAAAGATCAATTGAAACATCACCTAAGTTCGAAACAACTTAAGAAACGATTTCAGTGGGTTTAATTGGGAATTAACTAATGAATAACTGGTAATTTTGATCGCTGGAGCTCGCTGACCCAGTGGCCGGAGATGGGTCGACGAGAAGAGGAGATAGGGAGGGCTGTTTGGTTATTTTACTCAAATTACATTTTTGGTCCCTGTGATTTTAAAGTTTATCATTTTATGTGAAAAACTTATAACTTAATCTTTATAAATGACACTTTTCACCCTATACCTAATTTAAATAATAATTCCATTTATTTTATAAAATATTTATCAAACGTGATAAATTTTAATAAGACTTTTCCATTTAGTTATTTATTGTCGAATGATAAATAAAACTTTATAACTTTATAAAGTAAATTATTTATAAATCAATAACTTATTATAAGTTATTTAGATGATGTAACAAATGAAAATTTGAGTAAAACAATTCACAATATGGTTAAACTATACATATAAAGCATTTGATTCATCAAAGTAAATAGAATAATTTTAAATAATGAATTTTTCTTCGTATGAAAAATTAAAATGGGTTGGGGTTAGGGTTTATAATTTGAAAATTGGCGGATGTTACAAGGAGCAACTCCCATCCTCTGCCTCATTCCTCTCCTTTACATGTCTGCTAGTTCATTCAGTTATTCTAGGAGGAGAGAAATAATTTCGTCCACTTCGTAGTTCCTAGTCCCCACATAGTTTATCCTGGCTTCCCTCAACTCATCATTTTGAGTGTTTGGCCTGGGGGAGCCGTGATAGCAGCTTCCATAAATCCTGAGGACCCAATTGAACTTTCTCCCCTTAGCTTCCTCTTTCACTCTCCCTTCTCCTCCTTAATCTCCCCGGGAGTCATTTTGTTTTCCTTTTGTCACCTATAGGCCTTATGACTTAGGGTGAAGAAAGCTTTGGCCTTCATGGCTTGATCTAGCAGTCAAGCTTTGGCCAGAGAGAGGCTATGAAACACCTTCACCAGCAGGTGCCTCATTGAGGGTTCTGGGTGCTAAAAAGATATTTGTCTTAAGGTTTACAGGTTCAGCTACTGGGCCTTCAGTTAAGGTTTCCCCTTTGAAGCTAATCTAAGGGTCCATATCAACATCCAGTTGACCAATAGCCTTACATGCTAGCCGTTGTTTATATAGTCTTGATCTTTTCTTGAACTCTTCAAGCACCCTCTCTTGAATCATATTTTCTAACCTTCAGCTTGTTGTGTTGGCTTGGGTTGACAAGTGAAAAGTCAATCAGATATGTACTCTTATAGATCCTTAGGTTGGAGAAGTTGAACACTTCTTGTTGCCCTAAGTTCTTGAGATCACTAGAGCTCTACTATCAACATCATACCTCCATCTCATTATTGGGTTCTAAAAGTGATGAGATGGAGTAGGCATAGCTCTAGGAATACCCTCCTCAAACAGGCTTTGAGTGAGTGAGTCCACATCAATGTGAACTTGAGGAGATTGCTAGGCATGGACAATTCCAAGTAAGGGTGGTGCTTCCTCAATGTCCATACCTTGTGAAGAACTCCCATGTTTTATGATTGCTTGGACTTTCCCCCCTTTTTGGTAGCATCACCCTCTTGCTAAAATAGACAACTTAGGACACATAGGTTTTAGAAATAATATTAAGTTAAGTTTAAGAAAATTTACTCAAGGTTAATCATCCCAATAGCTTATACAAGATAATTTTATCTCTGTTATTTAAAAGCTTTGGTGAACAAATCAACATATTGTTTATTTGTGTTAACTTTGACTAGTTTGATTAAGCCCTTTCAAAAGTTATCTTAATCAAATGATACTTAATGTTCATATGTTTTGTCCTAATGTTGATATGTTTTGTCCATAGTCCAGTATCTGATTCTGAATCCAAAGCACTTGAGCACAGCAGCTAGCAGCAGTAGTGTTATTACCTTTAGTTGTTGATGCAGACGCACAAGATTGTTTTTTACATTGCTATAAGACTATCCTTCCACCAAGGAATTGACATCCCCAGATGTAGGCTTTACAGACATATTGTAGCCATGACTGTCACTATTAGTATAGGCATACAAATTAAAGTCAGAATTCTTTGGATACCAAAGGCCTAGTGTTAGAGCACCTTTAAGATATCTTAGAATCCTCTTGATAGCAACTAGGTGTGAGATCTTGGGGTTGGCTTGATATCTTGCACAAATGCATGTGGCAAACATGATATCAGGCCTGTTGTCTATGAGGTACATAAGAGACCCAATCATAGCCCTGTAAAGGTTTTCATCCACACACCCCCACTCAAGATCAGGACCAAGGGTGTGGTTCTAGCTATGGGTGTTTTTGAAACCTTATATTTAGTCATGTTGAATCTAGTGATTAGGTCTTGTACATACTTTGACTGACTTATAAAGATGTCATTGTCAATTTGCTTCACTTGAATCCTTAGAAAGAAATTGAGCTCCCCCATGGCACTCATTTCAAGTCTATTCTTCATTAGTTTTTCAAAGTCTTTGTAGAGCTTTGGATTAGTTGACCCAAAGGTCATGTCATCTACATACACTTGAACCAACATTAAGTTATGCTCTGTTCCTTTGATGAAGAGAGTTCTATCTATAGTACCACTTTTGTAACCATGCTGACAAAAATACTAAAATAAAGTCTCATACCTCTTCCTTGAAGCTTGGTACAGCCCATAAAGAGCTTTATTAGACTTACAGACTAATCAGGATGATCTGGGTCTGCAAAGCCAGGTGGTTGTTTGACGTACACCTCTTTATCAATCACCCCATATAATAAAGCACATTTAACATCAAGTTGGTAGACATTGAAATCCTTGGATGCAACAAAAGCTATTAATATCCTAACAACTTCAAGTGTTGCCATAGGAGCAAAAACATCTGTATAGTTAATTCCCTCTTTATCGATCACCCCATATAATAAAGCACATTCAAGTCTTGTCACTATCCTTCTAAGGAGAGTAAAAAGACTATGAAGACCAAGTCTATGAGAAAAAAACTTAATCAAAAAAAGCAAGAGAAAGGAAAAAGACTCAAGAGATCAAGGACACTTTTGAATCTAATCATAAACAAGTTTTTATCTCTGCAGGATTTGAAGTGGCTAAGACTCAAAACATCAACTTGAAATCTAATACCAAGAAGTTTGGTTCTTGTTCAAATCATCCTAGCATCAAGAAGAAGGCTGACCAGTTGTGTACCACTACTACACAACCTGAACCATTCAACTCCAAGTGAAGTTCTCACCCTAAAAGAACCATCTCAACATCTGCAAAGATGAAGGTGGAGAGAAAATGTGATCAAAGTCAGTCTTGTTCTCAAATAAAGGCTCTTAGGAAAAAGAAAACTGAGTGTGTTATGTATGGTAGTACTTCTTATCTTACTAAAGATTTTTTTTTACAATCCAAGATGTACTATTCATATGACCAAGGAAGAGACTTCCAAGAGTTTCAAGAAGAAACTAGCTTCGGAAGGATATTTTGTTTCCTTCAGAAGCTCCAAACTGAATATGAAGGTAAGTGGAAAATTTCCTTCGGAATAAAATTGGTCTCGGAAGAAAGGAATACTTCCAAAACACTGAAGCCTGCTGCAATGATAGCAAGATCTTCCCAAGGTCTAGTCATCAAAACTTCCAAAGTCATCAAAACTTCCAAAGTCATCAAAACTTCCAAAGTCATCAAAGCTTTCGAAGTGTTTAAGGTCAAGTCTAAACTTCCAAAGGTGGTGTGAAAGACAAAGAAGGACCAAATGTCACACCCTCAAATTCCACATGCGGGGTTTTACCCTGAGGCGTGTGACAAACCATAATCTCAAACACGATCATATTAACGAAACTATATGAACTTAAATAAACATTTGAACTTTAAATCAGAGTATTCATAAACAAAATAAACATCAGTGCGGAAGCGTAAAGACGAATGTAAACCAATACTAAAAGTTCCCAAAGTACTATGCCAAAATAAATGTTCAAAGCAAAATAAATGAGTTTGATGATGCATGTCCTGAGTGCGTTCATTAATTGTGCAACATGAACTTAAGCATTCCTGTGACCTGAGAAAACAAGCTAAAGTGTGTCAATATAAAGTTGGTGAGTTTACAGGTTTAATGACAGATAAAAATGTTTGTAACTGTTCGAATGGTAAAGTTATTAAAGCTTCAAAGCAAAATAAATGAGTTTGATGATGCATGTCCTGAGTGCGTTCATTAATTGTGCAACATGAACTTAAGCATTCCTGTGACCTGAGAAAACAAGCTAAAGTGTGTCAATATAAAGTTGGTGAGTTTACAGGTTTAATGACAGATAAAAATGTTTGTAACTGTTCGAATGGTAAGTTATTAAAGCATATCGATAGGTAGCTAGCCTATAACGAGTTACTTAGCGTTTCAAACCAAAGCTAACTGTTTGTATATTTTTTGCCTTCCCATCACGTCTAACCTAGACAGTGACAAATGTTAGGTCAATAACGCACCTGTTTGACCTCCAATCAAGCTAGCGCGACTAGCCCGGGCGGGGTTTGTCAAACTCAGTAGTACTACTCAGAATTACCTCGCTACACATTACTAACAGTTCGAGAATGTAAGGACTTTTAAGTATGTTTGAACTAACGTAACAGGCGATAAACAATAATACTAGAAACCATTTATAAATAAAGTTTGCATGTTTTCTCCCCCAAAAGGAAAGTAATGTAAAAACAGGGGCCGTGAAGACTCACCTCGAATGCGTTGCAACTAAGTAATGTAACACAAAAGATTCAGGTCTCCGATTAACCTGAATTAATATTAATTTACACTATTAATATTAGTTGTTAAATATAAATATAAGGAAGGTACGGCTTCGCGTTTCATGGCTCGGTTACGATGTAGATCATTGAAATCCACCAATTCACATTCGAACATAGCCAAACCCAAAACTCATTAAATACGCAACTCATTTCATGTATAAAAGTGCACTTCAAATCACATGACCTATTTATACATAAAACATACATATAAATAACATGTAACCAACATCCATTAAAACGACCTAACATAAAGCATCCAATAGACCATATACGTTATATACGATTCATACTTATGGACTAGTGCACGACATATAAACCCACTTGCTTCCATCATAATCTATTACATTACCTACTCACAACAGCAAAAGATTCTCAACTCACAACTATAGGATCTATATTGTTTCATTACCTTCAACTTCTTTTTATGAGCCCAAGACCAATAAGGCTTGGATTTCCAAATGTAACTAATCATTTTTTTGTGTAGGAATAGCTCAAGACAAACAAGAATGTCTAGATCATTGATAGTGGCTATTCCAGGCACATGACAGGCAATAGGTCACTACTCCAAATTTTGAAAGAACTGATGGAGGGCCAGTTGCTTTTGGAGGAGATGAAGGTGGTTACATTTTTGGAAGAGGCAAGGTCATAAATGGTAAGCTCAGCATTAAGAAGGTAAACTTTTTCAAAGAGCTTGGATACAATCTTCTGAGTGTATCTCAATTTTGTGATCAGAGTCATAACATGCTCTTTACTGAGCATGAGTGCATTGTTCTCAAGCCGGGTGGTTGTTTCTTATGAGCATATTCTGCTCAGAGCCCCCAGGAGAGGGAACATATGCAAGATGGATTTACAAGATTCATCTTTCTCAAGAAAAGTTTCATGTTTTTGTGTCTAAGGCAAATAGTGATGAGTCTTTTCTTTGACATAAAATAATGTGCCATGTTAACTTTAAGAACATGAATAAGCTTATTAAGAAAGATTTGGTAACTGGAATGCCAAAGAAAGAGTTTACAAGTGATGATCATTTTGTTGCAAGCCTGAAAGGGAAGCAACACAAGGTATCTCACAAGCCAAAGGAAAGAAACTCCATCACTACTCTCCTACACTTGATACATATGGATCTCTTTGGCCCCACCAATGTAATGAGTCTAAGAAGGACCTCTTACTGTTTAGTGATCACAGATGACTTTACAAGATTCACTTGGGTCTTTTTTCATAAAACTAAGGATGAGACTTCTGAGATTCTAAAGAATTTTATCTTAAAGATTGATAATCAATCCGATCACAAGGTCAAGACCATAAGATATGATCAAAGAACTTAATTGAAGAACCAAATCCTTGATATAATTGTGATAAAAAGGGTATTACAAGACAATATAGTGCTCCCAGGACTCCTCAGCAAAATGGTGTTGCTGAGAGGAGAAACAGGACACTTATTGAAGTTGCAAGAATTATGTTGTCTGACTCTAAACTGCCCATTACCTTCTGGGCGGAGGCAGTCAACACTGCCTGCTATGTGCAAAATAAAGTTTAGTGGTTAAGACTCATGGTAAGACTCCTTATGAACTTTGGCATAAGAGGAAAACTTTTATTGGTTTTCTCGGGTCATTTGGTTGTCCTTGCATCATCTTGAATACCAAAGATCAAATTGCCAAGTTTTTTGAGAAATCAGATAATGAACACTTTATTGGATACTTTTACCAAGCTAAGGCTTATAGAGTATACAATCTCAGAACCAGAATTGTTGAAGAGTCAGCCAATGTGACTTTCAATAAACACACACCTAGTGTAGTTGGTTCTGGTCATGATTGGCTATTTGATCTTGATTTAGTTACAAACTGTTTTAATAAATCTTGTGAGAATGTTTTAGGGTCTACAGATTTCTTACCAACAGGTGATCTTGTAAATGATCCTAATCTAAAATTTGAGCTAAGAAGATCGTTAAGCTATACATCTTCAGCTCCAGTTGTAACTAATCTTGTAAATGAAGTTTCTATCAACACAACGATGATAAATTCAGCTGATACATCTGTGATGCCTTCAAATTCTAGCTCAGAGGCTTAACAACCAGATAAAAAAGCTTCAAATATAGAAGTTCATGGTGGTGGTGAAAGTGATCAAGAATTTCTTGATGCTGGCAACCACTCCATAGAAGACAACATCAATACTGACAACCACTTCATAGGATCCACAAGTCTCAACCCACCTCAAACATCATTGGAAATGTTGACTCAAGGGTAAGAACAAAAGGACAAACCCATGATGCAAATATTTGTTTTCACTCTTGTTTCTTATCTCAGATAGAGCCTAAGAAGATTGATGAGGCTCTAAAGGATGAAAGTTGGGTTGAAGCTATGTAAAAGGAGTCGTTTCAATTCAAAAGGTAGAAGATTTGGAACCTATGTCCTCTTCCTTATAAGAATACCACTATAGGAACCAATGGGTTTTTAAGAATAAGAAGGATGATAGAGGACTTGTCATCAAAAACAAAGATAGACTAGTTGTTCAAGGGTACACATAAGAAGAAGGAATTGACTACACAGATGTCTTTGCTCTTGTAGCTAGACTGAAAGTTGTTAAGATATTATTGGCATTTGCTGCATCCAAGAACTTCAAGGTCTATCAACTTGATGTCAAGTGTGTTTTTCGGTATGGGGTGATTGATGAAGAGGTGTATGTCAAAAAACCACCTGGTTTTGCAGATCCTAATCCTGATTATGTCTGCAAGATTGATAAGGCTCTTTATGGGCTGCACTAAGCACCAAGAAAATGGTATGAGACTCTATCTCAATATCTCTGCAAGCATGGATACAGAATGGGTACTATAGATGGAACTCCCTTAATCAAAGGACAAGGAAATGACTTAATGCTAATTCAAGTATATGTAGATGACATCATATTTGGTTCAACTAATCCAAGGCTCTGCAAGGACTTTGAGAATCTGATGAAGGATAGATTTGAAATGAGTCCCATAGGGGAACTTAATTTCTTTCTGGGATTTCAAGTGAAGCAAGTTGAAGATAGCATCTTTATAAGTCAGTCAAAGTATGTTCAGGACATACTTAAAAGGTTCAACATTTGACTGCAAGGTAGCTAAGACACCCATAGCAAGAAACCATTCCCTTGGGCCTGATCTTGAGGGGGAATGTGTGGATGAATATCTTTACTGGCCTATGATTGGGTCTCTTATGTATCTTACAGCTAGCAGGCCAAATATCATGTTTGCCATATGTGTTTGTGCAAGATATCAAACCAACCTCAAGATGTCACATCTAATCACTATCAAGAGAGATTTAAGATATCTCAAAGGTGCCTCAACATTTGGTCTCTGGTATCCTAAGAATTCTGACTTTAGTCTGTATACATATACAGATAGTGATTATGGTGGTTGTAATATGACTACAAAGTCTACATCAGGGGGATGTCAGTTTCTTGGTGGAAGAGTTGTCTTATGGTAATGCAAGAAACAGTCCTGTGTTTTTGCATCAACTGCTGAAGCTGAATACATTGTTGTTGCAAACTATTTTGTTCAAGTGCTTTGGATTCAGAATCAAATGCTTGACTATGGATTAAACTACAAGGAGGGTCCCATTCACATAGACAACAATAGTGCTATCTCTATCACAGAAAATCTTGTGCAACACTCAAGGACAAAACATATCAATATCAGGAATCATTTGATTAGAGATAACTTTGAAAAGAGATTAATTAAACTAGTCAAGGTTAAAACAAATGAACAATATGATGATCTATTCACCAAGGTTTTTGATGAGTAGAGATTTAAATATCTTATATCAGCTATTGGGATGATTAACTTGGAGTAGCTTTTTTCTTAAAACTAATTCATATTATTTCTTAAAATTTGTGTGTCCTATTTTGTTTATTTTATCATCTTCATAAGCTCTTATTTTCTCTGGAAAAAATCATTTTAGAAGATTTTCCTTAGATTTTTTGAAAATATTGATCTTCTTGTCCTTCGAAAGATATGGACTTATCTTTAGAAGGAATTTATGCCTTTAAAACAAACAACTGCCTAAGTAAAATTGCCTTCGGAAGACATTTCTGAAATATCTTCCGAAGCTTAAATCTTTTCTTAAGAACTTGTATGTTTTCAAGGATAATTTTCTTCCGAAGCAAATTAATTCTCGGAAGCTTTATTCTTAGATGAATAAAGCATTCAAGTCTTAATTCTCTTCCGAAGCAAAATTTTCAAAAATTCTCAGGATTATCTTCTGAAGTCATTTTGAATTCGAAAGCTTTTTTATCAAAACTTCTGAAGACAAATTACCTTCGGAAGATTTTCAACTTCCAAGAAAACTACTTTTTGAGCAAAAAGCAAACCACTTTTCTAGAGGTGGGGCCGACATCGGATTTCAAAGTTTATCATCTTTCATTAACTTTGTCGTTAATGCTTTTCATATATAAACCCAACGGTTTCTCCCCTCTTTCTTTATCATCTTCATCTTACTCTAGACCTAAATTCCCAAAATACTCTCTGAAACTACCTTTTTTCTTCTTTTCCTTCACCGCTAAACTTTCTCAGATGGCCAATCTCAACCGCAGAAATGACCCAAACTTTTCCATGCAGTTACACAGGCAACACAATAAGGTTTATCTATTAAACTCTACGAAAGATTCACATTTCTCAATGGTTTGTCGAAACTTGACTCTGTTAAGCTACTCCACCTCCCTTACTATTGATCTTATTCTTTATAAGGATCATTTGCTTGATTTCTGGAAAACCTGTCAAGAGGTCACCCGAGATGGGGAGAAGGCAATGTCTGCTACAGTGTTGGGAAGGACAATCTTCATCATTCCAGCCATCATAAACACCCATCTTCAGCTGGATGATGAGGAAGGTGAGTTGTCCTTTCCCAAAGAAGCTATCAACAAAACTTTCTAGCAGATGGGCTATGAGGGGGATTTCTCTGTAAAGACCTTCAAGAAAGGGCAATCTCATCCCAGTGGAAGTACTTACTTCATGTGGTCATCCATAACTTGTCCAACAAGCATGGGGGTTGGGACCAAATTCCTGAAGACCTCTCCTTCATAGTGCATGGGATGGTTCAAGGGGTCAAGTTCAGGTATTCTCAATTTGTTTATACAAACTTGTTTGCTAATTTGGACTCCTTAGAATATTATATGTTTCCTAGTATGTTCAACACATTCTCAACTATGAACTAGGCTCACAGTTGAGGGAAACATATAATGTTTTTAAATTGAGACAGATGAAGCCCGACATCTTTAAGATCTTGAAGAAGCCAACTATTGGCTTCTCTGGGTAGATACAGCCCTAGTCCCAAAAATGTTAGAGCTCATTGCTCAAGGTGACAACCTAGCAATCCAAGCTAGTGTTAAACCCACACCTTCTACCTCTCAACATCCAAAATAGCCACAAATCACCCTCACTTACCAAAAAAATCCAAACGAACCCCTGCACAAGTTATTCAGTCTATACAGACCCCAATATCACTACCCACACAGGAGGAAGTGGACACTAGAGCTCCTACTTCTCCTGAGGAGCAAACCACTCCCATCTCTTCAAGAATCAATGTTGAGGTTCCTCATGCTCAGCCTGATAAGCTCACTATCCCATCAGCCTTAAGCCTTCACCCAGAGTCTCAACACTCTAGTGAACAACCTTTAGGGGAAAGTTACCATCCCTAGCCTTTAGATCTAAACCAGTCAATTCCCAACCTTGACTTCTATGATGATGAGGACTTGGGATTCAGTGAGTATCATGAGTCTCTTTTCTCTTCCCCTACTCAAAGAGAGATGAGTGATCCTGCTTCTCCCTTGTCTAGCACATATCATCTACCCACTACTGAGGTGGATCTCCCTGAACCTGTTTAGGAGGTCTATATGGAAAAGGCTCTCACTTTTTCAAATGATTACATCATTAAGGCCTCAACCATGGCAACTCATCCCACTAATACTCCATCTGAAGTAACCAGTGCGTAGAGGAAAACCAACAGCCAAGAACATCATGCTGGTGGTAAGACTAAGGACTCCTGTCTAATTATCTCATCCCCTAATAAATCTTCTGATGAAGAAGAGGGGAATCTGAGACTAAAGGTGCAAAATTTGTCAAAAACATGCACCTACCTAGTCTCTAAGGTTAGTCACTTGGAATCTCAGGTGACTACCTTACAAAACAGGGTGAATGATCAGTAATTTGTGATTTCTTATCTCAAGGAGAAACTAGCTGGGAGACCTTTAAGAAGAGCTCAACCAGGAACACAAGAACCTGTAAATATGGTTAATCTAACTCCTAGCTCACCTATTCAAGTGGGTGATGCTATCAAAAGGGGGAGAAAGTCATTACAGTCATAGAACCTAGGAGTTCTTCACAGAGCATGCACTTTGAGGACTCACCATCCTCGCTTGAAATTGTTAATGCTCAGCAACTTCCTCAAGTTCATATTAATGTGGACTCTATAGACTCCTTCATTCAGAGTTTTTTTAAGGAAGCTATTCCAAGGGCAGTGTCATCTCCATCACAAGGAACTTCCAACTACATCATAGGGTGGATGTATGATGCAAACAGAAGAGCCCTTATTCTTCAAAGAGTTCAAGGTCAACAAGAAGTCTTCAATTTTTAAACTTTGAACTACTATGAAGGTCTTGACCTTGTCAACATGCCACTTATCAATCCAAGCCAGTCTAGACAAGCTGACAAATTGGCTCACAGGATTCAAGCCAGGATTACTAAAGATTTCAACCATAGAAAGAGACAAAGGCAATCAGGAAATGTCATTAGTCAACTTGATGTTGAGGCAGACCCTAAGATTAGCTTCAAAGGGAAAACCTTGAGTAAAGGCCAAGTGATTGAACTTGAGAGCACTGTCACACCTACAACTGCTTCAGAAGTCCATTCCCTTAATAAGACACCTGCTGGTGAAGGTTCATCTCAACCTCTCTCTGGTCAGAGCTTGGAGGCTACACCAAGAAATGAAGGCCAAAGCTCTCTCCAACCTGAGTCACAAAGGTCTGTGAGTGACAAAGGGAAAAGGAAAAAGACTTCTGAGAAGATTGAGGAGGAGGAGAGAGAGAGAGGAAAAGGAAGCTAATGGGAGAAATTTCCTCTACTAGGTCTGTTGGCTTCATGGAAACTGTAATCAAGGCTGCCCCCAGACCAAATACTCAGGATGATGAGTTAAGAGCAGTCAGGATAAACTACTTACGGAGTAGGAACTATGATATTGATAATATCATCTCCCTCTCCTTAGAAGAATTGAGTGAATTGGCTGACATTGAATTGTCAAAAAAGAGGAAAGAAGTAGAGGATGCAAGATTTCTTCTTCAAATCAAAGAGGAAATGAGACTGAAAAGAAACTACAAACATGTTCCTACCCTCTCCCCAGTCAAGAAAGTCCTGCACAAGAGGTTGTGGCTCCACAAGAACCCTAGGTAGACAAAGAAACTAATAGGATCAATATGATCAACTACCTGAGTGCCACAGACTTATATCAAGCATATGTACTTCTTCCCTTATCTTTTGAGTACATAGAGTTTGAGTATCTTAAGCAGCTTGAACTTGAAGTACTCAAAGAGAGAAAGTCAACAAAGAGAAAGATGAGAGAAGAGGTTGTAAAGGAAAGAGACATCATCCAAAAAAGCATGAAAAAGTTTGCTGATAGGCAGAGGATGATGAGCTTCTTAAAGTTGTATGGATTCTCCGGAAGGAGACTTGGCCCTATGTCTATATCTACTATGGATGAGCACATTAGAGTGATCAAGCAGAAGATCAAAAGAGGGGAACTTGTTGACTTATACTCCCCACCAAGTCATGCCCCTCAAGAAGTGGAGGTTAAGGTTGAACCTTTTGAGATAACACAACCTAGACATCCTGCTGAGTCTCAGCAAGCTTCTACTTCTAATCCCCAGCAGGGTTCTGTCCCTTCTCAATCTGAACCTGTGAGAGAGAAAGACCCAACTGAGAAAGACAAAGATGATCAAAAAGATGCTATAGGCCAGTCTTCTCAGTTAAAAGATTCAAAGAGGAGAAAAAGGATGGTCTCTAAACCAAAATCAAAGAAGAAGAAGAAAGAGGCATCCATCTCCAAACCTCAGGATGAGTCAGAACATCCTGAGGATGTGTAACAAGAGGAAGCTCAACCAACTCCAATCCAAGTAGCTCCTCTAGCATCAGGAAGACCCATCTTGTCCTGGACTTACTCTACTAATCCAGAAAGATGGCATGTTATCAGAGATCAAGGTGTTGAAGTTGTATACACATGGCAAGACATGTTCAATCTAGCTCCGCATGATCTCTTTGATATGATAAGACAATATGAGAGTCTGAGTGATCCTGATCATCTCATGAAGAAAGGCATCGTCATTATCACGATGAAGACTGTTAATATCCGAAGTCTTCAAGTGTTTTGGTAGCATCATCCTAGGGGGAGTTTGTAAGGTTTCATATAAGGCTGATACAACCCAAAACATCCAAATAGTCTGTCCTACATGCATGCACAAAGAGCAAAAGTAGAATGCTTCGGAAGTTTCACATTCTGCATTAGAAAACATTCTAAGTGTGAAATCTTCTTACGCCAATACCAATATCTTCCGAAGCCAAATATGAAGTCTTCCGAAGCTTCAGAGACAAAGTCTTTCAAAGCCAGATTATTAAGACATATTTCTTTCGAATACTTTTGAGTACATGCTATTATTTGATGTACTTTTACCAAAAGGCTGGACCACCTTTCTGCTGCAACTCTGCTTGACTCACCAACTTTCACAAGTTGGTGAAAAGGTCCATGCTTTTAGTATATAGTAAATTGAGGTCTTGAGTCTGTTACTTTCTAATTTATGTACTTTTATTCTTTTTGTAATACATTAGGATATGAGCTATGGCATGTCATAGTCATAAGTCAAAAGGCAATTTGCCTTTTGACTCTACATTGATTTTGTTGTTGTCTAGATCATGTATCCAGCTGGCTTTCAAAGTATGGCTGGTTGTAGGACGTAGTATAAAGTATCTCTGGTCACTTGTATCTTGGTAATGCTTTGAAAAACACTTGTAAGGAACTAGAGAGAAATACAAAACATTCTTGAAAACCAAATACTTGTGTTATTTGTTCTTGTTCTGTCTCTTAGTTACTTGTGTTTCTTAGCTTTATTGCAACCGGTTTCTAGTTCCCCATTTGATATGTTAAGTGTTATAAATCTATCTCTCCTCATTGTGTGTTGTGTTGTATGTGACCAAACCCCTCAAATGGTCCTGCAAATACCATACAACTCTATAAGAGTAACAGTCTTAAGATTCTCATTTCTCTTGATAACAACATAATAATGTCTCCATTTCCTAAGAAGAGAGGACATGAACTTCCTCATAATGTCCCTATTTTCAAGATATACTCCAATATCCATTAGAGTATCCATAATCTCGCCATAGCTGAAGTATTGTTGAGTCATGGTTTTACCTGTCTTATAGGTGAAGTTCTCAAACTACTACTTCCAGAGGTCCTTCTTGTTCCCTTTTGCTTTAGTGAACCCCTCATACATGAGCTTCAGTGCATCCCGTAGTTGCTTAGCAGTCTTTCACTTCTTGGAGCCTCTGTATATCAAGTTTGGAATAACAGTTTAGAGGGCAGTAATGGCCTTATGATCTATATCAATCTTCTTCATGTCTTCTTCAGAATACTCGACTACCTTCTGTAGTATCATACCACCTCCAACAGCAACTGAAAAAGTGCTTGGTATGTGAGGTCTAGAGATAACAGACTCCCATATCCTAGAGTCTTGAGACTTGATGAAACCTTCTTTTATTTGGCACCAAGTATCAAAATCTTCAAGAGTGATCAATGGGGACTTTATCATGGTTCTAGTTTCCATATCAGCATTTGTGAGAGTTGCCATTAGATATGTTGAGCGTTTTGTGAAACTGAGGGATCTAAGATGGTGAGATCTTAGAATCAAGAGCCTGGAATGTTATGATACCAATTGCAGGACCATTTAAGGGAGGTCAATACAACCAGTCTCATAATAAGGAGAGTATTAGAACACTTAACAGATCAAATAGGTAACCTGGACAATAATATGATACTAAGAACACAAGCAAACAATGAGACAGAACTAAGAACAAAAACAAGTGAATAAGGTTTTCAAGGATAAAGTATATTGCTCTCAAGTTTGGTTTCAAGTGTTATAAAACATACATAGAAATACAAGGACCTGAGATACTTTATACGACTATCCTACCACCGACCATACTTTGAAGGCCAGTTGGAAACACTAACCTAGACAACAAGATCAATGTCAAGTCAAAAGATAGATTACCTTTTGACTAGTAACTATGATATGTCATAGCTCACATCCTAATATATTACAAAAAGGATAAAAGTACATAAAATAGAAAGTTACAGTCACATGACCTTAATGTGTGATTGCAAAAGCATGGACTTTTTCACCAACTTGTATAAGTTAGTGAGTCTTCAAACTTGTAGTTTTAGGTGGGTCAACTTTATACAAAAGTACATCCAAGAAAAGCATATTCTTCTTTGTCTTTGGAAGAAATCAGTCTTCACTTCAATGGCTTCGGAAGAATTTATCTTAAAGCTTCGAAAGACTTCATATTTGACTTTGGAAAATTTGGTCTTTGGCTTTGAAAGATTTGACACTTAAAATATTTTATGTGCAGAGAGTAATATTTTCGAAGCAATTTCTACTATGTACAAAGTGCACATGAAACACTTTGGTCTTTTGGTTGCATCAGCCATTCTATAAACCTTACACCTATAAACCTTACACAAATCTTCCAAAGCCAAAGATGAAGTCTTTCGAAACTTCAAAGACAAAGTCTTCTGAAACCAATGAAGTGAAGACTGGTTTCTTCTGAAGACAGAGAAGATATGCTTTCTCTCATAAACGTTTGCATAAAACTGACTGTTGGATCAAGAAGAAGGTTAATGCAACCAAAACTATGTCACTTAAGTTATTTTGGTGCTGCATGCAAAGGCTTCCGAAGCTTAACATGGAACTTCCGAAGGATGTAGAGTTCTTCCGAAGACAAAGTGAAAGATCAACTTCTGAAGACAGAACTCTACTTCCGAAGACAAGTGCATACTTCTAAAGTTCAAGACTTAGAAGAATAAAGTAAAGACCACTTCCGAAGTATGATGAAAAGAAGAAGTCTCCAAGCCTTGGAAGAAGCAGCCTCTTCCAAAGTATAAGTGGCTTCGGAAGTACTTACTCTTTCGAAGCCATTTAACCTTTGGAAGACATTGCTATGAACCAGTGGACACAAGTATGGTCTCTGACACTCCACTGCAGACTTCTGATACAGCATGGCTTCTTCCCATAGAGCTATGTTGTTGACCATACTTTATTCCACTGTTTACCTTTTCATGATAGTACATGTTACCAACTTTAGTTGGTGACAAAAGATAAGTCAGGGACATGTCCTGACTACCATATCTCAAATAATGCTTTATTTGAGATACCTAAAACTATAGTCTTGTAGTATAGGCTTTAGCTAAGGAATCCCAACTGGTATCAAAGTATATCCGGCTGTAGGTAGTATTATATTTAGGTTCTCTTTGTAACTCATTGTAAAAAGGTGAGACATAACAACATCTGTTTGTAAGAGTCTTGTATGTTAAGTTGAGAAGCAATATATAAAAGTACCTTGAAAATTACCTTCTATGTTCTTTTTTACTTTCTATATTGTGATTAACTCTTACTGATTCTTTCTATATCTGAGTGTTGTTCAAGGTGATTTTGAGAGAAAACATTGTGTTTAGTGACAAACATCGATCCTGCAATTGGTATCAGAGCATTTCAGGCTCTTGATTGCGTGATCTAACCATCCAAATCAACCTGTTTTCATTCCTCCCTACTAACTCACTCACTCAAAATGGCCTTTAACAAATCCGAGGGAGAGATGGGAACAATGACAAAAGCTCCCATCATTACCCCTAAAAGTTTTAGGTCTTGGAGTAGAAGAATGGAAGGCTTCATCAGATACCAAGATAGCAAAATGTGGAACTCCATTGTCAATGGCCTGTATAAGCCAAAGGTAGCATCACCAGGTGGAAACGGTGCCATGATAGAAAAATTTGTCGAGGACTACTCTGATGAAAACAGAAAGAAGATGGACATCGACATCAATGTTATGACTATTCTCATGACTGCAATACCGAACTCTATTATGGTGGGGTTCGAGCATTGCAAGACTGCCAAAGAATTGTTTGATGCACTTGCCCAGATGTATGCAAACTCCAACGACTCAAAGAAGGACTCACTGAAGCAGTAGTTCGAGAACTTCACTCACATTACTGGAGAGACCCACAACCAGCAGTACTTCAGGTACATGGATCTTATCTCTTCTCTTCAGTCTATGAAGATCACTCCTAAACTTAGAGATCTCACCAGAAAGTTCATGAGTGCTCTTCCCAATGAGTGGACATTCTACTATGTCTCTATAAAGAGAACAGCTAAATTGAACACTCTTTCCATGACTGAACTCTACGGCATCCTTGATGGATATCGCCTAGAGATGGAGAATAAAAAGGGCCACCAAACAAGCAGACCCATGAGTCTTTCTGCTAGCAACGTTTTAATGGTTGATGAAGGCTCATTAACCCCACAACCTCAGCATTACCTGACCTATCAGCAACCATCCTACTCTTCTGGACCTTATATCACTTTCCCTGAGACACTTAGGAGATTTTCAATGCTATTTTGATATCTTGAGTGTTTTAGTCCAGATGATGTAGAGTATGTGGACATTGTCCAGCAAATGGCTCTTTTAACTTACAGAGCGAAGAAGTTATTTAAGAGAACTAGAAGGCAATTCCCTCAAAACCCAACAACCAGCAAGTTTGGGTTGACAAGACCAAGGCAAAGTGTTACAACTGTAACCAACTGGGTCACTTTGCAAGGGAATGCAAGGCTCCCAAGACCAATCCGGGAACCCCACAGGCCTCCACACATCCCTCAAAGTCAAAGCCCACTGAGAGGTCAACTGAAACAGCTGCAATGGCTCAAGAAGTTGACTGGAGCTTTATGGTACAGGATGTGACTCCTGCTCAAGCTCTCATGGCCGGAACAGATGAAGCCCAGGTATATGAACATCTCTACACTCCAGCCTATATAGCTAAAGTTAAACTTTATCAGGATTACAATATGGAAATCAGATCTAATATTGAATCTTTAAATATCCTAAAATCTGATTTTAAAAGTGCTGAATCTGACTATCAAAAGAAAATTGATAAGTTAGAGAAAACTGTATCTCTTTTAAAACATGAACACACCAATTACAAGACTTAAATCAAGGATCTGATATCCAAATTGTCTGAGACTCAAGCCCAACTTGTCACTGCTAAGGCTCAGGCCAGGAAACATGTTATTTCTGAGCAGAACTTCCAAGCTATTCTTGCATCATCCTCCCATTCCAAACTCTGTTATCAGAACAAAGGAGGGTTGGGAACCAATGAAATTGCTCCGCCACACTCCTATGAGTATATTAGACAGCCTAGATGTGGTACTAAAGAGCAAGAAGTTCCAACTGCTGACCCTTCCTCTCCAGAGTTGAAGGATGAGTCATCAATAGTGGCCACCACAGGGAAGGAACAGGTAGATTTACCCATCTCCTCCTGTGAACACCAAATCCTAACCACTAAAGCCAGAAGAAGCAGAGCTAAAGCTGCTAGAAGAACTGCTAAGAAGGTGGCTGAGTCCAACCTGATGATTGAGTCCAAGCTGATGATTGACCCCAAGCAAAAAGGTGTCTTTATCTCAGCTGGATTCCAAGTGTTAGGTACTTCTGATTTAGGAAAGGAGTGTAATACCAGCACTCCTGTCCTACCAAAGGATCAGAAGTTGAAAGGAAAAGTTGCCGATGAAGAAAAAAACCCAAGAAATAGCAACCGTCACATTCCTAAAAGACTAACATTACATGCATCATGTGTGGACTGCAAAACCACATGGCAAAAGATTGTTACTATAATCCTGCAAGCACACATTATGCAAATAATGTTAGGAAATAAGGATTCAAGGAAGATTTCACATTTGGACCTTTTCAAACAGTCCAAGTGATGAGGAAGGGAAAGCTAGTTTCAGAAGTCAGGTTGCTTTTCGAAGAAACTCCTTCTTCCGAAGGGAAAATGGCTTCGGAAGCAAAAGCTATTAAGGTTCGGCAGAACAAGAAAGCTCCCTTGAAACCATCCAAGAAGAAGACTTCTTCGGAAGAAAAGGTGGTGAAGGCTTCTTCCGAAAAGAAAGAAGCTTCGGAAGAAGGCCATGCTGCAAAAGCTTCAACAAGCTCATCCTCCAAGGTCAGCCAAAGGGTGGACTGGAAGATCAAGGAAGATGTTGCAGCCCAAACCTTTTCTTCAAAGACCTCTATTGAACCCCCATGCATAACATTTGGTTCAATTATGTCATTATCTTTAGAAGAACCCAAGACCAGCAAGGCTTGGGCTTCCAAACAAAACTAACAATCTATCTTATGTGCAGGGACATCCATTTGACAAGAACAATAATATCTGGATTGCAGATAGTGGATGCTCCAGGCACATGACAGGGAACAGATCTCTACTTCAATAGTTTCAGAACTATGATGGAGGTCCTGTCTAATTTGGAGGTGAGGCCTGAGGATATATTTCTGGCAGAAGGAGTATATCCAATGGTAAATTAAAAGTTGACAAAGTTCACTTTCTCAAACAGCTTGAACACAATATGTTAAGTGTTTCTCAATTCTATGATCAAAAGCACCAGATGCTTTTCACAGAACATGAGTGCATTATCCTCAAACCAAGGATGATAATTCCTCTGGAATTGGTGCTTCTTAGATCTCATAGGAAAGGGGATATGTACAAGCTGGATATGAACAATGCTTCCCCAATGGGTGAAGTATCATGCTTTCTTTCCAAAGCTGATAGTGATGAGTCAACAATGTGGCATAAACGTATGTGTCATGTAAATTTTAAGACAATGAATAAATTGGCTAAAAATAACTTGGTACATGGTTTGCCTAAAAAGGAGTTTTTCTGCAAAGATAACTATGTTGCATGCCTGAAAGGTAAACAACACAGGACATCTCATAAGTCTAAATGTGTAACTCTATCACTACTCCATTGCACTTATTGCACATGGATCTTTTTGTTCCCACGAGTATAATGAGCATTGGAAGGAAATCATACTACCTTGTGATAGTTGATGATTTTACAAGATTCACATGGGTATTCTTTTTAAGAACTAAAGATGAAACTGCTGAAATATTAAAATCTTTTATTCTTAAAATAGAAAATCAAATTGATCACAAGTTTAAAATAATTAGAAGTGATCAAGGGACTGAGTTTAAGAACTTCATTCTTGACTCATTCTGTAACTCAAAAGGGATTGCCAGACAATATAGTGCTTCTAGAACTCCTCAAAAAAAATGGTGTTGTTGAGAGGAGGAACAGGACACTTATTAAGGCTGCTCAAACTATGTTAGCCGATTCAAAACTACCTCTAACATTCTGGGCAGAGGCAGTCAGCACTACATGCTTTGTGCAGAACAGAGTTCTTGTAGTTAAGCCACCTGGAAAAACCCCTTATGAGCTATGGAACAAAAGGCCACCGTTCATTGGCTTTCTAAGGTCCTTTGACAGCAGGTGTACCATACTTAACACAAAGGACAATTTAGCAAAATTTGCTGAAAAGTCGGATGATGCTATCTTTGTTGGATACTCTTCCAGCTCCAAGGCTTACAGAGTATACAACATTAAGAATCAACAATTTGAGGAGTCATCCAATATAGTTGTTAATGAGCAAACTCCTTGTGTTAGGGGGAATGGCCCTGATCATATCTTTGATTTAGAATTGTTTCCAAACTATTCTAAACCATCGTGTGAGAATGTTTCAGTCGGAACAGGTGCTCAAAATGATGTTGATGCTGCTGCTGATGATCAACTGTTTGAGCTTCCCAGACCTAGTTCTAATTCTCCAAGAACTGCAACAAATGAAGTCCCCAACATTCACAGATCTGATAGCGTATCCATATCAAGGAATAGTGAAGCTTCAACAAATGAATCACTTACTGAGCCTCAAAACTCATCAGGTGATCCACCACAACACCAGGCAGAAGGAAGTAGTATCTTGAAGGAACATGCAACTATCAATACTACTTCACAGCCAATCATTGATGATGTTTCTCATTCATTCAATTAGTCCTCATTGAATGACTTTGAAACAGCAGTTGGACAGAGTGTTCCAGTTCTTGAGCAGAATATGTCCAACTTGGATGTATCTTTGCAACTGGAAGTGATTCCTCGTCTTAGGATTCATAACACTCATCCTACTGAAAACATCATAGGGGATGTCTCTAAGGGTGTGAGAACAAGAGGACAGACTAATCAAGGGAATGTCTGTCTGTACTCATGTTTTCTATCCTAGATGGAACCCAATAAGGTAGAAGATGCCTTGAAAGATAGTAGCTGGCTTGATTCGATGCAAGAGGAGCTGCTTCAATTCAAGAGACAGAAGGTATGGAACCTATGTCCGCTACCATCCGGTCAAGTACCAATAGGCACTAAATGGGTTTTCAGAAATAAGAGAGATATAGAGCCTTGATCATCAAGAACAAAGCAAGACTTGTAGTTCAAGGATACACAAGAGGAAGGAATTGATTATACTGATGTCTTTGTGCCGGTTGCAAGACTTGAGGCAGTTAGGATCTTCCTTGCTTATGCTGCATCCAAGGACTTCACTGTCTACCAACTTGATGTCAAGTGTGCATTTCTATATGGGGATATAGATAGGGAAGTCTATGTTTGCCAACCTCCAGGATTTGAAGACCCGTAGCACCCCAACTATGTGTGTAAATTGGATAAAGCTCTGTGTGGGCTGCACCAAGCACCTAGGTTGTGGTATGAGACTCTGTCTCAGTTTCTTCTAAAGAATGGCTACACTAGAGGTACCATTGACAAGAATCTCTCATCAGAAAGTCTGGAAAGGACATCTTGCTCGTTCAAGTCTATGTTGATGATATCATACTTGGTTCTTCAAATGACCAGATGTGCAAGGACTTTGAGAGCATTATGAAAAAGAAATTTGAGATGAGTTCCATGGGAAAAATGGACTTTTTCCTTGGAATTCAGGTAAAGCAAATGAAGGAGGGGTTCTTTATTAATCAATCTAAGTATGTCTCTAACATCTTAGAGAGATTTGAAATGAAAGATTGCAAGCCTGCCAAGACACCCATACCCATAAACCATAATCTCTATCCTGACCTTGAGGGGGAGGATACTGATCAACATCAGTATAGGGCAATTATTGGGTCTATGATGTATCTCACAGCCAGTAGACCTGTATCATGTTTGCTACTTGCATTTGTGCAAGATATCAGGCTGCTCCAAAGGTGTCTCACCTAGCTTTTGTTAAAAGAATCCTAAGATACCTCAAAGGAGCACCTAAACTAGGTCTCTGGTATCCTAAAAACAAGGATTTTAATCTTTACGGATACTCTGACAGTGACTATGGTGGTTGCAACATTGACAAGAAATCAAGATCAGGAGGATGTCAATTTCTTGGTGGAAGGATCATCTCATGGCAATGCAAGAAACAATCTTGTGTCTCTACATCAACTAGGGAAGTTGAATACATTGCTACTGCTAGCTGTTGTACTCAACTGCTATGGATTCAAAATCAGATGTTAGACTATAGATTCAACTTTATGAGTACTCCTATCCATATTGACAACAACAATGCTATCTCCATTACTAAAAATCCACTGAAGCACTCCAAAACAAAGCATATTGACATCATGTATTATTTCATTAGAGATATTCATGAGAAAAATCTAATTAAATTAATCAAAGTTGATTCAAATGAACAATATGCTTATTTGTTCACTAAATCCATTGATGAACAAAGATTTAAGTATCTCATAACAACTATTGGAATGATAAATATTGATTAATTTTGAAAACCTTTTTAATATGTAAGTTTAGTGTATATACAATTTAAGCCCTGTTACTAAAGAATTTCTCTGAAATTTTCTAAGTATAAATTCCTTCCGAAGAGAAATTAACCTCGGAAGATATTCCTATAACTTCCGAAGCAAAATTTCTCAGAGGATAAACTTTCTTCTCGGAAGAATTTTTGGCCTCGGAAGAAGCGATTGATTACATATCAGATCTACTTCCGAGACTCACAAATTCTCCATTCGGAAGCAACTCTAACCTTCGGAAGCAAAGTTTTGGCTTCGAAAGTAAGAATTACCTTCGGAAGACAAGTTACCTTCGGAAATGTTTTACACTCGAAAGAGAGACTCACATGGCCGAATTTTGGGGAAATAGTCGAGCTGAAACCTAAATGGGATTCGAGTACTAAGGTCCAGCATTTGTGGACAGGAGTTGATCATTACTGGAGAACTCATCAGGGAGCATCTAGAGCTTCATGATAAAGGAGCTCCTACTGAGTTCCCAAAGGCAGACTTGGATAGCACCTACATCCTTATGGGATATGGAGGAGACATTAGCAGGTCAACTGTGTACAAGTTCAACTTTTCCTACAATGGAAGTTTCTCTGCATATTGTTCTCCACTGCTTATCCAACAAATCCGGCGGATGGGATCAAATCCCATATGAACTAGGATACTTAATTCATGGATTGGTGAGAGGCCTGCACTTCAATTAGTCACGATTTGTGTTCTCAAATCTGATTGGGAATCTGCAAAAGGAGATATTCTTTATGTATCCTAGATTCCTTCAACACATAATCAATTGTGAGTTGAACCAGAGCATGCTTGTCTGTGCAGCTGCTCTGACTGTCCCCCACATGTGGCCTACAATCTTCAATACCTTGAAGAAGATGTCCACCAACTTCACTGGAAGACACACTGCCCTGCTTCCAGGTATGATTGAGCGCATAGCTCCTGGTGACATCCATGTTCACCCCACAGGTGATGAACCCACACCAGCAACCACCACCACAATGCCAACACTGCCTTCTCCACCCATCACCATCACTTATCAAAGACGTCCTAAACGAACCCTTGTTCAATCTACTCTAATTGAACAAGCCCCTCCCGTTCAATCCAAAAAGACTAGAGTGAAAACATGGGCTCCCACTTAGTCAGAGGTCTCTCCATCCTTCTCTTTTGACCTCAATTTGGGTTTTGAGTCTCCTCAGTCTCAAACTCATGAGCCCGACACCCAAACCAACAGCCCTCAGAATGATTATTTACACTCTTCTGAGTTGCCAACAAAAGACAGCCCCACCAGAGGCTCAATGCCTATAGACATTGACCAAGGTCCCGGGTCAGTAAGCTTAACCTCCCTATCTTTTACTGACCTTCTATTCAAAACCGATGAAGAGATAACATCTCTCCATGGCAATGAAGTTGATCTACAAAACCCTTCTCAAGATCAACAGAGCCTGGAGAAATCCCTTATCTCTAGCCCCCATCAGCAACCCATAACTGAGGTGAGTCCCACTAATATGGAGGGGACTCATGTAAATTAGCTGCCACTACAGAAGGTTCCTCAATGGACCTTATGGACAGTGATACCATATCTCAAACCGAATCTGCAGCAACCGAGCCCTTTGATGACTCTGAAAGAGACATCATTGAGTATGGGAAACCAAGATGCCAAGAAACCACATCTAGTGGTGAGGCTGAACATACCAGGTATGTTACCTCATCTCCCCATGATTCTTCCAAAGAAGATGAGGGAAGAATGCAACTCCTTATTCAAAACCTACTATCTAAAGTCTCAAACCTTGAATCTTTGGGTTAAGACTTTAGAAGAAAGGTCTGCCACTCAGCAACTTGAGATTGACAATCTCAAGGCTAAACTAGCTGAGACACAAACAGAGAGGTCTGTCAGGCATGTACCTATTCAGGTCTCATTGACTTCTTCCTCTAGCTCATTTAGCTCTCAAGATGATGCTACTAAAAAGGGGGAGAATGTTAGAGACAAACATCTAAGGAACCATAGAGCCACACTTCAACTTCAACTTCATCTACTCCCATCATCACTATGTCTGAGCCACCTCAAGTCATTCTGCAGATTGACTCAAAGATGCTCGGTGATCTACATAAACTCTTCGCCAAGTTTCTGTTCAGATCCTCCATAGATCAACCACGACCAGATGTTGCAATGCTCTAGTTTGGAGCTGAAGAGCAGGCTGACTGCACCTTCTACCACTGTGAAAGCAGTTAGTCAACCTAAGGTCCACATGGAACCTAAGATTCAATTCGAAGGGGAAATGGGGACTGATGGCCCAGCAACTGAAATAGTTGGGATAGAATCTGCATCTCCTCCAACTTCCGAAGCTGAAGTTAAAGCCTCGAAAGAACAAGCTGAATCTTCCAAAGCTGAAATGGAAGCTGCGGAAGGACTGTTTAAAATTTCTGAGGAACTGATCATCACAGATGAAATCCTTGAAATGGCATCTGAGATGAACAGCTAGGACTTTTGATTCCACCTCCATCCCAGACACCATCTCTGCCTCTCTCATAATCAGAAACCTCTCACCACAGTCAGGATCTTCAAAAGACAAAGGAAAAAGGAAGATAACTGCGGAAGAGCTTCAGGAAGAGGAGAAGATTGAGAAAATCAAGAAACAAGGAAGACTTCAAACTGAGAAGTTGCTAGTTGCCAGTACAAAAGCAGTTGCATCCAATCAGGAGGTTGTCATCAACAAAAGAAGAGAAGAGATCATTAACCAGCTCATTGAAATGGGAGCTGCCAATGAAGAAACACTCCTGCTACCACTAAAGGAGTTGGTGGATCTGGAAAAGGCAACCTGACTGAAACTTGAGGAAGAAGCCAAGTTGGCCTTGGAGAAAGAAGAAGAAGAACAGAAGGAGGTTGAATTGCAGCTAAGGAGAGACAGGGTAAACTTCCTACTCTCCAAAGGCTTTGATCTTCAAGAACTTTCTCCACACAATGATGATATGATCCTCTGGCTCTACAACAAAGAGCAAGATCAAATGGAGAAAGAAAGGAAGAAGGCTGCAAGAGAAAAGGCCAAAGAGAAGAAGAAGAAGGAAGAAGAAGCTAGGGTCACTGCATCCAAGAAGCTCATGGAGAAGGCCTGGATGAAGGACTATCTTCAGGCTCATGGCTTCTCTGGAAGGCAGGTGGGTCCCATGTCTGAAAAGACACTCCAACGGATTGTCAGTGAAATCAAGGCTGACATCCGGATGGGGAAAAGGAAAGAGATGTATAGAAGGGTAAAAGGGATGACCTTCTCTGCTACCACCTAACCATAACCTGAACCTTCACCCTCACCATTCACCATTAAACCTGAACCTTTCACCCCTGAACCCACATCACTACCCACACCTACTCCCTCACCTCAACCACCCAAACTTTCCATCTTTCAACCCAAAACACTAGCCAGAACCTCTGAACCAAAACCTACCCAATTACCATCCAAACCATCCCCTCAGCCTTCTCAACATCTCTCTCTTGAGGAGTTTAAGGCAATCAAGACTCGCCAACTGCACTACTCTGAGCGAAGTCTCTTGTGTAGAAGACTCTTTCAACATCACCTATGTTGATGGATCTTCAAGTTCCCTCACAAGAGATAAATTCCTTGATCTGCCTAGAGGAACTTTGGACCAGGCTGTAAGACTTTTGGGCCTCAACTCAGACTCTTTGAATGATGAAGAGATGAAGAGAAGAAGCTCAGAAGAAAATTGGTGACTCTACTGGATATAAAGAAAGGGGACAAGATTCCCAGTCAGTCTCTTGTGCCTAGAAGGAAACTAATCCAGTGGAGGTTTGATGAACCTTCTCACAACTTTGTTATGGAAAGGGAGAATGGTAAAGTCAATAGACTTAATGCAACCTCTCTACTACACTCCAGCAGGTTTGATATTGTTGAGTTAGCAGAGAAGCCATTCTCCAACCCCTCCAACTCTGAAACTGTTGCACTTATCAGAAATTATCTCAGCAGTCTTCATCTGGCAGAGCTAAATGCAAAAGCCAAGATTGAAAAAGAGTTGAAGTTGAAAAGATAGGAAGACAAAGAAAGATCTCCCACCAAAGGTATTGCCTTTCTACAGATGGTGGAGGCCAGAATTGGAACCTATAGTTTGATGGGAATATGATTACAGTTCCCATCAACTACTCTTTTCAGAGGACAATAATAGAGGGTACATGTTATCCAAAGGACAGACTGGATTTCCTATCTACCAAGGATCTGTACAAATTTCCCAGCACCACATCAGGGAAGAACAAGGAGACAGACAAATATTTACTCTCCTTGGTGCTGAAAGTTTTGAGAAGTCGAGACAAGTGAAATTTTGGTAGCATCAGCCTAGGGGGAGTCTGTTGGATCAAGAAGAAGGCTAATGCAACCAAAACTATGTCACTTAAGTTATTTTGGTACTGCATGCAAAGGCTTCCGAAGCTTAACATGGAACTTCCGAAGGATGTAGAGTTCTTCCGAAGACAAAGTGAAAGATCAACTTCCGAAGACAGAACTCTAATTCCGAAGACAAGTGCATACTTCCGAAGTTCAAGACTTAGAAGAATAAAGTAAAGACCACTTCCGAAGTATGATGAAAAGAAGAAGTCTCCAAGCCTTGGAAGAAGCAGCCTCTTCCGAAGTATAAGTGGCTTCGGAAGTACTTACTCTTCCGAAGCCATTTAACCTTCGGAAGACACTGCTATGAACCAGTGGACACAAGTGTGGTCTCTACACTCCGCTGCAGACTTCTGATACAGCGTGGCTTCTTCCCAAAGAGCCATATTGTTGACCATACTTTATTCCACTGTTTACCTTTTCATGATATTACATGTTACCAACTTTAGTTGGTGACAAAAGGTAAGTCAGGGACATGTCCTGACTACCATATCTCAGATAATGCTTTATCTGAGATACCTTAAACTATAGTCTTGTAGTATAGGCTTTAGCTAAGGAATCCCAGCTGGTATCAAAGTATATTCGGCTGTAGGTAGTATTATATGCAGGTTCTCTTTGTAACTCATTGTAAAAAGATGAGACATAACAACATTAGCTTGTAAGAGTCTTGTATGTTGAGTTGAGAAGCAATATATAAAAGTACCTTGAAAATTACCTTCTGTGTTCTTTATTACTTTCTATATTGTGATCAACTCTTACTGATTCTTTCTATATCTGAGTGTTGTTCAAGGTGAGTTTGAGAGAAAACATTGTGTTTAGTGACAAACATCGATCCTGCACTGACGCACTTTCTACTACAACTCTAAAGACTCACCAACTTATATAAGTTGGTGAAAAGTTCCATGCTTTTGCAACTATAGATTAAGGTTTAGAGTCTATAACTTTCTGCTTTGTACCATGTATCCTTTTTGTAATACATTAGGATGTGAGCTATGACAGTATAGTCACAAGTCAAAAGGCAATCTTCCTATTGACTATACATTGATCTTGTTGTCTAGATTAGTGTTTCCAGATGGCTTTCAAAGTATAGTCGGTTGTAGGATGTAGTATAAAGTATCTCATGTTCTTGTATTGTATCTTATGCTTTGTAACACCTGTATTGAATTTGAGAGCGATATACATCATTCTTGAAAACCATACTTATCTTGTTCTTATTCTTTGGTGTAGTCTCATTACTTGTGTTCTTAGTATCTTCTATATAAACCCGGTTCCCTAAGTGTTCTAACACTCTTCTTATTATGAGACTAATTGCATTGACCACCCTTAACCGGTCCTGCAGTTACACTTCCTTTCATGTTCATCAACAATGAATTGTCTATATTGTTGGGATCCTTTTATTCTTTGATGGTTGTTATCTTAGCTCTCCACCTAGGATGCAATGCTCTTAAAGATTTCCATACATAACTTTTGTTAGTATAAATACTATCAAGAGTTTTAAGACTAGTAACTACAGCACTAAACTTAGGATAACCTTCGTCTACCTTTTCATGTTTATCAACAATGAATTGTCTATATTGTTATACACGTAATTCAAATTTGTATCCATTACTTGAGGGTTACCTCGATGGGTAATAACAAGAGTTTCAATCATCATTTATAGTTTTACACCTGAATGTTTTTTCATATTCATTTCGTGCAAAAGCATTAAAAAGAATGGATTTATGTTTAGTAATGGTATATTTTCTTTACTCTTCATACACTGTAGGAACTAAATCAGTAGTTAGCAATATCCCAAAAAACTATACTTTTCTTTAACATGAGTTTCAGAACATTGTTTCCAGGAGTAAACTCTTCATTTTCAAACAAAGTTGGTCTAGATATAGAATTTCCCTTTACATAATACTCGTGTCATTGTCTAACTCAACTGTTTTTATAATACTTGTACTTTTAAAAACTGGGAGCAAATTGGTCTAATAGCAATTATAAAAAAGCTGAAGGGAGGTGACTAAGTTTTCTTAAAACAATTTTGGTTAAAATGTTTGAAAGATTAACTCTTGTTAATAATGAACACAAACAATAATATATTTAAATGTAAAGGGTTAGATGAATGAATAACAAAACCAATTTATAAAGGTTCAAGTGTATGTTAATTAATCCATTTTACGTCCCCTCCCAATCTATGATTGGGAGTCAGCTCCGGCACTAGTCGTTCTCTTGAACCAAAGAGATTGTCGATACACCAACATCTCACTTTACAAAGGAATCGATCACCTTATACAAACGTCTTACTTTACAAAGGAAAATGATCATCTTATAGGTCTCACTAATTTCTAGATATAGTAATCACGTCTACTACAAATCAGTAACATTTATAGTGATGCCCCTCAGAAATCTCAAACAATAATGGTGACAAACTATCAATCAGATACAACATGCATATAAATTAGATGGTAGAAAGTTGAAACCCAACTTCTTATTTTTGCTCTTGATCTTTGACTTTGATCTTCTATTTTTAAAATATATTTGAATTTGGAGAAATTAGAAAGAGATATATTATAAGAATACTAGATAATGTTTAGAGTAAAATGTGCGGGTGTTAAGCTTTTATTTATAACCACAACACAAGAAAAACCCAAAGGTGCAAACTGCTCGAATGGAGGTCACGACCGTTTTCTTCTTTTTGTATTGTGAACATAAAGTGTTGTCGATTCAATCCTATTTGACCCCTTTTGACACACTTGTTCTAGATTTTCAAACTAAAAAATGTTGAGTTCTAGACGTTAAAGTTTGATAGTTTATCATAAAAAGGAATAATTTATTGTGTTCTTAAAAAATTGATCAGATGTTTCCTAGTTTTGAAAGATTTGTGAACTTAAAGATCATTTGTGTCTTGTATGCACAATAACATGCAAAGACAAGCTAAATATAGTTGATTTCTTTTACCAACCCTTTGAGAATCCAAATCTCATATATTAAGAACTACTTAGTTGATAAAACAATTAGAAGGATGTGGTTTTGGTTTACTAGTTTAAATATTATTAATACCTAAGTTGTTCATGCGTTATGTTATTGTACAATATGTTTCATGTTTTTTTTTTTTTGTGCTTATTGTAGTTGTATCATGTGCTTGCCTAACTTCACACCCACTTCCATTGTTTGGTCAAAGGATTTTGAATCCACATCGCTACAAACTATGGTGTGTGTTACCATCATCTTCATTAGTCAAGTTAGGGTTCTTCTCAACTAATTTCTTCTATTTGATTTGATGGAGAGAAGAGTTTGGGAGTGAGGTGTAGTGGGAAGTTAGGGTTTCTGCAATCATCTTCTTTAATCATGTTATACTTTTGTTTGATTTGGTGGAGAGAAGGGTTTGGGGTGAGGTGTAGCGGTAAAGATTCAATGTATCAAAACCCAATTTCACATAATTGAAAATTTTATGGTAAAAATATGCCCATAAAAGAAACAAAAAGGTGAAATATTTAATACAAATTCAAGTTCTGAAATCTTGCAAAAGATACGAAATGAAGGAGAAAAGTGATTTCTTGATTAAAACGAGCTAATTTCAAAAAACTAAAATAATAAAAAAAACTGAAAAATGAACCCAGATGAAGACAAAATGTGAACTTTAGAATAAAAAAAGGCGATGAATCATATAACAAAAAAAACCCACATGAATTAATTCTTCTTTTTAAGATTTAATCAAAACAAACACAATTACAATTAGTTTGACAAAAGTTAAATCAACATCTAAAAGATGAGTGAGTACCTGCAGATCAGGAAAAAAGGATCTATCTTTTTGTGAAGAACAGAAAGTTATGGCATGAAAACACTAATTATAAGCGAGAATCCAATACGATATGTATAGATTAAACAAAATTAACGGAAACGAGAAAGCTAAAACCTACAAGAAGGGGATCGGATAAGATACAGATGGGAGTTATCTAAAGTGGGAAATGAGGGGTTTTTGTTTAGTGATGAACATAGAGGTTGGGTTGAGCTTTACTTCTTGATCATTCCAGAAAAGCTTATAGAGTGAGAGAAATTTTTACAATTTAAAGATCAACTTTTGGTTTATGGTACATTTTTTACAAGTTCGAGGTCTTTATAATTTCTTATTGTAAGCATTATTCAGCATATCTCATTTCCTAAGTTTTTAAATGAGTTTTGTAACCCCAATTATGGTCACACCAACTACAGAACTCACTTGCTAAGTTTAATCTCATTTGTGAATAACATTATTTTTGTAACCTCAAGTATGGTCACACAAATGACAGAGCTGATTTCCTATTAACAAACATTAAACAACGGCCCAACACAATACCCTTGTCGCAACGCGCGGGATACCATTCTTGTTACTTATATTATCAAAGTGAGTTTACTAATTATTATTATTTTAATTAATAACTAGATTTTGTTAGTTTAATCTTTTGATTTTAAAACCAAGTTTAATTCTCTATTAATTCTATCATATTACATAACCTTTGGCCTTCACCTGTTGTTGACATTTTTATAATTTGATGCGTGATCATGGTTTGATGTGTGTGATTTGAACTCTATCTTCATACTTGATAATTTACAAAATGTATTTGGACATGTATGCAATACATGCTCATTCTTAATTAATAATTTAACATCATAAGACATAATTTCAATAACTATCAAAATAATGGATCTATATTAATGTTAATCCATTTAGTAATCCATTGGTATCCTAACATGCTGTATATCTTGGTGGGAAGAGGCATTGTGAGAGCAGCAAATTCTTTGGAATCTCTTTCAATGATATTGTGAGCCTCTTTGAATACTATGATGGATCCTTCAGTACTACATCATCGGCACTTGTGACTTTAGGTTTATGCACTGTTTTCGCGACCGGATCAGACCGGCCGGTCCGACCGGTTTGACCAGGATCGGTCCAGTGGCTAGTCCGGTTTGCTTTGATTCGTTTTTGAGGGGTCGAACCGGTGGTCCGACCGAAAACCGGACCGGTTTTGATTTATTTTTTATTTTTATATTTTTTTATTTTAATGGGTAAAAACAGTATGTTAAACCATAAATTAGTGTCTTTAATATCCAAATATAGTTATATTTTATATATAAATATATTATATATATATATAAATCATATATAAATTATTTATATTTAACTACATATATAAATATAATTAAAATATAGTTAAATCTGATTCGGCCGGTCCAACCACCAAACCAGTAAGGCATCCGGTTCAACGTCCGATCCGGTTCTGAAAACATTGGGTTTATGCGAACCATACATCATGAAATTCCACTGTAACATCACAAAAATTCGAGATGATTATTATGTTATACATATGTAACTTAGTTTAGGAAGCTATGATCCACCTATAATACAATAACCTAATTAGAATAATTGCATCTCAGATCGTTTCACGTTATTATATGTGAAACCTAATCAATGTAAGGACATTAATATGCACTATAATTTATTGGTTTTATCCTAGGGTATTTGGGGTGTAATCTCGGTTGGAAAATGAATATTCAAACCCAATTAAGATAACACCTATTTCCAAACCAAGGCGCACATTTGCAGTTCAAAAACAAAATCAAAACACATGTGATTAAATAGACACCAAGCGTCAAGGCAACTAAATACTCGAATCAACTTAAACTTCAATTTTGTTCAAATGTTTGAATTTGAATATGTTTGTTCCAAATCTAATAGAAATTTAAATCCATTTACAAATATTTAAAATTTGAAATGAGATTCCATAAACACATTTGCTAGTGCTGCCAAGTTATTTATAAAGAGCACAATAAGTAAAAACTCACCCAAACAGATTCAAAGTGCACTGCAATCCTATATGTTGCTATAAGAAATTAGATTATTATTAACGGAATTATGTAGGGCTTTAAAACCATGTCTCAAACCATTGGTTTTGGCCCAAACTTGTTTTGACCTGTTCCACAATCCGCCTCACCCGCCCGTTTTGCCACCCCTACTACTCATGGTCCGAAACCATGCTGGCATAGTCCTATTGTAGGGTCAAACACAAACATGCTTGAAATGTTAATCGTGTGAAACCATACGAAATGCTTTCAACATAAAAAACCTCTTCACATCCAAAAGAACACGAATAAGTATAGACATTATGCCCTTATCAAACAGACGGACTTTCATATTAACAGACCCGGGCTAGGGCTAGGTCGCAGCCTGGCGGTTGCTTCTGCTAGTGAACTCAAAATGGTCTCACCCACTTCAATCTTGCAAAGTGGGCATGAGTTGTTGATCTTTAACCACTTGTCCACACAATCTGTGTGAAAGATATGCCAGCAAGGCAGCTCCCTCACTTCATCATCATTTGCGTACTTAGCCAAACATATGCAGCACACCTATTTTTTAGTACATGAAATGACAATTTTCATGGGAAAGTAAAAATGAGTAAGGGGTGAAAATTCTTGACACGACCCAAACACAATATAAACCAGACACCACAATGATCAGGTTTTGGGTTATTCGGTTGTCTTGTTTAAACGGCTTATTAAACAAATTGTGTTCGAGTTGGCATTTTTAACCAGTTTAAATAGACGGGCCATGTTCAAGTGAAATGTTTACCCCATTTAAATAAACAAGTCATGTTCATGTTGACTGTTTAACCCGCTTAATCAAACAAGTCGATCTAACAACCCGTTTAAAATTAGAATGTAAAATTATGATATGTAATTTATAAGGTCAACCCACCATCCCATTTACAATTTGATTACAACCTGTTTACAACCCATCATCCTGTTTGACTCGTTTACATAAAAAAGGGTTACATTGGTTGTGTTTGGGTTACATGATTTTAAATGTATCCGAATTACTGAGTTAGCGTTGAAGTCTTTAACACAAATATATATATATATATATATATATATATATGTAAAGGGCGGTTCAGGTTCACTAGTTCAACCCAACACGATTGCCACCTCTAGTAATAATAATTGATTTTAATTGCTAAGAGAAAAGAAAGAAAACATGGACTAACCGCATCTTCTCCTGATATGATGCGTTCCTTTTCAGTTCCAGCAGCCACAACCCCACCTTCACAAGCATCCGAGTCGGTTTCTTTATCATTTGTGTTCTTGATTTTCTTGAACTTGTAGGTAGGCAGAGAATTTATAGATTCTGTAGTAGCTCCTCTGTTTTGAGCAAGATCTTCTCTAAAGCCCAAAACCGATATTAAACAAGGAAGGCAACAGCAGATTGTGGTGCACAAGATTAATGGCATTGCATATCCGATACAACTAAATGTAAGAAACACTATACATAACCTGTTATTTCAAACCAAAATGTAAGATCGACAAGATACCATAAGAAATAAATAAAAAGAGAGTATAGGTGGCAATTTCCACCACTTGAGAACATGTCCATTCTAGCAATGTTTTTCTTGGGTTGAAAGTTCCTCAAAGTGTATTTTTAATGCAATACACCACCTGTATTGATTTATTTGTAAAATTAGTTTATTATGGAAATAGTATAGCTTTTGTAATCATATTGGATAGGCTTAATATGTATTAAAATCTTAAATTAGCCACTTTGACCCAAGGCTGTTCTGATGTCCTACTCGACCAAGATATATTTCCACCTCTAATTGGAGAACAGGTATTAAATGGTACCTATACAAGTTGGGAGCATCAGAAGAAGAAGAATGGCCTCCAAATATCCAGACATTTCCAACCACAAACCAGACTGCAAAGAAGCAATCCAATCCCACTTTCAAGTATTCAGCAAGTACCTTCGCTCTGAAACCAAAAAAGAATATCTTTTTTCAGTTATGCACATTTATCCATAATTACATATTTCTATTGTTACCAATACCATTTATGCATCAACATATTGTAATGTCTCAGCTTTGACTAAAAATGACCAATAAAAGGGCAAACCCGGCCCTGTCAGGGGGTGTCGGGCCATTTGTACCCTTATGTATGCATCCTTATCCTGCATTTATGCAAGAGGTTATTTCAAGACTCAAACCCGTGACTAAAGATGACCAATATACTAGTTAAGATATTTCATACTCTCTCTATCCACAAATGTAAAAAATTTAATAATATCCTTTTGAAAACAAATCATACTTCCTCCATCAGTAGTTATGTTTTTGCTCTCGTTAGAAAAATACTGTAATACTTGAGGAGAAACTTGGTTCAAGAAAATGTTCAACTATTTGTCAACTTATTTCTACCACTGATTACAATGGCAAAATAGTTAACATAACTCAGACCTTACTTAAAGGATATTAGAAATTTTGACCAGAGCTTCCTGATTAGGAAAACTGCGCAAGGTTTATGGCACTGAATAGTGTTTTCTTCTAAGTTCTATCATGTTCTTGTTTGATTCCTTCCATGGTGACACTTATGCATATGTAACTAGCTTAACATCTCTATCCACTTCATCTACAAAACATTCATACAAAATCATATATGTGTTATGTGTGCGAGCGCATGCAAACTTCCTTCGATTTTTCTATACATTCCATACTGAAAAATACATCAAAGAAATATACGCTATGGAGTGCCACACTCCATTGAACCACAATTTATTTAGGAAAAAAAAAGATCCAGTATAATATTATTGTTCATGTATCATATTTGTCAGTCTCTTATTATACAATAAATGTCTCATGCAACATGCAGGTGATTTTGTGTAATATGAAAACAGAAAAGATCCACCACTGCAAGCACAACATACCTTGCACTCAATGATCCCATCATCAGACGCCTTGTTGATGAACCATTAGTGTTGTGAGAGTCACCTTCTGAAATCCTTCCATTTGAAGACGATGTGAAAGAGGTGGCAATAGCCGACAGGCTGGCAGGACTAGAACTTTGTCGGGTCTGCAATGGTTCTTGATTTGAAGCATTACGGTTATAGAAACGCCAAAAAAGAAGAGGCAATGTTACAACACATCCAGAAGCATAACCAATAACCCATGTGAATAATGGAGCATGAGGATGTTCATGCCTTGATAAAGATAATACAACAATGGCTGCTATAATTTGGCTCACTGTAATAACCAATTCAACAGATATCCAATAACCAGAATTCAATGGGCTTCTCCGTCTGCCATTGCCATTCCCCCTTCTAGCAAATGATGTATTTCTTGAAGTAGGGCCATCCGTAGCAGAAAGAGCTTGTGCATTATTTGAAGGCATGTCTTCATTTTGACTTAAGTTTGACCCATTGACAGGTCTAGCTAGGGTTGACCTAGATGAAGAAGCTTCATTGCCATTTGCTATATCGATCACATGCTCTGATTCCATTAGTAGTGGCACCTTGCTTGTTTGGATTTTACGCTTTTGCCCCCCAGATGAAGAAATGGCCATCTAAATGCTTCACCAACTCACAGAGTAGGGAAAACATGGGATGGCCACAGAAAATCAACAATCAAACTCCAAGTGACATCAGCCTGTAAAGATGCATACAGTAGTGGTCATAACTCACAATAACTTTCTCCTTGCTTAGCTTTAAAGCACCATCTAGTTTCTAATTATAAAACAAATCACCATCCATTTATTTTGTCTCCTTGAAAGTTAAAGTCACATTCTATTTTCATAAAGATCAAACACATTACACTCAAAGAGTGTCCACTTTCAAGGATAAGCAACAGATCAGTTTAGAAGTATAAAAACAGCATAAAGAAGGGGCCAAAACATTTGCAGCAGTCAAGTTAGGTATCATTGCATATTGGTCATGTAACATCAAATTACACCTAGTTGATTACAAACAATTAGGAATGTTTCTCATACAGATTCATTTTACATTTACAGTGTATGTAAAATCACACTTGGGCGGTTAACTAAATACTTCAATCTAATGAAGATTACTTCCAAATGAAACAATTCCTATAACCAATGACTAATGCACAAAACAATCAACTAATGCACCAAGAAACAAACAAATTCAGCATTTACAGAGAGTTGATTCCTTACCAGGTAGTCTAATTACTTGAATCCCTAGCATGAGTCTCCACGCTTGACAAATTAAGAATAATAGAATCAGTAAAATTTGATCAAAGTTGGCCATGGATCGCATAACTTATACAGTACTTCCATCATCAAATCACTTAATCACTCATAAAACATTTTTCATACAGATTCATTTTGCAGTAATCTAATGGAGATTACTTCTAAATGAACCATTCTCTAAACCAATGGCTAATGCAGAAATAACTTAACCAATGCAGCAAGAACAAGAAAATTCAACATTTACAGAGAGGTAATTCGCTACGAAGCAGTCTAATTAGTCGAAACCCTAAAGTTAGAATACAAATGGAGGAAGAATACTAAAATCACATAAGATCAGCATAATTAATCACAACTGGACACGAATCGCATACCTCCTAAAGTATTTCCATCATCAAATCACTTATAACGAAGTAATAAAACCTAAATAACTTTATAAAATTCTAATCACACCTAACTACCTAACAATCAGATCAATAAAACAGTCGATTCGCATCAAAATCAACATTATAAACCCCCGATTAAAACAACAACAAACATTCTATCGACCTTGAGCTGAATCTCAGAGTAAAAACATAGCATCAGTGTAGATGGAGGAGCACAAACCAGTGAGTAGGCGATTAAATCAGCACAAAATCAGATGAAACTTCGTTGTATCGAACACAATCGATAGATCGATCGATCGATTAACGTAGAGTATTGATGAATCTGTTTGATTGTTTGAACTGTGAAGTGAGGTTTGTTCTTGTTGGGGAAATGGATATGCCTACAGATATCTTTTTTAGCATAGGCTTTGACCCTGCTTGTGACAGTAGAATTGGAGTTTGATAAATACTATAGAATTGTGAAATTATTACTATAATTATAAGATGTAGTTTGAGAAATTTATACATAGAAACAAAATATAAAAATTCATAAAGCAAAAGAGATTGTATGGCTATTTGGATTGTTATGTGTGGGTTTTAGTAAAATTTATTAGGATTGAGTTTAATACATGGAAAGCAGTCTTTTATGTAAAGTTTACGGTAAAATTGTGTACATTAGATCGTAAAGCGATTTGACATCTTCACAGCTATTGTGCAAAGCAAGAGTTAAATCAATAACTGGATACATGCTAAACTCTTTTTATTTCACTTTGTCCTTAGATAGCAGTGTTATATACTAATCCAGTTACTATTTAGTTTATAGTTTTTTTTACTGTAAATTTATAGAAAAATTAAAATAGTGTGAAATGTATATGAGAATATAAGTGGGTATTTTTAACAAATTTATGAATATATAGGATGGCCAATGAGTAATGAATTAGCGTGTACCCAAACGTGTATGAGAACTAACATGTGACTCGGATTATCAATACATGTCTTATTCACATTCATATTAAACCAATGTGTCAATATCATAATTCATTTGATGGTGAAGACAAGATCATCGACCTAAAGATCAAGTATAAAGAATTCAATAAATATATTTCTTTCCCAAGAGGCTTTTACTTCAATAGCATTGTTGAATCCCCTAAACTTAGTAAGGATTCAAACTTTAATAACTAATTATAATCATAACTATAATCAAATTCAGTAAATTTTATTTATAACAAAGCTACTGATGAAGTATGGAGAGTATGTAATGTAAGCCAACCTTAATTCTATCAGACTAAATAGAAAGGATGCTTCTTGATACCATCATCATACAAAAAAAATATAACTAACACAGAATACAATCATCATACAATACAATAGATCATCAAAAAAATCATGCAACCAAACATAGACAACAAACATAATTGATTATAAGCAAACAAACAACACATAGTACATGATCTTGATACCATAGCCGGCAAAAAACGTACAATGGACAAGATATATGCACTAGATCATATGTCATCTATACCCAATACACATTAAAAAGTATATATCTATGGAATCATACGACATTTATACATAATATAAAATAGTCAAAAAGCATCATATAGTTGGAGTTGGCGAAGAAGTGGCATTAAAAAAAAGTGATCACGTACAAAGACTATTAAAAGGATAATAAAACCACACTAAGCCTTTATAGGTCTATAACCGCTATCATATGTCATATGTAAGCCATATTTAGACCCTCTGCTAAGTGTCCTTACCTTTAGTCCTACATCGTGAACTACTTCTAGCATGGACGATGTTCTTAAAAAGGTATAGTTCTATCATAATCTTGTCTAATCCTTTACTTCCAAGTTAGTTTGGATCTGCCTTTATCTTTTTTTCTGTCTATCATAAGGGTCTCGACTACTTTAACTAGTGTCGTCATCTTCCTTCAAACCATCTTAATCTTCCTTCTTTTTTTTATCTGTTATACTAAATACTTCTAACTTATCATTAAAGACATCATTTTTTATTCAGTCTAACATTGTATGCTCACATATCCACCTCAACATCTTATATCCGCTAGCTTCATCTTATGCGGTTGCTTCTTCTTGATATTTTAGTAGTCAATTCCATATAGTAGAGTTAGTCTTATTAAACTTTGTGGAATTTTCTTTTATCTTACTTGGAAAGTTCTTATCACATGGTACCCTTATATCGCCCCCCCCCCCCCTACCTACACCAGCATGCTTGAATTCTATGTGTATCATTTTCTATCTCCCCACCCTCTTGTACTCGATCTTAGAGTGTGCAATCTTTAGTCCGTCCCTTCTAAAGATACATATTGCTCTTTTAATCGCGCATTCAAACTTCAATAAGTAAACGATTTAATTAAATCTGGTTGGATGGTACTAACAAAATCATGTGCTAGCTCTCATTTCTCATGGAATTAACTCGTCAACTTGTAAATTGACATTTATTTCATTTATTTTGAATGAGAGAATTCTCACATATAATTGATATTTTTACTTCATTGTTCTATTATGAAACTGAATCTTACTACTTTTAGTTTAGGGGTTGTCACGCTTGACAAAAAAACCTTGGGTGTGTCACCCAATCATTAATCTGGTATTAAATGTAGCCGACAAAATGCTTAATATTTATAAAGCTTTGGTAGTTAAAGGTTGAGATATTGTTGATCAACCAATAAATGTGACTTGTGAGGTACACCAATTATTATGAAACAATTGAGTTAGAGTCGTAGCTATGAGTGCTACAAATAGTCTAATAAGAAGAATGGACATAAACAATACAAAAGCTTCTGTAAGTGTTGCAGTGGGTTAACTGTTAAAGAATAGTGTGTGCTTTAATAACGAGAAGGATGGATGTAGGGAATGTGTATGTTGATTATTTTTATGATATATATAAATGATAATATTGTTTCTTTAAAATAAAGAGGTAACTAAGATAAAAAATAATCAACTAACAAAGTCTTCATCAAACCTAGCAATTTATAAACACTCACGACAATTTTAAACTCTTTACCTCTCCATTTGAAACTTTCTAAGTGTTCTTGAACTAGAAAATCTATACTAAATCACACACTATTCTTTAACAGACAATATTTGTTTACATAGAGAGAGTTTTAAAAGTCTCATGTTCTTCAAATTGTTATGTTGGTCACGAATCTTGTGGATATATATAAAATTCGTTGCAGTGTTATACAAATCTTAGCATTGTTTCTTGTTATCCATATTTTTCTTACTATGTTTATCTTCTTATCTTTTAATCTGAATCACAAAATTAACTTTTAATCTGATCGTTGATTGAAAACATTTTTTAGACTAGACATCAATGTTTTCAAAACCGGACCAAACCGTTGATTGGATCAAAAACCGGTTCTGTTGTGGGTATTTGGATCGTTTTCTGTTGGATCGGTGAATCGAACCAGTGGTCAGACCGAATTACAATTTTTTATTTTATTTTTATTTTTTGTTCAATTTTAATAGTTTATGATACATATTTAAGTTATTTAAGTGTTGATATTGTATTAAAAAGTAAAAATTCAATTTAAAGCATCTATTATTTTCATATTTTGTTTTTGAACTAGATATATACATATAAATAATATTAATTTTTTATATATATTACATCATTCAATTCTTAAATTCGATCCGACCGGTCCAACCAATAAATTTTTTAGATGATCAGTTCATTGTCCGATCCTGTTTTAAAAACATTAGTAGATACCACTTTTGTTGAAAGTCTTCTTCGTATCAACTTAAAAATAACAGACATCCTCACATAAAACATTAAGTACAAATATAATAAAATTTGTTTACAATGACAACAATGCATGGCAATCATGGCCAAGAGTAATCGATTGTACATACTTTTTTTTGTTTTTTTTTTTGAATCTATTGTACCAAGGACTAAAAGTGAGTAAAAAGTTTTACCCTCATTATACATGTTCCTTAAAAGAAACATATTCTAACCTCTTATCTCTTACACAACTTGGTTGCTTATTCTATTTTGTTGTTCTTCCTGAAAGCAAAAGTGTAGAAATTTTTAAATAGTAGTTCTCAATATAGATTTGTTTTTATTTCGACCAGAATCCGGACCCAACTTGAACTAGTTCCAAGCTTTTGATTCCACTTTAGAACTGATTTTGTCCAAACCAGACCTTACATTCGAATGCAAATAACTACAAACAAAAGATATATGTAATAGAAGTGTATGACATAAATTAATTGTTTTAGATACATGTTAAATAAAGTTACATGTACAGCTCCTGCATGGTTACAAACTTACAACGTGAGATAGAAAATGATTGATATGATTGAGGACGACATTAAGTTCATGGTTGTTAAATCATCCCGTTGTTTATGTAGAAACATCAGGCAGTCATGTCAGTTGTTAGGACAATGGTGTCACTGGTTTTTGGGAGGTTAACGTTGCAACACTTTTGAACTGTAATTGAAAACAATTTTCATCAGATCATAACACAGTGGTGTTACATGATATTTTAGTATGTTGCGTAGAATATAACCACAACAGTTCAAATATAGGGTGGCAATCTTGCCAAGCTAATGGGTTGAATGGATAAGTTTCGACATGTATATTTATTGGACATACTTAAAATCATGTAACCCGAAAGGACCCATGTAACCCATTTATCTAAAGTCAAGGTTATAATCAAGTAATAAATTGGTTAAATAAGGTTGACTAATTTTAATAAATGGGTTAAATAGGTTGGCAAATTAACTTTATAAAATATGTTTTATTCTGGATAGTTTGTTTAAATAAAAAAATGTGGTAAAACAGCTTAACACAGCCCGCCAATCCGTTTTTTACCCATGTTAAGAAGTATTCTCCTATCAACCCATTACCCGATCAGCCAACTTTGACACCTCTAGAACCAAGTTACTTGGTATAATTATACCTGCGTTTGCCTGTACTTTTGGCGGATTGCTTGAAGAGAGGCTTTATTGTTAAGTTGCATATCTTGCATAGCCAGGACTGTTGTTTTCAGCTCTGATGCCTTATAACTTGTATAATGTTCTAAGGTTGGATTCTGCCAAAAAAAAAGGTTGTAAGTTGACACTTTTGCAAGATGGAAATGTAAATCAACATTTATTCTGCCACATGCGGATTAAAAATTAATTGAAGTACAATAATAAATTAAGCAGACCCATGGATGTTCAAGCTGATCAAGGGTCCATTTGGCTAAGAACACAGCGGAGGCAGCAATGAGGGAAGGTAGAAATTTCAAGAAACCATACTCAATGAGAGTTAATTCTGCTAGATAGTTTGCCAGATATTCCAGTTCTACAACGCGAGTCTTGTATGTACTTTGAGCTGCTAAAATAAATCTTCTGAAAAATAAAAAACAGATATAATGCATTATATAGTGTTGAGCGTTTGGATGCATATTTTTTTATCAAAGAATGAAAGTGGAGTTCACCGAAGGAACTTGTATACGGTTGGAACAGAAAGATGGAAACCCAACACATCAAGAACTTCACGCTCCATATCCAGTACCTGATATGCAAGCTTTAGTCATTAACCTTGAGATATTCAGGAGTCAAAATGATTGGGTTGGGTAAGAGTCAAAACATGTGAAAGTTAGTATGTGTTTGTAACAGGTCAAATCAGTCTGTGCATGAATATACCTCCTTCCTGGTGTAGGTTCCATCGGTGATGAAACAGAAGTCTTCAACACGAGGAGCAATGATATCTTCATACTTCCTAAAAAGACAATAATCAAATAAACATACTATTAGATTGAGTTAACAGAATAAACAATTCTCAGACTGCAGAATAAAATGGATGAAAGTAGAAGTGAACAGTAGATGAATCATTTAGTGATAAGATGTGATGATTTATGCCTTTTTGCCAACTTAATGAAACAAAAAGAAAACTTACGAGGCAATGAGCATGCAGGTGATCCCAAGCAATTGAAGTCTTGTTTTTTCTATGTACATTTTAGAGAGATATCGATCTATAAGAGTGACTGTTAAGTAAAATGTTTCAGCTCGTAGCCTATATTCTTCACAAACCTAAACATCAGAAGGAAAAAACAAAAGTTTTGCAGTCAATAACTTGATGAAAAGCAAACAGTCCATTTCATGAATAAATATTAAAGCATATTCAGCATAAAAAAGAAAATATGCATAAAACAAATCAAGGTGGTTTTATCTTTAGATAGAAGATGCCTAAAGAAGTTACATGCATGGTAAACTTGGTGGCAATCTAAACTGAAATTCTAGGGCAAAACAAAATGCAATGGAAAACAGTAACAATTTTGAAGTCTAAAAATAATGGCTGTCATTTGATTATTGTAGAAAATAAAAAATCTAAACCAATTTAATGCTTTAGAACTAACCTCAACAAGCCAGTCAATAAGAATACCCCGCATTTCCTTTGTAATGTCCCGCTGAACTGTTTTCATATAATTAACTGAAAGCCTCCACTTTAGCTGAAGAGAAAGAGGTACAAAGAATAAGTGGACATTAAAAAGACCTTATGGCCAACAAGAAATAGAACCTTCAAGATATGTAAGTAAAAGATTGTGGATGTTAGTGATCAGGTTAATTATATGATATGAATATATTTTACATGTAATATAAGAACAAGTGGTAAAAGTAAAGCATTATGTAAATTTGGAATGAATTTGAACAACTTCCATGCCTATAAAAGCTGTAAAAGAACACGGTACTAACAAGTGAAGGGTTAGGGAGGTCAACAGCTAAACAGACCTCTGCCACACGTAAATTGTTGTATACTTCAGCAGCATATAGGCTACACATCAGAGGATCCTTGTGCCTGGAATCAATGTCAAGGATTGTTTGATTGTTTCCAGCTTCCACTTGGTTGGAAATCTTGGTTTCTCCTACACAATGCAACGATATAACTTTGCTTGTTAGCAAGTCTCTCAAGAAAAACTAAGCAGTGACAGATGACTAGTCCATAACCCTTTAGGATATTAAATAGCTAAGAATTTTAAGACATGTATGTGTGCCTTAGTCCAAGATTCTTTAGCATCATAGTAAATGTTGTATTACCTTTTGCCAAAGAGCTTCCGAGAGCTAAAGTTGGTTCGCTCTCTAAATCACTTACTATCTTTAGCTGTGAAGTTATTTCCCTTAATTCCTTTATGCTCTGTTCAGTCATATCTTGTGACGCTTTTGTTCTTCCTTTCCGAACCTGAGGGCCAACATCAACAGTTGGCGCCATCATGGATTTCTTTTCTGCCAAATGTGTTCTTGTTTGCTTGCTAGTCTGACAATCAGTAACATCAATCACCATCACTAATGCTATAACTCTAAGCAAATAATATGAAACCACAATTTATCTTAATTTTAAACTTGACATGTAAGACCAACAAGGATCACAAATGATATAACTCTAAACAAATTTATTTCAAATTTGACATGTATGATGTATGTACCTGGATTCTTATTCCACTGATGACCTTTATATTTAAATCACTAAAGGCCATGTTAGTGACATCCTTGAGAACAGCCCTTCTTTTGGACTGGAAGTTAGAATCAACATCAGTGGACTTGTTATCTAAGGACCCTCTTTTAGAGTTTGGTTGTGAAACATGATTGAATTCGTTTTTCACATGAGGGTGTAGTGGGGGTAAACCTCCAGATACACCCAAAGCTTTAGCCCGTGCTCTAGTAATTCTTTTGGTGGGCTCTTTAATATTAGCAGCAAGTACATTTTCTTTGTTCATGTCTGTTTGCCTTGCCATAGAGGGGTGCATGGTGTTAGATTGACTTACTTTCCATGATATCTGCAGCTAAAAGAAATGTAAACTGATGTTAGCACCTCATAGTATGCTAATTGTTGCAGCCAGGTTTGGTTAGTTGTTATGTCACAATAGATTTTCAATTAAATGAAAGTGTAGCAACATAAATTAGCAAGCCTATAGTCTAAGTACTGTTATAGTGTAATTAGTATCTTCACATCAAACAACATAAATATTTTTATTAGTTTCAATACTAAAAATGACTTGATCAACTGACTTCAAGCCAATATTCTTCTTCATTTAAGTATCTGTATCATTAGTCAAATAAGTTATAAGGATTTGTCCTATTGTTAACCTAACACTGCCCTACTGACTTGGTAGTATCTCTAGAGAACCATCTTTCAGTGACCCATAATAATACCATTCCACAACATGGAACAAATGAAACCTCCAAAAAAACTGTTTCTTTATCTTTACCTGTCTCAGAGCAGTTAACTGATATTATATTAACCGAGAACTTAAAACACCGGCTAATATGCTAGAATAGCCATAGCATACAAACACATTGTTTTCTATAAAAAATCACCAGACATAAAACAAAATTTCACAAACACTACAGAGATCCCTCATTAACCTTATGTCCCTACATAATCGGAATGCAGATCAAGTCAATTTCCTTCATGAACAGAAACATGATGATTGTAAAAGTGAAAAGGAGCAATTGGTCAACTAAATGGACTTAGAAGTAATGCAATCAAAACAATTAAAAGAAGAAAAGTACTTCCTTTTCAATCTATCTCTTTACACCTCAACTTCTAGATGGCCAATCTAATGCGTATTTTCCTTGTTTTATTTCAAAATCAAGGAAAAGAAATTTTGTATAAGTTCACCCAGCTTGTTTATGCTATGACAATGTAAATTAATAAAAAAAATTATAAGTAACCGAGCTTCAATTGCATTCAAGAAGTGTGAGTTGCACTCATTCTCTATGCAACCCAGCAAAAAATAAGCCAAAACATCTGTCAATTCAGCTAAACTAAAGTAAAACAATACAAAAAATTCAAGATTTCATGCCTTATATGTTATATGGTCAAGAGCCCAAACTCAGAACCCTCTTGAAGCCTTTAATCAATTTATCAGATAGATCTCAAGATCCTAACAGATTAAGAAGGCTGAATGGTTCAATTAGATTTTCCCAAATAAAAAATTAATATCAAGATCTGTTTTACAAGCATAATAAATACAAAGTTCAATCACACACTGTTTTATCAGCATCAAACTTTCCATAACTCCAATTGCAACACAACAACAGATCTGAGAAACATACTTGCAATATTAATAAAGTATTTACTGTTCCATAAATCATTTAAAAACACAACAAAACAACAAAATCGATATAAAACAAAAAAAATTCAAGGAATTGTCAGAACCATTCCTGCTACTTCCAGATCAATCTACAATTACACAAGTACATCTGCATATGTAATACCAGATGCATAAATTAATTGTCCATAAACACAATTCCTTTACCCTACCAACATACATTTCATTCCCACTACAAAATTCAACTTCAACATTCAAACCTCAAAATAATTCAACTTCAAGCGCCAGAAGTAGTCAACGAAATTAGGTAGAAAACTTTAAAAAAAACGTAAACAACAAAATCCTGTAGCTAAAATCACAGATCTGTGCATTCTATTCATTTCAAAACACAAATCACAATGCAATCACCAAACTCAATTCGAAAAGCATGAATTTGGAAATGAGATTGGAAGCTCAAACGTCAACATTACGATGAACATTCGATGATGGAGAGATCTGTGCATCCGATTCAATTCAAACCACAATGCAATCACCAAAAAGAACTCGAAAAACATGAATTTCGGAATGAGATATGAAGCTCAAATTACAACATTACAATGAATAATTGATGATGGAGAGATCTGTGTGAGCTTACTCTGCAATTCGAGAGGTAGCTCCGATGGCTAAAATGAACAATGGCGGAGTGAAGAAGAACAGTGGAGCTAGGGCTCATTCGAAATGCATCATGCGGAAGCCATGGAGAGTGTAGTGTGAGTGAGCGAGTGTAATGTGTGTATATGTAGAGGGTGGGTGGGGGTGGGGGTGGGGGTGGGGTAGCGAGAGCGGGATAGAATACAGTTTAAACTTCCAAAAATTAAAAATCAGTGAATTACATAAATAGTCCTTATAGTAGGGCTTGTTTTTTTTGGTCACATGATATCATTTATCATTTGTTTACTTATTAAGTATGTTGAATTGTAACAAAATTATCCCCATCTTAGATGAGGTTAATTTTCTTGTTAAGTTTTTGTTTGGAAAAAGACCGTACTACCTTTTAAACAAAATAAAATGACAAAAGCTAACTTTGATGGATCCTAATGTCTTGCCTCCCTCATGCCAACACCATATCTTCTTCATCCTTTAAAGTTCGGCTGTCCCACCGCCATGGAATTCCTCTCTGCAGTCATACCACCACACATACGCTAGATGAATCCAATAGTTATCACCACCGCACACCTTCAATAGTCAGCCATAAGGAAATCATCAAGCTCACCTACACATTTTGGTCTCTTTGTATCGTCAACCACCACCATCTCCGGTCATGGAAGCCATCTTTCACTCGAGGTTTGGTGAATTTGATGTGTTATGTTGAGTTTTCTTCACTACCTTGAATATCTGAACCATGTTTCTCGTTTCATATCCATTTAGAAGAGATGGCAAAAATGGGTTGAACATGGTGTTGGACATGGTGATGTTGAAGATGATGGGCGAAGGTTGTTACGATCGATTTCTAAGAGAAGAAGAAAACCAGAGAAGGAGGAAAATTCCCAAAATCAATCGATACTTCATTCTGTTAATCAGTTCGCTACTTAAACGAACCACTATTACAATAACCACTTATGACCCTCAACTATTCATTTATTCCAATCTAAGTCCCTTAACTATTTAGCACGTAACAATACTTCCCCCATAAAAGATTTTTGTCCCCAAAAATCATAATGAGAAGAAGCGATTCAAGCAACTATCAAAACAAATGAAAAAAAATGCTAATCAAAACTATCAAAACCAAACTGTGAAAAATCTTGTGCTTCATCAAATCTCGATGGTTGAACCGCAAAGGATCCTTGAATGCTAAGTTCCAATATCAAGCCCGAGTGTATTCCAATATTAGTCCAAACTAGCTGCATATTATGTAGAATCGATTTCCACCCTCCAATATGCAGCTTGTTGTTCCAAAAACGGTCAATTGAATTCTATTATTGCCCTGACTTTGATGGTGTTCGTAAGAATCTTGTGTTGCCCTAATTCTTGAATCGTTGATGTTGATAGTTGTTGTCGTTCTTGATTACTCCCGTCAACTTCCAATCGCCGCTTACTTGCTAATGTTTTCTAAAACGCCAGTGTAGTGTTTCAGATTGTCGCCTTTAGAGCTCCGATTGAGGATCAGGTAGCTCTCATACCAATGTTACGATCGATTTCTAAGAGAAGAAGAAAACCAGAGGAGGAAAATTCCCAAAACCAATCGATACTTCATTCTGCAGTTCGCTACTTAAACGAACCACTATTACAATAACCACTTATGACCCTCAACCATTCATTTATTCCAATCTAAGTCCCTCAACTATTTAGTATGTAACAAAGGTGGAGATTGTTACATTAAGAAAAGGGTTGTGAGGGTGTGGAGACGTTGGTGACTAGCGGTGGGTGTTGGTGGTGCTGTGAAGGTCACAATTCCGGTAACGGTAGATAAGAGAAGGGGTGAATTAATAAAAAATATTATAATTTTAGTATATTTTTACTCTTATTTTGTCTTTTAGTGAATATCAAAAAGGTAATTTCATATACACTTGAACGGAAAAAAGTTAACACAGATCCAAGCTATGGACGATTATATTACACTTTACATACTTACTAGGTAAACTTGTAATAAATGATAGTTAGGGATCAAACCTAATAACGAGCCATACTAGAGGGACCATTGTGTAATTAACTCATTAAAAGTAAGTGAATTCTATTAATAATCCTTTTCCTATTGTCTAATATGAGATTGTGACTTGTAAGTTTAGTGTGTGTGATATAAACGTTCAGCAAATAATTTGTGAACAATTAAGCGGAAGTTTGTTTTGTTAGATATTAGATGTTTAATATCAATGTTACTATTGAGCTATGATCCATAGACTTACACCTTAGAAAACAATATAGTAATAACGTATAATTGTTGTGATTCAAGAACCACAGTTTAATTAATGGTGATTAATAATTTAGAGAAATAATTAATAAAGGGTATTAATTAATATTACTTAATTAAAAATTTAATGATTTAAAAGGTTAAAAAACTACTAATTAATCTTATCTTATCTTACTAATCTAATAAAAGAGTAACTCGAGGTGTCACGTGGCAGCACTACAATCATCTCATCAGAATTTTCTCGCATATCTCTCCTCTTAAATAATTACATTAACTACTAATATTATTATTTAACATTATTTTACATTTAATAAATTAAAAAAGAGATCTATCTATTAATGTATTTCTAAATAAACAAAAAAGTTATAAAATAATAAAATTTTCTATCGCATAAAATATTTTTAAAGATACGAAATATTTTAAAAATTGGTAATTTTCAAAATTCAATTTTCTAAAACCAAATAATTAATTTGGGAGTTATAATAAGAAAATTTTAAAAATGACATTTTATACGGTTTGTTTTAGAATAACCTATTTATTTTTTTTTGGAAAAAAATTAAAATAAAATTCTAAAAGGTTGATATCACTGTTTTATTAATTATAGTTAATTTCTCATACGTAATTTCAGTCATATCATATAATATTATTTTATAATTAATAAATTTACTATATGAATATTTTATTTATTCAAGCCGTGTAATACACGGGTTTACAAAAGCTAGTATAATACTAATTATCAACTTAGTTGTTGCACTATGATTGTATCTTATGCTTCAAAGGTTGTACTTTTACTAATTCTTATATATTTAATATATTATTATTATATATTACTAAGTAACAATTTATTTGTGTATTATGAGGTGCACCTAAACTTTAGTGGGTTGCACTCACTTTTGGTTATTTTATTTTTAAACATAATGCTTTTAATTTTACAACTTAACCTCAAATTTTTACTTTCAACTTTGATTCCCTATACTTTTCATATTTTATAAAATTTTCATTTTACGTTTCGATTCAAACTTTACAAGTTAACGCATTTGCAACATGTACGTGTGGCTCGACATTTTTACACCTATTGTTCCTATTTAACGGTATCGTCACAACGCACAGGTATTAGATCGACTTACATTTTGTTTTTAATATTTTACATTTAACAAGCGGTGTTCAAGGTTTTGTTATGTGTTTTTCCGGTGTCGATGGTCGCTGATGGTGGTGTAAAATTAGTGCTACGTGATATGGTTTTACGCCCCACCACATACGGGGGGCTTAATACTAGTTAAAATTTAATTAGTAGACCACAAAGATTTAATAATTATACGTTAATTTTTTAAGGTTCTTAATATTAATAAAGTGGGGACTTAAAATGAAAATAAGGGGGGGGGATGATTTGTAAAGTTAGTTAAATATATAATGAGGATTAGTGAAAGCTAACCCTAATCCTATTATTGTCGTTAAACTCAACCCCCTGATTTTTGCTTGACCGAACACCACTTAGCATTGTCGTCGCCATTGCGTACCAACATCGTCGCCACTGGAACTTGTTTTAAGTTGCAAATGTTCAAAAGCGTGAAGCTTTTCGTGATTTCGATCAACTAGCGTGATCGTTGATTGCTTCCAAGGTGCAAAGATTTGGTCTTTGTCATCAAGGTATGAGCTTTAAAATTTCTATGGTTGAGTTTGTTTATTCGTGTGAATCTGAATACTTGATTTGGGTATTTAATTAATAAGATTATTTGACAAATTGTTTTCACTCATTTTGATAAAAAGTTTCAATTTTAGTGATCTTAATTGTTAAAGTTAACCTATGGTACCCAACATGTTTATGTTCGTTTGTTTAATAAATTAAACATGAACAAAAAGTTTATTCATTCAGTTTAAACAAACAAACATGAATAGATGTTACATTCATTCATTTATTTTCATGATTGTTGGATCAAGAGGAAGGCTAGTGCAACCAAAACCAAACACTTAGAGTATTTTGAGTAAAACTAATGAAATTCTTCTGAAGACAAGTTTAGTGTGACATCCGTCACCTTGAGGTCCATCGAACGACATAAATAAGCATAGAAATATTTTAATTATTCTTCCTTTTCTTCATGAACTCCTGCTTTAAGGAATCATGTCTGCTTTATTTTCCCTTGTGCCTGTGCTTCCTCCGAGAACGTATGCTAAGCATAAACCTTTTATAAATTCATCACCATTACCACCAAATATATCATTTCTAATTTCAACCATTGTTATTAATAAAACCATTTTAGGCTATCAAATGCCATTAAACACGCTTTTAACCTTAATATAACGAACATTTTAAGATCGTAATCAACCTAAACAAATTTTTGGGGAACTTGAGGGTTAAATGCAGGGACTAAACTTGCCATTTTGCAAACCTGGAATGGGTATAAAACCCCATTCCCAGCCATTTATCCTCATTTTCATCTTCTTCACCTCCAACATCTTCTCCACTTTCTCTCTCGATCTAGCACCTAAAACCGTCACGTTTGTTGCGTTTTCACTGCCAAATCTTGGGTATCATCGTGTATACTCGTTCCTAGCAGGTAGACAACCTTGTTCAACCCGTTTTTGGCTCGGTTTTACTGCTGTGTTTTCTAGGGTTTCGGGTGCTCGGGTTCATCCGAGCACATGAGGTCGTGTGGGTGCGTGTGAGGTCTTTCTACTTGTGTTTCATGTTTGTGTATGTTTGTAGAGTGTTTCTGGAAGTCCTTGTGGTGTAAAACTCGCGGTTAGAGCAGCACGGGGGCTGCTTAGCCCGACCACAGTCGCGATTCTGCAGTTCAGGCGACTGGGTCTGTCAGGCGATTGAGCCGTGCGACTGAGTGAGTCGTGCGACTGAATCTTGCGTCTAAGTCAATCGTGCGACTGAGTTGTGCGACTAGGCATGTCGTGCGACTGTGTGTATGTGTGCGATTGAGTCAGGTGACCGACTGAATGTATGCGATTGTGCGTGTTTCGCACGGCTGGAGTCCAACCGCACGAATGAAGGTTCAATCGCACGAAAGTAGCTAATTCGCACGATTGAGGGTTGATTCGTGCGCATGGAGGTTGGGTCGTGCGAATGTGTGTTGTGTGGTACGACTGAACGCCAGTCATGCGAATGAAGACTCAATCGTACGAATGAAGCTGATTCGTACGATTGAAGGTTGATTCGTACGGATGGAGCGTTGAGTCGAGCGTCTGGTCCTGTTGTGTGACTGATGATGTTGAGTGTGAATTTCCCCTTGAACGTTTGATGATGATAAGGCAACATCAGTAAAAGTGTCATTGCTTGACCACAAAGATTAAAGTCAACGCTATCAACATGCACATACTAATTCCATTGAAAACAACCTAACATTTTACAATTATCGACAATCCAATTGGAACCCCAAATACTTAACAAGTGCTATCTTTCATAATCACGAGATCATCTCACGGATGTCATAAGCAATGACGACTACTCGTAGTACTTGGATCTATGTAAGATCTGATACGTGTGTCCGCTTGTGTGTGTGTGCTACTCACGACCGAACCGATACAACCCGAACCGACCAAACATTACTATACGCTTTATACAGGTCATTAATGCTTAACAATAACTGTCAATAGGTGTTTGACTGTTCTTTGCATACAACTGTTGGGAATCTCGATCTTTCATACCTACCACTAAACTTGTGAGTTTCGTGGCCTCCTTTTGTGCTTATACTACTTTACAAACATTTACAAACATGGGGGAAAAGTATGCTCGCCCGTTTTCTATGGTGTACAACATACATACAAATACATACTTGGAATCAACGTGCTACTGTTTTGTGGGTACTTATCTGATACATGCTTGGGTCTGCTTTGTGGTTCTTTCTTACAACCATTTAATTCTAGTGTGGAACCGACGGTTAGGTATTGGTAGTACTACTGGGTTGACACCCCCACCCTCGTGTTGGTATACTAGTTAGTACCAACAATAGCCAGGTACGGGCCTTGGGTGAATATATTCCGACAAGATTCTTTATGTACGTCATTAGGTTTGGTTATAAAGCTCTTGTCATGTGATTTTGCTTACTTATAACTGTATGCACGGTATTCTGCAACAACTTTATACAGCATCAATTACTTATTTAATTTAAACCTGCGAACCCACCAACAATTTTGTTGACCATTTTGAGCATATCTTTTCAGGTGATCATGCTAGCTGAGGTTCTAGGTGTGCTGCCTTAGTGGAGACCCTAGGATGCATTTTGGGCCAAACTCGTCATTTTGAATACAATTGATGTATCTATTTCAAACAACGTTATACTTTGTAACTTGTTCCCGGGTTGTGGGAATTGCATACAATGTTATCATCTATGTATTATGATCTATGTGTCATGTTTATGCTTATGGCTATGTTGTCATGAATACTGACTAAACATGACACAAGTCCCCTTGTTGTCGGGTGTTGTCATGACATGCTTGTCATCATTATTATTATTGCATCTCTATCGCTTACCATGTGTTATGACGATTCCCGTCTCGTTACGCCCCCGTGTTTCCGCTCTTAGCGGGGGTGTGACAGACTGGTATCAGAGCTATTGGTTATAGAGAATTAGGCAATACGCTTGACCTAGACTATAACCTAGGAACCTTCATGTAGATTGCATGCCAGGGTTGTGTGCACTTTGTATCTCATACGTGTTCCTCATTACTTGTTCGTTTATCTATCTATTTCATGATCTTTTCACCCTATGAGAGAGCCCTTGTGCTCACTCTTTTATGGGATTCTCCTATTAGATCTTCTGTTCCCTCTGCGCGCCAAGTTATCATAACCAAATTCGGGTATTGAGACCCGAAGAGATCTTCACAGATCATATACTGTGCTTAACCTTGGATACTGAGACCAACCCGAGGAGGCTATGTCTGAGTCCTTTAAGGATGCGAGATAGGCAACCTCCACCAGACTATACGTGATTACATGCTTGGGCTCTCAGTTGACTTGATGGATTATTATGGATATGATAAAAAGGAAAGTCGGATATCATGTAACCGGATCGGGCATCATTCTCGGTACATCGTGGGTCTGGTGGGAACGCTGCGGGGAACCCTATATATAAACATCACCGGTATACCGAGAATATACTTGAAATGGGCTGCATGGTGATCTTGACCGACCGGAACATGAACATTGGAACTTGATAAGTGGAATACTTATGTATCTTATGGTGACTAAAGCTTATATGTTACCTCTTTTATGAATAGAACATGCCGCCTCGAAGATCTACTCGCAGTAATAGTAGCGGAAGTGAAGCCCCAAGGGGCAGAGGCAGAGGCAGAGGCAGGGGAAGAATCCCAAGAACAAGTGATGCTCCTGCCAGTAACAATCAAGGAATAGGGAACGCGGATGTGGCAGCCCTGATCGCTCAATAGCTGGCCGCACTAATTCCGACTATCGTGGCCCAAGTGAGCGATGCTCTTTAGAATTCTCACCCCACGGGGACGGTGGCAATGATAATGAGGATAACGGTAACCCGACTGGGAACGAAAGCAATCAGGAGACCGGGAATGGTGGTACCGCCGGTAACGAAGCTGGAATTGTTAATGAGACCGGGATTGTGAATGCTAGACGGGGATGTTCGTACAAGGAAGTTGTGGCTTGTAAACCACGAGAGTTTGATGGCAAAGTTGGAACCATAGCTCTGACCAGATGGATTGAAAAGATGGAGGCCGTGATCGACATCAGCGAATGCCTCGACAGTCAAAGGATTAAGTACGCCACTTGCTCACTACAGGGCAAGGCACTAACGTGGTGGAACACTCAATTTAGGCTAGGGGAAGAGAATCCGCGATGCAAATGTCATGGGATGAGTTCAAGGCCCTAATCACCGAGGAGTACTGTCCTCTCAATGAGATGCAAAAACTTGAGCATGAGTTCTGGAATCATGCCATGGTGGGGGCTGGGCACACAGCTTACACCGATCGTTTCACGAGCTAGCAAGGTTGGTTCCACATCTAGTCACCTCGGAATCAAAAAGGATAGAGAGGTACATTTGGGGACTTGCGCCTCAAATCGGGCAATGGTAACCGCTACTGCTCCTCCTACTATTCAGAGCGCGATTCTGAAGGCTGGCGCTCTAACTGATGAAATGGTGAGAACAGGGGTATTGGGTAGAGGAGCAGAGAAAAGGAAAGAAGTTGGGGAAACAAGCCGGTCGAGTGCCGGGAAATTCGAGAAAAGGGCCAAGACAACCAGAAATTTTGTGGCCGTGACCCAGGGCAGACGAGAGTATGTGGGTCCGCACCCCAGATGCGATAGGTGCAACTTTTATCATCCCCCAGCTATGCCGTGTCGGGTGTGCGCTAACTGTAGACGCCCGGGACATTTAGCAAGAGACTGCAGAACAGCGCCGAATATGGTCGCACCGGTCAACGTGGTTAACCCCGCCGGAAATGCCAGGGGCTGTTATGAGTGTGGAAGCCCTGATCACTACCGAAACATGTGCCCCAAACTGAATCGGGCGTCGGGCCAACAAGGGAACAACCAACATCAGACTATGGCTATAGCTGGAAATCAAGGCCCGACAAACCAGGGGAACGTACGTCAGCAGATGCTTGACATGCTCGAAAGTTAAAGCGAACATCAGAAACCATCGGGACTGTTATAGCAACCTGAGATTCCCGAATGGAAATGGGAGAACATAGCCATGGACTTCATTACCAAACTCCCTCGAGCGAGCAACGGGCATGACTCGATATGGGTCGTAGTGGATCGAATGACGAAATCAACACACTTCTTGCCAATCCGAGAAGACTACAAAATGGACAAGTTGGCGAGATTGTACATAAAAGAGGTCGTGACAAGACACGGAGTGCCGGTGTCAATCATATCCGACCGTGATGGCCGATTCACTTCACAATTTTGGCAAACACTACAGAAAGCAATGGCACTCGATTAGACATGAGTACCGCCTATCACCCTCAAACAGACGGCCAAAGTGAACGAACCATACAAACGCTAGAAGACATGCTGAGAGCGTGTGTAATTGACTTGGTGGTAGTTCGGATACTCATTTGCCATTGATTGAGTTCTCTTACAATAACAGCTACCACACCAGCATTGGGTGTGCTCCGTTCGAAGCGTTGTACGGAAGGAAGTGTAGATCACCCGTTTGTTGGGCCGAGATTGGTGAATTCAGTTAACAGGCCCAGAGATCATCCAGGAACAACCGACAAGATCTTCCAAATCAAGATAGGTTGAAAGCCGCTAGAGATCGCCAAAAGAGCTACGCCGACAATCGTCGAAAGCCTCTAGAATTCAACGTTGGGGACCGAGTACTACTCAAGTCTCTCCTTGGAAAGGAGTTGTTCGGTTTGGAAAGAAAGGGAAGTTAGCCCCAAGATACGTTGGACCATTCGAGATTACAAAAATAATTGGTCTAGTGGCTTACCGATTAAGGTTACCACAAAAACTCAACGGTGTGCATGATACTTTCCATGTGTCGAACCTCAAGAAGTGTTTGGCTGACAAATCACTTCACATACCCATTGACGATATCAAAATCGACGAAAAGCTTCATTTTATTGAGGAACCCATTGAAGTCATGGATCGTAAGGTCAAACAGTTGAAGCGTAGCTGAATACCAATTGTTCCCGTAAGGTGGAATTCAAAACGAGGGTCAGAGTTTACATGGGAACGGGAAGATCAAATGAAACTAAAATACCCACACCTATTCGTGGATGAAACTCTTGGACCTAACTCCAGCTGAATTTCGGGACGAAATTCTCTCAACTGGGGGATACTGTGACATCCGTCACCTTGAGGTCCGTCGAACGACATAAATAAGCATAGAAATATTTTAATTATTCTTCTTTTTCTTCATGAACTCCTGCTTTAAGGAATCATGTCTGCTTTATTTTCCCTTGTGCCTGTGCTTCCTCCGGGAACGTATGCTAAGCATAAACCTTTTATAAATTCATCATCATTACCACCAAATATATCATTTCTAATTTCAACCATTGTCATTAATAAAACCATTTTAGGCTATCAAATGCCATTAAACACGCTTTTAACCTTAATATAACGAACATTTTAAGATCATAATCAACCGAAACAAATTTTTGGGGAACTCGAGGGTTAAGTGCAGGGACTAAACTTGCCATTTTGCAAACCTGGAATGGGTATGAAACCCCATTCCCAGCCATTTATCCTCATTCTCATCTTCTTCACCTCCAACATCTTCTCCACTTTCTCTCTCGATCTAGCACCTAAAACCGTCACGTTTGTTGCGTTTTCACTGGAAAATCTTGGGTATCATCGTGTATACTCGTTCCTAGCAGGTAGACAACCTTGTTCAACCATTTTTGGCTCGGTTTTATTGCTGTGTTTTCTAGGATTTCGGGTGCTCGGGTTCATCCGAGCACATGAGGTCGTGTGGGTGCGTGTGAGGTCTTTCTGCTTGTGTTTCATGTTTGTGTATGTTTGTAGAGTGTTTCAGGAAGTCCTTGTGGTGTAAAACTCGCGGTTAGAGTAGCTCGGTGGCTACTCAGCCCGACCACAGTCGCGATTCTGCAGTTCAGGCGACGGGTCTGTAAGGCGATTGAGCCGTGCGACTGAGTGAGTCGTGCGACTGAATCTTGCGTCTAAGTCAATCGTGCGACTGAGTTGTGCGACTAGGTGTCGTGCGACTGTGTGTATGTGTGCATTGAGTCAGGTGACCGACTGAATGTATGCGATTGTGCGTGTTTCGCACGGCTGGAGTCCAACCGCACGAATGAAGGTTCAATCGCACGAAAGTAGCTAATTCGCACGATTGAGGGTTGATTCGTGCGCATGGAGGTGGGTCGTGCGAATGTGTGTTGTGTGGTACGACTGAACGCCAGTCATGCGAATGAAGACTCAATCGTACGAATGAAGCTGATTCGTACGATTGAAGGTTGATTCGTACGGATGGAGCGTTGAGTCGAGCGTCTGGTCCTGTTGTGTGACTGATGATGTTGAGTGTGAATTTCCCCTTGAACGTTGATGATGATAAGGCAACATCAGTAAAAGTGTCATTGCTTGACCACAAAGATTAAAGTCAACGCTATCAACATGCCCATACTAATTCCATTGAAAAACCTAACATTTTACAATTATCGACAATCCATTGGAACCCCAAATACTTAACAAGTGCTATCTTTCATAATCACGAGATCATCTCACGGATGTCATAAGCAATGACGACTACTCGTAGTACTTGGATCTACGTAAGATCTGATACGTGTGTCCGCTTGTGTGTGTGTGCTACCCACGACCGAACCAATACAACCAACCGAACCGCAACATTACTATACACTTTATACAGGTCATTAATGCTTAACAATAACTGTCAATAGGTGTTTGACTGTTCTCTTCCATACAACTGTTGGGAATCTCGATCTTTCATACCTACCACTAACTTGTGAGTTTCGTGGCCCCTTTTTGTGCTTATACTACTTTACAAACATTTACAAACATAGGGGAAAAGTATGCTCGCCCGTTTTCTATGCTGTACAACATACATACAAATTACATACTTGGAATCAACGTGCTACTGTTTTGTGGGTACTTATCTGATACATGCTTGGGTCTGCTTTGTGGTTCTTTCTTACAACCATTTAATTCCAGTGTGGAACCGACGGTAGGTATTGGTAGTACTACTGGGTTGACACCCCCACCCTCGTGTTGGTATACTAGTTAGTACCAACAATAGCCAGGTACGGCCTTGGGTGAATATATTCCGACAAGATTCTTTGTGTACGTCTCTAGGTTTGGTTGTAAAGCTCTTGTCATGTGATTTTGCTTACTTATAACTGTATGCACGGTATTCTGCAACAACTTTATACAGCATCAATTACTTATTTAATTTAAACCTGCGAACTCACCAACAATTTTGTTGACCATTTTGAGCATATCTTTTCAGGTGATCATGCTAGCTGAGGTTCTAGGTGTGCTGCCTTAGTGGAGACCCTAGGATGCATTTTGGGCCAAACTTGTCATTTTGAAAACAATTGATGTATCTATTTCAAACAACGTTATACTTTGTAACTTGTTCCCGGGTTGTGGGAATTGCATACATGTTATCTCTATGTGTCATGTTTATGCTTATGGCTATGTTGTCGTGAATACTGACTAAAAACGACACAAGTCCCCTTGTTGTCGGGTGTTGTCATGACACGCTTGTCATCATTATTATTATTGCATCTCTATCGCTTACAATGTGTTATGACGATTCCCGTCTCGTTACACCCTCGTGTTTCCGCTCTTAGCGGGGTGTGACATTTAGCACTTCCGAAGGTATTGCTACTTCCAAGCAAAGCTCAAAGGACTTCTGAAGATAAGCTTCAGCTTCCAAAGACCAAGTCTCTGCTCTTCCGAGATTCAACACTTAGAAGAAATGAGACTACAACTTCTGAAGCATGAAGTCCAAAGGAATCTAAGAAGAAGTAGCCATTCCGAAGTATAAGTGGCTTCGGAAGAACAGTTAGTTAACAATTGGAAGTAACTACTATGGACCAGTAGACATAAGTATGGTGTCTTTGACACTCCGCTGGAAGACCTCTGATACTACATGGAGTTTTCCCAAAAGGCCATGTAGTTGACTATACTTTATTCCACTATTCAACTTTATTTGTCAGTACAATTACCAACTTAGTTGGTGACAAAAGGTAAGTCATGGACATGTCATGACTACCATATCTTAGATAAGATATTATCTAAGATACCTTAACTATAGCTCTGTAGTATTTGCTTTAGTTATAGGACTCCAGCTGGTATCAAGTATATCCGGCTGTAGATAGTATATATATTTTCTCATTGTAACTCTTGTAGTAAGCTTGTAAGAGTCTTGTAATACTTTGAGTTAAGAAGTAATATATACAAGTATCTTGAAAATCATTCTATCTTGTTTTCTTTGTGTTACTTAGTATATTATAATCAACTCTTAGAAGAACTCTACTTCTTGAGTGTTTCATCCGTGAATTTGAGAGAAATACTTGTGTTGTATACAGATCCGATCCTGTAATTGGTATCAGAACTTCTTAGGCTCTTGATTGTGCGATCTAACCATTCTAATCAATCTCTTGTTCACTCACTCTCTCACTACACGCAACATGGTGGCCCTTAACCAGAAATCTAAAATGAAATGGGAACGATGACAAAAGCACCCATCATCACCCCAGAAAACTTCATACAATGGAGCAGACACATAGAAGGATTCAAGATATTAAGACAACCACATGTGGAAATCTATTGCCAATGGTCTCTACAAGCCAAAGGTGGCTTCACCTTCTGGAGGAGGTGCCATGATAGAGAAGGAAGTAGAAGACTACTCTAAGAAGATCTCAAATGGATAGATATTGATGAAAGGCAATGACGTTCTGATGACTGTAATTCCTAACTCCATTATAGTGGGGTTTGAGAATTTCCAGACTGCAAGGAACTATTTGATGCTTTAAACCCTCATGTACTCCAACCCCAACGATTCAAAGAAAGATTCACTGAAGCAACAATTTGAGAACTTTACTCATATTGCTGGAGAGACCTTGCACACCAGCATACTTCAGGTATATGGATCTTATCTCTTCCCTTCAGTCTGTGGGAATAATTCCTGAATTAAGAGACCTCACAAGGAAATTCATAAGTGCACTCCTAAATGAGTGGACATTCTACCGTGTCTCTATCAAGAGGACAAACAACCTAAACACTCTCACTATCACTGAGCAATACGGTATTCAAGATGGATACCATGTAGAGATGGAAAAGAAGAGTGGCCATCAAAGAAGCAGACCTTCAAGCCTTTCTGCTAGCAATGCTCTCATGGTTGCTGAAGGCTCAAGAGCCCCTCAACCTCAACAGTACCTGTCATATTCCCAACATCCATCCAGCTCTTATGGGCCTTACATAACATTCCCTGAGACTCCAAGGTCTCAACAGGCTTGGCCCAGTCCTTTCAAGACAACTATGCTTTTGTCTTAGGGAGTGGACACTTTAATGATTTTCAGTTCTGTTTTGAAGATCTAGAATGTTTCAACTCAGATGATGTGGAATACATGGACATAGTCCAACAAATGGCTCTGTTAAACTACAAGGCAAAGAAGTTCTTCAAAAAACTGGAAGGTAGTTCCCACAGAATCCAACTAGCAGCAAGTTTGGGTTTGATAAAGCAAAGCCAAATGTTACAACTGTAATTAGTTGGGCCATTTTGCAAGGGAATGCAAAGCTCCCAAATTAAACCCGGGATATGCTCATGCCTCCTCACATTTGGACCCTATCATATGGTTCAAGTGTGAGAAAAGGAAAGCTGGTTTCCAAAGCTAAGTTGCTTTTGGAAGAACTCATTCTTCCGAAGGGAAAATGGCTTCGGAGTCAAGCCAAGGAAAGCTCAACAGAACAAAAGAGTTTCCTCAAACCTTCTGAGAAGAAGGCTACTTCGGAAGAGAATGTAGTGAGTGCTTTTTCCGAAAAAAAGAAGCTTTGGAAGAAAGACATGCTGCTCAAGCTTTAACAAGCTCATCAAAACTGATCAACGAAGGGATGGAATGGAAGATCAGACAAGATGCTACAGCCATAACTTCCTCTTCAAAGACATCAATTGAATCTTCTACCATTCATTTTGGTTCAATTATGTCATCATCAATGGAAGAACCCAAGACCAGCCAGGCTTGGGTTTCTAATTAAAACAAACTTTTCATCTTATGTGCAGGGACATTCATAGGACAAGAACAATAATGTCTGGATAGTGGACAGTGGATGCTCCAGGAACATGACTGGGAATAGGTTTCTTCTTCAACAATTTTAACATTTTGATGGAGGTCTTGTTCAGTTTGTAGGTGAGACCAGAGGATACATTTCAGGCAGAGGAAGTGTATTTAATGGATTGTTAAGAGTTGACAAAATGAACTTTGTCAAACAACTTGAACACAATCTCATAAATGTTTCTTAATTTTATGATCAAAAGCATCAAATGCTTTTCATAGAGTATGAGTGCATCATCCTCAAACCGGGGATGAAAATTCTTCAGGAATTGGTGCTTCTTAGATCTCCTAGAAAGGGGATATGTACAAGATGGATATGAACAATGCTTCCCTATTGGGTGAATGTCATGCTTTCTTTTCAAAGCTGATGGTGATGAGTCTGCCTTATGGCATTAATGTATGTGTCATGTGAATTTATTAAAATCATGAATAAATTGGTTAATATAACTTGGTACATCATGTGCCCAAAAGGAATTTTTCTGTAGAGACAACTGTGTGGCTGCCTGAAAGGAAAGCAACATAGGGTCTCTCACAAATCCAAAGAAGTTAACTCTATCACCATCCCATTACACTTATTGCACATGGATTTATTTGGTCCAACAAGTATAATGAGCATTGGAGGAAATCATATTGTCTTGTGATTATTGATGATTTCACAAGATTTACATGGGTCTTCTTTTTAAGAACTAAGGATGAAAAGCTGAAACTTTAAAATCTTTTATTCTTAAAATTGAAAATCAAAATGATCACAAGGTAAAGATCATTAGGAGTGATCAAGAGACTGAGTTTAAGAATCACGTTCTTAACTTATTCTGTAACTCAAAAGGGATTACCAGACAATCCAGTACTCCTAGAACTCCTCAAAAAAATGGTGTTGCTGAGAGGAGGAACATGACACTAATTAAGGCTGCTAGGACCATGTTAGCTAATTCAAAGCTGCCTCTAACATTCTGGGCAAAGGTAGTCAGCACTGCATGCTATATGCAGAATAGGGTTCTCCATGTCAAGCCACATGAAAAATTCCTTATCAGTTATGGAACAAGAGGCCACCATTCATTGGCTTTCTAAGGTCCTTTGGTAGCAGGTGTACCATACTTAACATAAAGGACAACTTGGAAAAATTTGCTAAGAAGTCGGATGATGCTATCTTTGTTAGATATTCCTCTACCTCTATTGCTTATAGAGTCTATAACATTAAAAATCAACAATTTGAGGAATCATCCATATTGTTGTCAATGAGCACACTCCTTGTGTTAGGGGGATGGCCCTGATCATATTTTTGACTTAGAGTTGTTTTCAACTATTCTGAACCATCTTGTGAGAATGTTTAAGCTAGAATTGGTACTCAAAGTGATTCTGATGAAGACCAGCTATTTGAGTTACCCAAACCTCTTCCAAGTTCTCCAAGAGTTTCTAAATCTCAAGCTCCCTATTGGTAGACCTGAAACATGACCATTTCAGGAACCAATGGAGCTTCAACTAGTTACCAGCAAAGTGAGACTAATAACTCATCCTGATGACATATAACACCAGCTGATTGAAGTAGGATCTTGAAGGAACAGGAAACTGCTAATACTACTTCTCAGCCAATTGATGTTGATGTTGTTTCTCCTTCATTCAATCAGTCCTCATTGAATGAGTGTGAAACATCAGCTGGACCAAGTGTTCAAAATCTTGAGCCAAACTTCGGAAATCTAGATTTATCCATGCAACTAGATGTAATTCCAAGGCTTAGGATTCATAACACTCATCCAATTGAAAACATCATTGGAAATGTTTCTGAAGGTGTGAGAACTAGGGGACAATCTCATAATAGGAATATATGCTTGTACTTATGCTTTTTGTCTCAGATGGAACCCAAGAAGGTAGAAGATGCCTTGAAAGATAGTAGCTGGGTTGAATCAATGCAAGAGGAACTGCTTCAATTCAAAAGACAAAAGGTTTGAAACCTTTGTCCGCAACCATCTAGTCAAATACCTATATGCACCAAATGGGTTTTCAGAAACAAGAGAGATAATAGAGGCTTGATCATCAAGAATAAGACAAGACTGGTAGTGCAAGGATCACTCAAGAGGAAGGAATAGATTATACTAATGTTTTTGCACCTGTTGCAAGACTTGAGGCAGTTAGGAACTTCTTTGTTATGTTGCATCTAAGAATTTTACTGTCTACTAGCTTGATGTCAAGTGTGCCTTTTTGTATGGGGATATAGATAGGGAAGTCTATGTGTGCCAGCCTCCAGGATTTGAAGACCCACAACACCCCAACTATGTGTGCAAACTGGATAAAGCTCTATATGGGCTGCACTAAGCACCTAGGCTGTGCTATGAGACCTTGTCTTAATTTCTTTTGAAGAATGGCTACACTAGAGGTACCATTGATAAGACTGTTTTCATAAAGAAGTCCGAGAAAGACATACTGCTCATCCAGGTCTATGTTGATGATATCATATTTGGTTCTTCAAATGACCAAATGTGTAAAGACTTTGAGAGCAATATGAAGAAGAAGTTTGAGATGAGTTCCATGGGAAAAATTTTCCTTGGAATTCAGCTGAAGCAAATAAAGGAAGAGTTCTTTATCAATCAATCTAAGTATGTCAACGACATCTTAGAAAGATTTGAAATGAAAGATTGTAAATCAGCCAAGACACCTATTCCCAGAAACCACAATCTTTGCCCTGACTCTAAGGGCGAGGATACTGATTAACATCAGTATAGAGCAATTATTGGGTCTTTAATGTATCTCACAGCAAGCATGCCTGATATTATGTTTGCTACATGCATCTGTGCAAGTATAAGGCTGCTCCAAAGGTGTCTCAACTAGTTGCTGCCAAGAGAATTCTTAGATACCTCAAAAGAGCACCAAAGCTTGGTATCTGATATTCTAGAAACTCCAACTTCAATCTCTATGGCTATACTGATAGTGATTATAGTAGCTGCTGCACATCAACAAGAATCCACATCAGGAGGATGTTAATTTTTTGTGGAAGGATAATCTCTTGGCAACATAACAAGCAATCCTGTTCTCAACATCTACTGCTGATGCTGAATACATTACTGCTGCAAGTTGTTGTGCTCAGCTGCTCTAGATTCAAAATAAGATGCTAGACTATGGATTCCACTTCATGAGCGCTCCTATCCACATTGACAATAAGAGTGAAATCTCCATTACTGAAAATCCGGTGAAGCACTCCAGACAAATCATATTGACATCAAGTACCATTTCATTAAGATATTAATGAGAAAAACCTGATTAAATTAGTCAAAGTTGACTCAAATGAACAATATGCTGATTTGTTCACCAAAGCCTTTCATGAACAAAGATTTAAGTATCTCATTACAACTATTGGGATGATAAACATTGACTAATATATCTTATTTGAAAACCATTTTAAAATGTGTTTTGTATTCTGTCAAATACAATCTAAGCCCTGTTACAAAAGGTTATTCTTCAAAATTGACTAAGTGTAAGTATTTCCGAAGAGAAAATTACCCTCGAAAGAATCTTTTATTATCTTCCGAAGGGAATTTTCTCATTCAACATTATCTTCCAAAGAGTTTTTGGTTTCGTAAGTATATCTTCACTACTTCCAAAGCTTGCACACTTCTTCATTCAGAAGACATTCTTACTCTCGGAAGTAAATTCATTTACCCTCGAAGTAGTTTTGACTTCGGAGAGATAACCCTTTGGATATACTTTTACATTCGGAAGAAGACTTTACTCTATAACGAAAACCTTGGGTCCCACACTGTAAAAAGCAAAGATTTTATTAATGATGTCAGAATCTTTTAAATGGTTTTTAACCTTACTACCATCGTCACATCTTACCCCAAACCATTTTTCACCGTATCCACAACCCTATAAACCGCCATTCCACCCATTTAAATAATTCCGACTCTTCATTTTAATCTTTTTACCAAATTTACTGTCCAAAGCTTCCATCATCCCAAATTCACCCTGCTCAAACTTGTTTCATCATCTTCTTTCTCACAATGGATCTAAACCCTCAACATAATCAACTCGCACTTCTGGATTCATCCAGGGATGTTGACTTCTCTGAAATCATCTCTTTTTTCACCCAATCTACCTGCTTTACTACCTTGACTGTAAACCCCACCATTTATTAAAACCAAATGGAGGAATTCTGGGCCAACGGTCGTATTGAAACCCTAAATCAAGTTAGAGTTATAAGGTCGAGCATTTGTGGCAAGGAGGTAGTCATCTCTGAACAAATCATTAGAGAGCATCTGGAGCTTCATGATGAGGGTGCTCCTATTGAATTCCCAAGTTAGACCTGGATGATACATACACCCTAATGGGTTATGGTGGAGATGTAAGAAGGTCTACTGTCTACAAGTTTAACTTCTTTTACAATGGAAGTTCCTACTTCATGTTGTTTTCCATTTTTTATCAACAAAATCTAGGGGATGGGATCAAATCCCATATGAACTAGGGTGCCTAGTTCATGGATTGGTGAAGAGCCTTCGTTTCAACTACTCAAGGTCTGTGCTGACTAACCTTATGGGAAACCTTCAAAAGGACAGATTCTTTATGTATCCTAGGTTTATCCAACATATAATCAACTGTGAGTTTGACCAAAGTCAGCTTGTCTGTGCAACTGCTTTAACTGTCCCTCACATGAGGCCGACCATTTTCAAAGTTTTGAGGAGAGTGTCCACCAATCAGCTTGTCTGTGCAACTACTTTAACTGTTCCTCACATGAGGCTGACCATTTTCAAAGTTTTGAAGAGAGTGTCCACCAATTTCACTGGAAGACATATTGTACTTCTTCCAGGTATGATTGAGTCAGTGGCTCCTGGTGACATCCCTGTTAACCCCACAGGTGATGAACCCACACCAGGAACTACCATCACATTTCCAAATCTCCCTTCTCCACCCATCAAGATCACCTATTAGAGATGTCCAAAATGTGACATCTGCCGAATTTCAAAATTATGAAACCAAACCCGAACTCACTTTGAACTTTCATACTATGGAAAATTTAATATTTAAAATTTTTATTATTTATTTTATTGAATCATACACGTTAAATGTGCAATTGAAGCAATTGAAAATTGTTTTATTCATTTTATCATTTAAACAAAGAATAATAATTATTTATTAATAAATAAATCTTTTACATAAAAGTATAATTCTTTATTTATCATTTTACAATAAATAACTAAATGGAAAAGACTTATTAAAACTTATAAGTTATAAAATGAATTTTAATAAACTTAAAAAGTTAATTAGTAATTATGAATTTTAATTATTGAAAATAAATAGTCAAATTATAAAGTTACAAGTTTTATAAAAGTTATAAAGATTTTATAAGAAAATAAGTTGATTAAATTAAAATTAAGGTTTTAATAAATTAAAAGTTTAAATTGTAATTATACTTTTATCTATTTATTTTATTTAATCTTATATTTATTTCAAAATCATAACCCCCTTTTAAAAGACTTGTAACTTATTATTAACACCATTCATAACCTTCTCCTAACCTTAACTATAAAGCAAGGCTTAGGCCTCATTTTTCATTTGCTCATTCTCTAAAACTCTCACTAACAAATCTTTCTTTCATTCTTTGGTTTTGATCAATTTCAAGAATTTTTTACGTAATTTCAAAAAGTTTCAAATACTAAAGTAACCTTATATTGCTTTTATATTATGAATTTATATATTCTTTAATCATCATAACATCCAATTAATCTCATAACTTTATGTTCTTACTTTTATTCTTTATTCTACTAAATTTCTTTTAATTTTAATCATTATCATTTGATTATTAACCTTTTAACATTCACTAACCTTATAACAATCACTAACATTTTTAAATCAAGCTAACATATACTAACGTAAACAAAGAATCCCATTTGCATATGGACGGCTATGCCAGCGTATTCGGTTATTCCACAAGATTATTTCCCTAAGTGATGGCTATGTTGAAGTATTGGAATATTTTTATACAACTCAAATGAAGTCTAATATATCATATATAAACAAAATAAATATTTTCTAACCCTTTTCATGCTTTAACAATTTTAAAATGCACATAAGTGCCTTACTATAATTTTGGCAGAATATAATCTCACTTCAACCGACCATAACTTGATAATAACAAACTAAATTTGAGTAAACTCAGACTCCAATATCAATTTCATTGAATTGTCTTTGCACCAACAGTTTATAAGTCTTCAAACTCAATCAGAAGACTCAACACGGGCCTTCACAAGATAAGTGCGCATTTCAGCACCTTCTGTCTTGTGCTACTATTTTGACTTATTTACGAGTCTTTTCATGAAAATGTTTCTGAATGAAAGTTGTCCAGATGACTCTGAACTAGTCAAATAAATATTTTTATAATTTTATTAAACCTTTTTCTATTTTTAAAACCTATTTAAACACGTATCAAGCATTCTGTCCAGAATCTAAAATTGGTGCAATAATCCTTTTCAATCTACCTTTTGCTTTTTAGCATTCTCTAAACGTCCTAACTTCTTGTAATGAATTCCGACCTCAAGTTATTGTATTTTTTTATCATTTAGGACATCACTTTTGACTCTTGACATCCAAGCTTTCTTATGTACTCTACAACCATCACTGTACTTGTGAGTTTTCTATGTGAGTTCTCCATGCCCCTTTTTACTTTATTTCACACCTTTTGGGGTGAAACATGTTAATCTTATAGACGTACACTTGTAAACATCTTTATACTTGTAAATGCACATGCAATTCATCTTTAATTTTTATCATGGTTATTGATATTATTGTGAGTGTTATATGAGATACATTACACGTTGACAATCATTAACTATTGCTAGCCTGTCGATGTCATAGATCTATGGCTGACAAAGCCTATTTGGTGCTAATGCCGATGTTTTCCGGCTCCTGATGACGTATGACTTGTTCATCATGGGAACCAAGTACACTTAGCTAATCGTTATAAACTTGTAATCTTAATCTTGGTCAAGGTTTGATTGTAGATATATGTGTTCTATAAACTTGTACAATTTATAACCATTGACATGAATTGCTACTTGTAAATATATAAATGTGTGTGTATATATATATTATATATTATATATATATATATAATATATATATATATTATAATATATATATATATATATTATATATATATATATATATATATATATATATATGTAAGGCCTCGTTCCCGGGACGCTTACAGCTGGTAAATCATTGCACATAAAACATACATTTTCATTTCTTTTACACAATTATCGCAGCGGAAACATTCAAAAATGACATCTCGTTTCATTATAAAAACTTTTGCAAAATAATACATCATAATTCAGTTACAAAACCACAGTTTCATTACATCAAGCATTATATAAATGGATGCCATCCTAAAAGAGCTGAGTAGCTGCCTCGTGCCATCCTCAGCAATCATTACCTGCTAACTGGAAACACATCAAAGTCAGCGTTGCTGAGTGAGTTCTAGTTTTATAATAAAAAATACTTTACTTTCATTAAAACCTTCCATTCTCATATGCGATCATACATCATACGTATACACAGATAATATCATTATTATCTTCATCATTCATTCATACTTTTCATTTACATTCTTTTATCATTACAACTTTTTCTTTCCATCAACCATAAACCTTACCCTTCTGTTTATGGTACTGGACCTAGGCCTATCATAGACCTTCTATAACGATGCACCGCACCTCATGGCCACAACACCTAAGGTAAAGTTTAGGTGTACTATGCAATACCTTTCTGTTCATGGTTCTGGACCTAGGCCTATCATAGACCTTCTATAATGGTGCATCGCACCTTGTGGTCACAGTACCTAAGGTATGAGTATAGGTGTGCCATTGCCATACCAATACCTTTCTGTTCATGGTTCTGGACCTAGGCCTATCATAGACCTTCTATAACGGTGCATCGCACCTCATGGCCACAGTACCTAAGGTATGCAACAATAGTTCTATACAATGGTCAATCACAAGAAAGACCCCGATGTGCATACCATGCTTGCAAGCTTTCTTTACTTTCATTACTCATTAATGCATGCATTCTTACTTCATGTTCCTTTTTTTTTATCTTCTTTTTTCACTTAATACATATACTTCTTTCATTCATTAACATTCAACGTAGCCATAGGAAAGATAAACATACATCATAACAAGGAACATAACATACACATGCATCAACATCATACAGGGCAACATCATACATACATAACATGCATAATCATGCAAAAACTCATCATCATGCCCAACATGCTCTCTAAGGCCTCAATCATAATCTTACATGAACTTACGGGAACCTTTACGTCGTCAACTTACATCTGCACTTTCCCTCGAAGTCAGAATCAAACTACACTTTCCTTTGGTGCAACAGCCCTATTCGGGCGTATGGACACCCTTCAGTCGCATGGCCTCCATGCGACTGAATATCATGCGAATGAACCAATGCGGATGAACACTCATGCGAATGAACACCCAATCGTGCGAATGAACTAATGAGGATGAGCACTTATGCGACTGGACCCTCAATTGCATGGCCTCCGTGTGACTGGCCCCAATCGTGCGAATGGAATCTCAATCGTGCGAATGAACCTCAATCGCACCTCATTTGGCCGTATGGCTCCATTCGGTCGCCTAGCCCTACTGATGCAGAATGCAGTTCATCCCCGAACCCAATCTGCCATTTTCGACCCCCAAGCTCATCTAAACTCATTCTAAGCCCAATTCGACCATCCTAAAACTTATGGATGCATACCACAACCCATTCAAGCACACACAAGCTCAAAAACAAGGCTCAAATGCAGCATCCACACACACATACACATACACAAACGGGTCAACATGCATATGTTAGGATTAGTGATCTACGTTTGATTGATTAGAGAGTATAGCAGCGGAATTCTAACAATGAATTAGCCAATTCACAAGAACGAAAAGATATTCAATGAAGAACAAAAACGGTTATAGATAGAGAGAATTCTGCAAATAAATTTCATTCAATATTCGCTTTCGTGGTAATGGAATGTCACACTTACAATTAGGTCGACACCTCTTATATAAGAGATGTGACGTCTGCTGATGTCACTTGATAGTGACATCTAACAGAATTATTCAACTGAAACACAACTACTGAAGATGTCAAAACAGCTGACATCTTCTTACAAAAATACTAAGTGTTATCAGTTACTACAACTACTGAAAAACATAAACTACTGATACTATAACGAATGAAGAACAAGCTCTTCAGTCGTTTTAACAAAACTACTGAGAGTAAAAACATAAACTACTGAAGTAAAAACATAAAACTACTGATATCACAACTACTGAAGAAGTACTCTTCAGCTGTTGTGACAAACTACTGAAACTTCAGTACTTGGTCTTCAGACTTGAACTTCAGACGTTTCATCAGCTGATGACTTCAGTAGATGTCATCAGCTGATGTCTTCAGTCTTTGTCTTCAGACTTTGTACACCAGTTGTTGATCTTTAGCACTTGTAGACTCTTCAGCTGTTGTACTTCAGTACTTGGTCTTCAGCTTCAGTACTTGTTTTCTTCAGCTGTTGAGCTTCAGCACTTTAGTTCTTCAGCTGTTGAGCTTCAGCACTTTAGTTCTTCAGCTGTTGAGGTCTTCAGCACTTGTCGAACTGCTGATGAAGCCTTCAGCAGTTGTTGTGATATCATGTGGGACTTAGAGGTTTTCTGATCTTGGCTCATTGGTTCTTTTGGTCCAACAAACTCCCCCTGAACCAATGCAGCCAAAACCTCTAATTGATTTATTTTCCCCTTATGTTGGCAGAATGGTTGGTCTTTTTCCTTCTTGATCATTGAGAAGATGACCCATATAAGCACTGGCCTGGGAAGAAATCTCAGAAATCTGTTTGGCAAGGTATGAATGGGAACTCTGTTTTGGGGACTGGACACAGAGTTGTTATCCCATTCATGAGATCTACTTCCCCATTATGAGTCTGTACGACTCTCGAACATAGGCCTCAAGGAGAACAACCTGTTCCTCCTTGGAGAGTTCTTCTACTCCTCCTTCAAAGAAGAACTCTGGACCATAGTACTCAGATAAGTACTTTACAGTCCTGCCATTCTTTCAACTCCATAGTAGTTACCTCCCTATAGACAAATTCATCAGGATGAGTGCCCTCAAGGAGTAACTGGAGCTCATTCTCTTAATGTCTTCAAGCTTCTTATATATAACCCCTTTTTTCATCTTGTTTTCCAGTAAGGCTTGAGGGTCATTTTTGATTGATGAGCCTTCTTGAATTCATCGATTATTTCCCATGGTGAGACTACAATGGCCAACATGATTGTAGAGTCTATTGTTTTTTCTAACCTGGCCATTGTATCTGTGTGGAATGGATCTTTTGTGGATTCTAGAACTCACCTTGGGTCTGGCCATACTCTCACTCTCTCCTTCTGATAATGAAATGTGTGTCTGAGAGTGTACAGCCTCTGAGCATGCCCTTTCATGGCTTGTATAGATGATGACTGAGGAAATCCTTGTCACCATCTTCAGTAGTTGCTCATTGTGCTGCTTCTGCTGTTCTTCATCTTCTATTTTGACTCTAACCATTTCCCTTTGTGAGTCAGGTGTGATCATGAGTTGACTCCTGGGTTCTGGTAGCTTTAGACAACAGAGAGTGGCAGACTATCATCTTCATCCTCTTCTTCTTCATCTTCTCTATCCTCAGCACCCTCTCCTCCTTCTAGGTGCATCACTGGATGAGTGTTGGGTTGGTTTTTGTGGTAAAGGAATTGTTTTGAAGGTTGAGGATGTTTGGATTTGGGTTTTGAGATTGGTTTGGAGATTTGAGGGGTAGGCTGTTTTTGAGTGGGTGATTGAGAAGGTTGTTCAAGCATTTTGGTTGTGAGTTTGGCTTTTGTGAGTCTTGCCATTTCAAACCTTTTTCTAGCCCCAGCCTCATCAAGTGCTTCAATGATTATCCCTTTATGAAATTGCCAGACAAACAGATTCTGGTGGCTATAGCCAGAATGCTGTCTCTGGTCCATGAACGAATCTCCATCACTGATCTTCCTAAGTATTTGGCTATGAATCGAATCATGATCTCCAATCTCTCTTTCTCCAGCACATCATACCCACCCATCTGTTTTGAATTTCCTCTACTTCCAACCTCCTGATCTCACTGTCTAGTGTGGCTGTATCAAAGCCTTGCTTGAGAGTGCTCAATGATTTTGTCCATGGATCGACTGTGTGTATCATCTGCATCTTTTACCAGCTCTCCAAGGATTTTTCTTCAGCATTCGATTGATCACCAGCACTTTTCTTTCTATTGTAAGTGATCAGTTGTTGTTCCTTTTCCTTTTCCAACTCCTGGGTTTTCTCTTGTGCCTTCTCATCCTCAGTTCTTTTCTTTTCTTTTCTTTCACTGCAGTACTCTCCCCTTTTTGGATGCATTGGTGGCAGGGGTTTGTACCGCAGAAAGTTTCTTTGCACAACATCATCAATGAGTGGTTGTAGACTTGAGGAGATCCTCTCATCATGGCTTTATAAACAATGTCATTGATGATGGGAGTGATGAGAGGTAGGGATTGTTGGAATACGCAACCATCTGCTCAGGGGGTTTTGTCCCGGAGAGATAGTGCCAAAAGCAGAAGCTGGAGGCTCAGTGAAGTGAGAGGGTAAAGTGTTTGGGGAACCTTCAAATGAAGGTGCCATCTGTGGGTTGGTGGGGGCAGATGGACTTACATCCTGAGACTTCTTGGCAAGCAGTTCTTGTAGTCTGCTTACCTCAGCCTCCAGGATGGTGTTGTGGGCTAGAACGTAATAGAAAAAGCCCAGGTCATCATCAGCAGATGCTGAATCACCTGACCTCCTGCTTGTAGCAGGATGTACATGCACTGGGTGTAGACCAGTTTTAGCATGTGCCCCTTTTTCTTGGAACTGGGGACTTCCAGCCTCAGGACTATGTCCTTCATCAGCTATTGCCTCTAGTGAGGTCTTAGCTATGTTACCAGCCTCATGCTGATCATGTGCTGATACAGAAGAGGTGGCAGCCTCACTAGATGTTCTAATCTCCCTATCCACACTAGGAGATAGAACTTGTAAACCCCGGTGCTGTGGGTTGTCAGAAGCATGATGATCCTCTTCCTCAATATCTGTGGTTCTCCCCTTTGTTGGTGGTGTTGGGGAGGAGGAGAGGCATGCAACTGAGTCAACACGTTTGCAATAATTATGGTTGGACTTTGGGGGGTGGTTGCATGGGGAGATGGGGTAGAAGCAGTGTGCACCTGGGGAGGATGGTGCTCTTCAATGGCAATCTCCTCAAGTGAGGAAGATCCCAGATGTGTGGGTACCCCTTGTGTGGTGGCTGCAGGCTCCTTTTGAGAGGAATCCTGAGCGGCTATGGCTGGTAGAGTCTCTGATACTGCTGGGGGGTTTAAGCCAGCAAGTATATCCTGCGTTGGTGGTACAGGAGCATCTTCAGGGGACTCATCTCCCTGAATAGCTATTTTGGGGTGTTGGTTTGGTTTAGTGGGGACTTTGGTTCTGGTGGAGGAAGCTGTGGGTTCCCTGTGCTTGGGCTTTAGCATTCGGGCAACTTCTTTGAGTGTAAGGTCTGAGTTGTGCCTGGAGTATACCTCAGCCAAAACAGCTGGTGCAGGGACTCCAAGGCCAACAAGGCCATCAGATTTTAATTCATCTAAAATAATGGCCATCAGAAACCTGGGATATAATGGCCATCGGTTTGCCACAGGTTTCTGAGCCAAGTTCTTTATTTCTAGAAACACGATTTCAGAAAAATTTAGCGGTTGGTGTTCTAGAATAGAATACAAGACCTGTTGCCATTGGGATGACATTTGATCCCAAGAAGATGTCTGGAGGCTAAGCAGACATTTACCATGTGAAAAATAACTTTCTCAGCGTCATGGAAATGTTTCTTTAGAACGGTTGTAGCACGAAGATCACCTTCATACCATGATTGATAAATGACATATCTGTTATGCCCTTTGGGTATTCAGTCACAGCGGTGGAGTCGTGTAAGTGTAATGCCTGACAAATGATGTCGGCTGTAACGACCACTGGTTTCTGGTGACAAGGGACCGAACAGAGATCTGGCCGGTAGACTCATCTGTATGAACAAAAGCATTTGACCAGAATTGATTGAGGGATTCAGGGTAGATGGTGGATTCAAGAGAAAGGCTGTGCGATATGGGGAATCCACCATTAAGTCAATGGCATATCATATTTGTTCCAGAAAGCCGACTTTGTAAGGTAAGCAACGCAGTTATGTCGTGGTTTCAGACTCATGGTTGCCATGTTTGAGAGTGAGAAGCTCAGAAAATAACGGCTAATGAAACATTAGAGAAGAGGACAGGTATTTATAGGGTAGGGGTGAGAAAATGACTGAAGGGTTTGGTGTTAGTCATCAGTAGTTTTAAACCCACTGTTGACATGGTATTACCCTTTCAGACGTTGAAACAGCTGAAGTCGTGGTTTTAGGTATCCAGTTAGAAAACTACTGAAGACCATGGTTTTGATTCAGATGATGAAACAACTGAGGACTTGGTGTTCGTCAGCAGTAGTTGTGAAACTACTGAAGACAGTGGTTTTGTCATCAGTTGTTGTAAACAGCTAAAGACTTGGTGTTAGTCATCAGTAGTTATAAAACTACTGAAGACATGTTTTGCTTCAGTTGTTTAGAATGAAACAGCAGTTGTAGAAACAACTGAAGAGAAAGTTCTCTTCAGTAGTTTTCGTCATTCATAGTTTCAGCTGTTTCATACTGTCCTCAACATTACTCATCAGACTTTGCATCTGCTTTTCAGGTGTTTCATAGGACGTCAGTACTTATCTGTTTGTACTGATTTCATAGTTGTAACTACATCAGTGGTTTTAGAACAGATAAAGTACTTCAGTACTTGTGAGGCATTTATCCGCAGTAGTTATAAAAACTACTGAAGGTGAAAGAACTCATCAGTACTTATATGTGACATGGTTACCAATGATCACCAGTAATTATTACTGAAATCATCAGTAGTTGTCACTTATTCTAGCTGCAGCATACCAAGCCTTAACACAAGGTTTTGGAAAGTAGAACTATCCAAAGGCTTAGTAAAAATATCTGCAAGCTCATCAGCACTAGGCACAAACTTAGGATCAATTAGACCTTTTTCAAAACAATCCCGAATAAAGTGATGTCTGATCTCTATGTTTGGTCCTAGAGTGCTGGACTGGATTTTTGACATACACAGAGCTGAAGCACTATCCATTAATAATGGAGTCTTAGTCTCTGTAATGCCATAATCCAGAAGTTGTTCTGAAGCCAGAGTACCTGAGAAGTGCAACTTGCAGCAGCAATGTACTCCGGCTTCAGCAGTTGATGTAGCAACAGATGTTTGTTTCTTACTCTGCCAAGAAATCAAACAGTTGCCTAGGAATTGACAAACCATCAGAAGTTGACTTCTAGTTAACTTGCACCCTGCATAGTCACTATCTGAAAAAGCAACTAATTTGCAAGAGTGTCCAGTGGAATACCATAAACCCAGAGATTGTGTACCTTGCAAATATCTAAAGATTCTCTTGACTGCAATCAAATGAGACTCTTTAGGAGCAGCCTGAAATCTAGCACAAACACATGTAGCAAACATAATATCTGGTCTAGAAGCTGTTAAATACATCAAGGACCCAATCATACATCTGTAAAGTGTTTCATCAACAGCTTTACCTTTCTGATCAGCATCCAGTTGTGTGGTGTTGCACATGGGAGTAGAACAGGGCTTACAGTTTTGTAAATCAAACTTATTCAAAAGATCTTTTGTATATTTTGACTGATGAATAAAGGTTCCATCAGCCTTTTGTTTAATTTGCAAGCCTAGAAAGAACTGTAATTCTCCCATTGCACTCATTTCAAACCTCTTTTTCATTAATGTTGTAAAATCATCACACAACTGGGGATCAGAGGATGCAAAAATGATATCATCAACATAAATCTGAACAAGTAGCTTATGCTGATCCACCTTCTTAATAAACAAAGTTTTATCAATGGAGCCTCTAGTGAAATTATTCTTAAGAAGAAAAGTGGAAAGTGTCTCATACCAGGCTCTAGGAGCTTGTTTCCCCATAAAGAGCCTTATCAAGTTTATACACCCATTCAGGATGTTTATTATCCTCAAAACCTGGTGGTTGACACACATAAACTTCTTCTTTTATTTTACATATAGAAATCCACTTTTGACATCCATTTGAAAAACTTTAAGATTGTGGAATGCAGCATAGGCTAAAAACAATCTGATTGCCTCTAGTCTGGCTACAGGGGCAAAGGTTTCATCATAGTCAATACCTTCTTCTTGTGAAAACCCCTGTACAACCAGTCTAGCCTTGTTCTTAACAATAAGCCCATTTTCATCAGTTTTATTCCTAAACACCCATTTAGTGCCTATTGCACACTTACCTGGGGGAAGAGGAACCAGTTCCACACTTGCTGTTTCTTGAACTGAAGTAGCTCAAGCTGCATGGCTTCAACCCATCATTGTCTCTCAAAGCAACATGGTAGTTCTTTGGCTCTAGCTGACTGATGAAGAGAGCATAGAAGCAGAAGTAGACAATTGGCTTCTTGTTGAAACACCAGCATTGATATCACCAATAATCTGAGACATTGGGTGATTCTTTAGTTCTTGATAAACAATGAGATCTGTGCAAGTGTTTGTAGGACCTTCAGCAGCAGCAGATGTTGATGAGACTCTTGAAACCAAACAAGAGATGGTAACTCAAAAGATGTAGAGGAATCAGAGATCTCATCAGCATTTGTTGTGGATGGAACTGCTGAAGCTACAGGAACATCAAATTTAGCAGACACAGGCAGTTGGTCACTAAACTTGAATAGGTGAGTATTGATATTATCATCATCATCATCAATACCACCAGGTGGAAGACATGCTACAGAAGATGATTTATCCACATGATCTGCAACAACTGGAGGTTGATAAGGAACATATTACAGTATGTCCAAATCAAACAACTCCACAGGGTTTTGTGGAATCTTGTCCATAGGAGATTCATTAAACTTCACATGCAAAGTTTCTTCAACTATCTTTGTTCTGCAGTTGAAGACTCTGTATGCCTTGCAAGTAGATGAATAACCAACAAAATACCCTGCATCCACCTTAGGATCAAATTTTTGGAGTTGATCCTTTGTGTTGAGAATAAAACAGGGACACCCAAATGCTTTGAAAAATGAAATTAGAGGAGCCAAGTGATGGAGAACTTCATATGGAGTCTTCATCAACCTCTGATTTACTAAGACTCTATTCTGCACATAGCAAGCTGTGTTGACAGCCTCAGCCCAAAAGGTCAGTGGCAAACCAGAGTCAGCCAGCATGGACCTTGCAGCTTCAATTAGGGTCCTGTTCTTTCTCTCCACTACTCTATTTTGTTCTGGAGTCCTTGGTATGCTAAACTGCCTTTTGATTCCCTTTGAAAGATAGAAGTCATCAAGTGTATGGTTTCTGAATTCAGTTCCATTGTCACTCCTAATACACTTGACTAGAAGGGAATACTGCTTCTCAACATACAACACAAAGTGAATATCTTCTGAGCAACCTCATCCTTTGAATGTAGAAAGAAAGTCCATACAAATTCTGGAGTAATCATCCACAATTACCAGACAGTATTTCTTCTTTGCCATGCTCATTACTCTCACAGGACCAAATAGATCCATATGCAGTAATTGCAAGCAGGCAGTGGACTTAGGCTCTTCAATAGGAGGGAATGAGACTTTGTGCTGTTTACCTTTTAAACAAGCAGTGCAGTTTCATCACAGTGGAACTCCTTTATTGGTAAGCCTCTAACTAAACTATTGTGGATTAGCTGATTCATGTTTTTGAAATTAACATGACCCAGCCCTCTGTGCCACAGTTTATTCTTGAGAAGAGGCTTTGGAAAATAGGCAAGGATTGCCTTGAGATCTATTTTCTTGGAAAGATCTAAGGCATACACTCTTCCTGTCCTGTTGGCTCTCAGGAGAGTGTGATCATCCAACACCTTATCAATCAAATGCAAAACTTTGGATGACAGAATCCTACAGTTCTGACTGGTGAAAAGAGCAACATGGCCTTTATCACACATTTGACTGACACTCAAGAGATTGTACTTGAGATTTTCCACATGATTAACATCATCAAACTTTATTTCTCCATTGGAGACAAAGCCGTTGCCAATGATGTAACCCCTAGCATCATTGCCAAAAGAAACAAACCCCTTCTTTCCTTGAGAGTAGTCATGAAGAAGAGACTGTTTCCAGTCATGTGCATAGATCCCCCACTGTCTACATACCAGATGCTACTTTGGCATGTTGAAAACCCTGCAATAATAAAAAATCAGTTAGTTTTGGAGACCCAAACCTTTTTGGTTTTGGGCCTGGTCTCATCAACAGATGGTAAACTAACAGGTTTATTGGAACAACAGCCTGAGAGGAAGAAGATGGTGAAGAAGAGGAATCCTTTGGCTTGGACCTCCTTTTCTGTGGTTTCAACATAGGAGCATCTAATTGGTTAACTCTTCCCAATAGATGTTGAACCATCATAACCAGCTGTGTCTGATTTTGTGATAAAGCTTTCAGCTCATCAGACACATTGCCAGTGGAGTTTGATAAGTTCCTATGTTGCACCTTCTTCTTCTGAGCAATCTCAGCTGTTACCTGTTTAACCCCTTCCTTTTTGGATTTCTTTGGGACTTAAGGGTTACAGGATTTGATGTTGCTGATACAAATGTGGTCTCAAACTCATTTTCATTTTACCATTTCTCTTTAATTTCCTCTTTATGTTTGAGTTTGGATCCTCTTTTGTACCAGCAATCATCTGTAAGATGATGAACAAACCACAACTACTTCACATGGTTTCTTCTTCATCTTATGTTGATCATCAACTAAAGAGGATGAAGCAACTGAAGACTTTCTCTCAGTGCTTTGGAAGCATTGTTTGCTTTCTTGACTTCCTTTTTAGTAGTCTTCAACTCTTTCTACTGACAGTTTTCTTCTTTTCAGTACTGGCAGTAGTTGGAGTTTGAACTTCAGGTGTTAAATCTTGCTCTCTAGTCCTTTCAGGACTTTCAGAATTAACTCCTGAGTTGATCAACTCATTGATCATGTGAGTGTCAGCAGTGGAACCATCAACATCAGCTGATAGGTTCTGAGAAGGCTTAGTGCTGACTTCTACTTCTGATAGTGCTGAATCAGAAAGTAGATCACATGATGAAATGGATTGGTTATTACTCTCACCATCAGATTCTACCTCTGCTCTGGGAGTAAAATCTGTAGGTGGAGCAGTGTGATTGTAACCAATGCCAAACTTCACATTGGAAGCAGATTGCTTACTAAGAAGCATTCAAAACCTTTGCATGATTGTACCCATCGATCACACTCCACTTGGGTGACTGCAAGGGTTTCTTTGAGATCTTTATACTTCTCTAGAAGTATCTCTTCCCTAGCCTTATCATCAGTTATTTGGCATTTAAGTTTGTAAATCTCATCATTCTTATCATTAAGCACAGACTCAAATTCAGCTTTGCTTTTGGAAATTATTTGTTCTAGCTCAATGTTCTTGTTGATTAAAGCTACATTTGCTTCTCTAATAGATGCAAATGCGGCTATGCATGTTTCAGAACATAGTTTTGCTTTTTCCTCAGAGGATACCTGTGATACCTTTGGTGTAGAGGCATTAGTGGATGAAGTATCAGCAGAATCCAAAGCCATAAGAGCTAGATTTCCAAAGGGACTTTCACCACCATGTTGACCAGCACCTGAGAACTTGTTCATGACCAGACAAGTCATCTGGTAAACTGCTCCAGTCAACAACTCCTGGGGTGAAGAAGCTGTGTTGTTGAGGTTGAGTTTGTTGATGAGATTGGGAGGTTGTGGTTCAGGCAATGCTTGTGGTTGTTGTGCAATTGGAGCTTGAACAGGATTTGGTTGAGGCATATATAGCAGGGATAAGGATATGACATTTGACCCTGTGGAACAAAGTATGCAGGAGACCTAGGATGTGAATGATGACCAGAAGCAGCAGGATGTTGCCCTCTGTTTGTGGACTAGTACTAGGAAAAGTCACAAAGGGTGCAGAAGAGTTAGATCCAGTTGATCTACACTCTCTTGCAAAGTGTCCCAGCCTTTGGCATTTGTGACACCTCAACTTACTCTTGTCAAAACCAACTTTGGTTTTGCCAGAGAGTCCAGGAAATTTCCTGCCAGTTCTCTTATAGAACTTCTGAGATCTGATATTAATCAATGCCATTTGGCTCAGAATATCCATCTCTTCTAGATCATCATCAGCTATTCCTTTCAAATCATCCATGATAAGCATAGATTGTCACTATTACTGCCAGAATGACTCTCAATACCAACAAATGCATGATCAGAACTATTTGAAGAGAATCAATATGCTCATCATAATTGCTTTCAGATGCAGCATATTCTGACTCATGACCAACAAAGGCAGTATTCCCTGGTACAAAGTCATCAGTGAGCTTTCCTGATGAGGACAGTTTCCTCTTCTGCTCTATCTCTCTTTCGAATGTAAGCAGTTTCCCATGAAGTTGGGTGAGAGATAGGCTATCAGATTTGCACTGGAGCGTAGGACAATAGTGTATGTGTCCCATCTCTCAGGCAGTGATCTGAGGAACCTGTTATCATCTGGCTATTGGTGTATTCCTGTTTCACCATTTTCAGCTCAGAGATCAAGCAGGAAAAACGCTCAAACTGTTGAGTCAGTGTCTCACCCTTTCTATGAGAGAATGTCTCATATTGTTGGGCAAGGATTTCTCTGTTGTTTGCTAAGACCTCATCTGTGCCACCGAATTGTTCCTTCAGGGCATTCCAGAGATCATGAGCAGTTTCATGATGCATAAGCCCTGAATAGATTTCATTAGGCAGTGCCATGGCCAGAATTCCATGGGCTTTAGCATCAATCTCAAACAGTTTCCGATCTTCATCAGAGTATTGTTCCTTCTTCTTCGGAACCATTTGATTGGTTTCCGATTGTTCACCATAGGCTTATGTGGTCCATGTACCACAGATGTCCAACAACCTGAACTGTTAACAGACAGGTGATGAAGCATTCTTCTGCCATATGTTATACTCGGTCCTAACCAGCATCGGGGCTTGGTTGAGGAACCGGTATTGTGAGGATCATTAGAAGGAGTAGTCATCTCAGATTCAATCAAATTCAATTAAGCTAAACAGATTTAGAACAAAACACAACAACCAATTGAACCAAGAGAGATCTCAGAATAAATGAACGAAAAGCGTCAGAAATTCAATAATCTATAACCAGTTCTTGCGAATATGCTAATTCAATCAAACATAGATATCAATTAGCAGTTTCAATGATCAATTGTTAGATCGATCAATGATTAACCTGCTCTGATACCACTTGTTAGGATCAGTGATCTACGTTTGATTGATTAGAGAGTATAGCAGCGGAATTCTAACAATGAATTAGCCAATTCACAAGAACGAAAAGATATTCAATGAAGAACAAAAACGGTTATAGATAGAGAGAATTCTGCAATAATTCATTCAATATTCGCTTTCGTGGTAACGGAATGTCACACTTACAATTAGGTCGACACCTCTTATATAAGAGATGTGACGTCTGCTGATCACTTGATAGTGACATCTAACAGAATTATTCCACTGAAACACAACTACTGAAGATGTCAAAACAGCTGACATCTTCTTACAAAAATACTAAGTGTTATCAGTTACTACAACTACTGAAAAACATAAAACTACTGATACTACAACGACTGAAGAACAAGCTCTTCAGTCGTTTTACAAAACTACTGAAAGTAAAAACATAAAACTACTGATATCACAACTACTGAAGAAGTACTCTTCAGCTGTTGTGACAAACTACTGAAACTTCAGTACTTGGTCTTCAGACTTGAACTTCAGACGTTTCATCAGCTGATGACTTCAGTAGATGTCATCAGCTGATGTCTTCAGTCTTTGTCTTCAGACTTTGTACACCAGTTGTTGATCTTCAGCACTTGTAGACTCTTCAGCTGTTGTACTTCAGTACTTTGGTCTTCAGCTTCAGTACTTGTGTTCTTCAGCTGTTGAGCTTCAGCACTTGTTCTTTTAGCTGTTTAGGTCTGTCTTCAGCACTGTCGAACTGCTGATGAAGCCTTCAGCAGTTGTTGTGATATCATGTGGGACTTAGAGGTTTTCTGATCTTGGCTCATTGGTTCTTTTGTCCACAATACACTCAAAAACCCAATTTTCAGATGTTTTTCCAGCCAAATCATTCAAAAACGGTTAACGAGGGGTCCTAAGCTCACACAAATGACCAACACGGGAGAGCTTCGATTTGACTCGCTTCTCAATGATTTTGGCTCACTCGAACCAACCACGAACCACACTTCTTCCTCTTTCTTTCTTCCTTTCCTCTCTTCTCCTCCTATTGTTTGGCTGAAATATGACTGTGGGAGAGGGTAATGGCTGCCTCTCCCTTTATATACCCCCACTTACCCGACTTCTCTTGTTGGCGAGTTTGGTCTGACTTTGGACTTTATTCTTTTCTTCTTTATTCGTCGGCTTCAAAATAAATAAATAACCAGATGTTACAATATATATATGTATGCTTAACCCATGGAAACTTACCAACTTTCAAAGTTGACCCTTTATTTTTAACATGTTTCAGGATTTTTACTTGAGCATTTCTTCTTGCTCATATAGGACTTGGACTTAGTTTAATTAAATATCTTGTGTTGTTGTTTAATTCTTTGTTGTATTGTAATGACTTAATTGTCTAGTATTATTCAATCAAAAATGGATTTTAATATTATTTCAACTTATTAATTCCACGAACTATGAACAATCGTTTCACATTCGTCCGCCTTGATGATTCCGCAGTCGGTAGGGGTGTGACACAAACGAACCCTTGTTCATCCCCTTTGATTGAACAAGTCCCCCTATTCTACCCAAAAAAAAGCTAGAGTGGAAACATTGGCTCCCACTCAGTCTGAGGTCCCACCTTCCTTCATAATTGACCTCAATATGGCTATTGAATCTCCTCAGTCTCAATCCCATGAGCGCAAATCCCAATCCAAAAGTCCTTAGGGTGAGTCTTTACACTCTCCTGAGCATCCAAAACGAGACAACCCCATCAAAGGCTCAATGTCTTTGGACATTGATCAAAGTCCCGGGTCATTAGGTATAACTACCATATCTTTCATTGACCTATTGATAAGATCTGATGAAGAGTTCATGTCTCTTCACGGAAGTGAAGTTGATCCACAACACCCATTCAAGGATCAACTGAGCCCAAGGAGACCCCTGATCTCTAGCCCCTATCAGCATACCCAAACTGAGGTGAGTCCCACTAGAGTAGAGGGGACTCATGTAGATTCAACTGCCACTACTGCAGGTGCCTCAATGAGCCCTCAGGACAGTGGTAACATTGCTGAGACTGAATCTATGGCAACCAAGCATTCTAATGATTCGGAAAGAGATATCATTATGCATGGGAAACCATGGCGCCAAGAAACCACTTCTGGTAGTGAGGATGAACATACAAGGTATGTTGCCTCATCTCCCCATGATTCTTCTCTTGAAGATGAAGAAAGACTAAAACTCACAATTCAAGACCTATTCACTAAAGTCTCAAACCTTGAACTCAGGGTTAAGACTTTAGAAAGTAGGTCCGCCACTCGGCAACTTGAGATTGACAATCTCAGGGCTATACTAGCTAAGAAATAGATTGAGAGGTTTGTTAGGCATGTACCAGTTGAGGTCCCCTGACTTTCCTTTAGCTCATCTAGCTCTTAAAATGATGCTACCAAAAAGGGGGAGAATGTTCAAAGATAAGCATCCATGGTGTCCAAGAGCTCAATTATCTCAAAGCTCTCTTCCAGATATCCCTCTCAACACTCAGATGTCTTCTCTGAGCCTCCTCTATTTACCCTACAAGTGGATCCTAGGATGTTAAAAGATCTAAACATGTTTATTACCTTGTTTCTCATGAAGTCTTCTATGTGGTAGCCAGGACCAGATTTCTGTGGCTACTTTAGAGCTGAAGAGCTTCAGAGGTTGAATACACCCTCTACCATTTTGAGGAAGTTGGTCAACCTAAGGTTTACATGGAACCTGAGCTTAATTTTGAAGGGGAAAGGAAACTGATGGCCCAGCAAACAAAATAGGTGGGACAAAGAGTGTATTACCATAGACTTCCGAAGTAGCATCAAAGCTACGAAAGAAGAACAATTTCAATCTTTCGAAGTCGAGATGGAAGCTGCGGAAGGGATCTTCTGCTTGTTGATGATTTTATCATCACAGATGCAATCCTGAACTAGTAGCTGAGGTGAACAATGAGGAATTTCTCAAGTTTCCCATCACTCAATCACCATCATCACTTCATGCTCTAATAACCACTCAACAGCCTGAACCCTTTGCACAAGAACCTCCAAGGTCTAAAGCTTTCGAAGATGTCAAAGGAAAAAGGAAGATGAACAAGGAAGAACTGCTAAAGGAGGAAAGGTTGGAGAAATTAAAAAGAAAAGGAAAACTACCCTCTGGGAAACTACTAGCTGCAAGTAGCAAAGCAGCTATAGCCAACCACGGGGCAGTCAATAACAAACATAAAGTGGAAGTAATTGACATACTTGTCAAGATGACAACTGCAAACAAAGAAGTGCTCCTTCTACCATTAAAGGAGCTGATTGAATTGGAAAAGGCAACTCTGCCATTAAAAGAAAAAGAACAAGAAGAAGCAGCACACTTGGACTTGGAAGAAGAAAACTTAAGGAAAAAGGAGGAAGCCGATCAAAGGCTAAGGAGTGAGAGAATAGCCTTTCTGAACTCAAGAGGATTCTCTCTGAGGAACTTTCTCCACACAACAATGACACGATCCTATGGCTAGTAAACAAAGAACATGATCAAAGTGAGAAAAGAAAGAAAGAAGGCTTCCAGGGAGAGGATGAAGGAGAGAAAGAAAAAGGAAGATGATGCTGAGCTTGTAGCCCTAAAGAAGTCTGAGGACAAAGTCTGTATGAAAGACTATCTCAGGGCCCATGGATTCTTAGGCAGGCAGGTTGGACCTATGTTGATAAAGACCCTGCAACGTATTGTCAGTGAGATCAAAGCTGATATACGCTCAGGCCGAAGGCAAGAGATGTACAGACGAGTATAGGGGATGACTTTCACCCTTCTTCACAACCACAACCTCAACCTAAACCTATCCCTTCCTTTACCTATCAAAACTGAACCAACCTCTGAGCCTTATGCCCCTAAAACCAACATCATTAACCTTACCCATTTCCTCACCCACTCAATCCAAACAACAACCAAAACTACCCTTCTCAAACCTAAAACTTACCAAGAACCATCCTCATCAACCAAACAACACCCAAGTCATCCTCTCATCCACCCAAAGATTTTTAGTTTTGTTTTGAAGATCTGGAATGTTTCAGCCCGGATGATGTGGAATACATGGATATAGTCGAACAAATGGCTCTGTAACCTACAGGGCAAAGAAGTTCTTCAAAATAACTAGAAGGTAGTTCCCTTAGAATCCAACTAGCAGCAAGTTCGGGTTTGATAAAGTATAGGCCAAATGTTACAACCCTAACTAGTTGAGCCATTTTTGCAAGGGAATGCAAAGCTCCCAAATCAAACCCGGGATCTGCTCATGCCTCCCTACATCCTTCAACACTAAAAGCTGCTGGAAAATCAACTGAAACTACTTGTGTGGCACAAGAAGTTAATTGGAGCTTTATGGTACAAGATGTCACCCCAAGCTCAAGCACTCATGGCTGGAACAAATGGACTCTAGGTATATGATCATCTCTGTACTCCAGCCTGTATTGCTAAGGTTAAAATATACCAGGACTATAACATGGAAATTAGATCCGATATTGAGTCCTTAAATATCTTAAAAGCTGATTTTAAAAAGGCTGAATCTGACTATCAAAAAAAATTAAGTTAGAGAAAACAGTATCTTCTTTAAAACATGAGCACACTAACTACAAGACTCAAATCAAAGATTTAATATCCAAGTAAAATGAGGCTCAAGCCAAGGTGTAATAGCTGAAGCTCAATCAAGGAATCATGCTATCTCTGAGCAAAACTTCCAAACCATTCTTGCATTATCCTCCACTTAAAAATTTGTTATCAAAACAAAGGTGGGTTGGGGACCAATGAAATTGCTTCACCACACACTTATGAGTCTATTAGACAACCAATGTGTGGTACTAAAGAACAAGAGGTCCTATCTGCTGACCTATCTTCACATGAGTTGAAGAATGATGCAACCATGGAGAACACTATAGGGAAGGACAGGTAAATCAACCCATTTCTACTTGCGTTGATCAATCCTATCCACCAAACCTAGAAGAAACCGGGCAAAGGAGCCAGAAGAACTACCAAGAAGGTAGCTGAATCTGAATCGAAGATTGACCCAAGGCAAAATGGTGTTTTCATTTCAGCTGGATTCTAGGTGGTAGGCACTTCTGATTCTGGAAAGAAGTGTAGTACCAACACTTCTATCCTGCCAAAGGATCAAAAGTCAAAAGGAAGGTTGTAGAGGAAGACAAGAAGATTAAAAAACCTCAGCCCTCAATATCCCCAAAGATTAACATTGCATGCATAATGTGTGGACTACAAAAAACCACTTGGCTAGAGATTGTTATTACAATCCAGCAAGCACACATTATGCAAATAATATTAAAGTGTTGAGAAAAGGAAAGCTGGTCGGAAGAAACTCATTCTTTCGAAGGGAAAATGGTTTCAGATGTCAAGCCAAGGAAATACCAAAAGAACAAAAGAGTTTTCAAGACCTTCCAAGAAGAAGGCTACTTCGGAAGAGAAGGTAGTGAGTGCTTCTTCCGAACAAAGAAGCTTCGGAAGAAAGACATGCTGCTCAAGCTTCAATCAGCTCATCAAAACTGATCAACCAAGGGATGGAATGGAAGATCAGACAAGATGCTGCAGCCATAACTTCCTATTCAAAGACATCAATTGAATCTTCTACTATTCATTTGGTTCATTATGTCATCATCAATGGAAGAACCCAAGACCAGCCAGACTTGGGTTTCCAATCAAAAGTAACTTTTCATCTTATGTGCAGGGACATTCACAGGACAAGAACAATAATGTCTGGATAGTGGACAGTGGATGCTCCAGGCACAGACTAGGAATAGGTCTCTACTTCAACAATTTCAACATTTTGATGGTGGTCTTGTTTAGTTGGAGGTGAGACCAGAGGATACATTTCAGGCAGAGGAACTTTATCTAATGGATTGTTAAGAGTTGAGAAAGTGAACTTTGTCAAACAGCTTGAACACAATCTCGTAAGTATTTCTTAGTTCTATAATCAAAAGCATAAAATCCTTTGACAGAGCATGAGTGCATCATCCTCAAACCTGGGATGACAATTCTTTAGGAATTGGTGCTTCTTAGATCTCCTAAGAAAGGGGATATGTACAAGTTGGATATGAACAATACTTTCCCCATGGCTGAAGTATCATGCTTTCTTTCTAAAGATGATGGTGATGAGTCTGCTTATGGCATAAACGTATGTGTCATATTAATTTATTAAAACCATGAATAAATTGGTTAAATATAACTTGGTACATGGTGTGCCCAAAAAAGAATTTTCTATAGAGACAACTGTGTGGCTTGCCTGAAAGGAAAGAAACATAGAGTCTCTCACAAATCTAAAGAAGTTAACTCCATCACCACCCCATTACACTTATTGCACATGGATTTATTTGGTCCAACAAGTATAATGAGCATTGGAAGGAAATCATATTGCCTAGTGATTGTTGATGATTTCACAAGATTTACATGGGTCTTCTTTTTAAGAACTAAGGATGAAAAATTGAAACTTTAAAATCTTTTATTCTTAACATTGAAAATCAAAGTGATCACAAGGTAAAGATAATTAGGAGTGATCAAAGGCCTAAGTTTAAGAATCACATTCTGACTCATTTTGTAACTCAAAAGGGATTACCAGACAATTTAGTACTCCTAGAACTCCTCAAAAAAATGGTGTGTTGAGAGGAGCAACATGACACTAATTGAGGCTGCTAGACCATGTTAGCTAATTCAAAGCTATGCTAACATTCTGGGCAAAGGCAGTCAGCATTGCATCATTCTGGGCAAAGGCAGTCAACACTACATGCTATATGCAGAACAGGTTCTCATTGTCAAGCCACATGAAAAATCCCTATAAGCTATGGAACAAGAGGCCATCGTTCATTGGATTTCTAAGGTAATTTGGCAGCATGTATACCATACTTAACACAAAGGACAACTTGGCAAAATTTGTTGAGAAGTTGGATGATGCTATCTTTGTAGATATTCCTCTACCTCTATTGCTTAAAGAGTCTATAACATTAAAAATCAACAATTTGAGGAATCATCCAATATTGTTGTCAATGAGCACACTCCTTATGTTAGGGGGAATGGCCCTAATCATATTTTTGACTTAGAGTTGTTTCCAAGCTATTCTAAACCAACTTGTGAGAATGTTTCAGTTGGAATAGGTACTCAAAGTGATTATGATGAAGACCAGCTATTTGAGTTACCCAACCTCTTCCAAGTTCTCCAAGAGTTTTGAATCTCAAGCTCCCACCATTGGTAGACCTGAAGCATGACCATTTCAGGAACCAGTGGAGCTTCAACCAGTTACCAGCAAAGTGAGCCTAGTAACTCATCAGCTGATAACATACAACACCAAGCTGATGGAAGTAGTATCTTGAAGGAACATGCAACTGCTAATACTACTTCTCAACCAATTGATGCTGATGTTGTTTCTCCTTCATTCAATCAGTCCTCATTGAATGAGTGTGAAACTTCAGCTGGACCAAGTGTTCAAAATCTTGAGCCAAACTTCTCAAATCTGGATTTATCAATGCAACTGGATGTATTTCCAAGGCTTAGGATTCACAACACTCATCCAGCTGAAAACATCATTGGAAATGTTTCTGAAGGTGTGAGAACTAAGGGACAATCTCATAGTGGGAATGTATGCTTATACTCATGCTTTTTGTCTAAGATGGAACCTAAGAAGGTAGAACATGCCTTGAAAGATAGTAGATGGGTTGAATCAATGCAAGAGGAACTGCTTCAATTCAAAAGATAAAAGGTTTGGAACCTTTGTCCGCTACCATCTGGTGAAGTACCTATAGGCACCAAATGGTTTTTAGAAACAAGAGATATGATAAAGGCTTGATCATCAAGAATAAGGCAAGACTGGTAGTTAAGGATACACATAAGAGGAAGGAATAGATTATACTCATGTTTTTGCAGGTGTTGCAAGACTTGAGCCAGTTAGGATCTTCCTTGCTTATGTTGCATCTAAGATTTTACTGTCTACTAGCTTGATGTCAAGTGTGCCTTTCTGTATCAGGATATAGATAGGGAAGTCTATGTGTCCAGCCTCCAGGATTTGAAAACGCACAGCACCCCAATTATGTGTGCAAAATGGATAAAGCCCTATATGGGTTGCACCAAGCACTTAGGCTGTGCTATGAGACCTTGTCTTAATTTCTTCTGAAGAATGGCTACACTAGAGGTACCATTGATAAGACTCTTTCATAAGGAAGTCCGAGAAATACATACTGCTTGTTTAGGTCTATATTAATAATATCATATATGGTTCTTCAAATGACCAAATGGTAAAGACTGTAAGGCCCCATTCTAGGGACGCTTACAACTAGCCAATCATTGCACATAAAAGATATATTTACATTATACTTCATTAAACATCGCAACGAAACATTAACACACACATTCCATTATAATCACTTTTGCAAATAATACATTGTTGATTGGTTACAAAATATCATTGTTTGCATTACATCAAAAAAACGTCATATTTCTATCAAATGGATGCCATCCAAAAAGGCCAAGTAGCTGCCCCGTGCCATCCTCAGCAATGCTCACATGCCAACAAGAAAATACATAAAAAGTTAGCGTTGCTGAGTGACTTCTAGTTTTAAAATAAAACATACTTGATCTTTCTTTCAAAACCGTTCTTTCAAAATGTAACAGGTTTAAAAATGTGATCACACATCATACGTACACATAGATAATATTTATTATCTTCATCATCGTTCGTTCGTACTTTTTATTATCTTCTCGTTTTCATCTAGGTACTGCCATGTACTGAACCCCCTCTAGAGCACCAAGCAATTCATCTAGGGTTAAGTGACAAGGACCCCATACTTTGGTCAATCAAAAAGACTGAACCCCTGTGTGCATCCTCATGGGGTATATATAACCCACACACATTTGAGCTGACAACCCCTCATTGGGTGTGAACCTCCATACATTTTCTTAATCACACGGATTAAGCCCTAGTGCGCACCCTCATGGGGTAGCTAACCGCACACGGTTGAGCTAACACTCCGTATTGAGTGTGAACCTCCATACATTTGCTTGCAAGCCTTCTTACATTCGTTCATTCATTAATGCATGCATTCTTCATTTCGTTCCTCTTTCATTATCTTCCACTTTATGTACATAATACTTTTATTTCATTCATTAACATCATTGTAAAGCCATAGAAAGATAGCATACAATAAAAGGAACATCATCATAAACAGTCCACATCATCATACAGAGCATCATCATTCATACATAACTACATCATGCATAATCATACATCATAACATGCCCATCATACCATCTATGACCTCAAAAAGTCAACTTACATAGCCCCAGGGAACCTCCCAAGTCAAAGCCTACATTTCCACTTTTCCCCAAAAAGTCAGAAAATATTCTAAGTGTTCATCCGTATTTCCCTTTTTGTTCTTCCGCATTCCTTTTTGTTCATCCACATTTCTTTTTGTTCATCAGCATTTCTTTTTGTTCTTCCGCATTTCTTTTTGTTCATCCGCATTTCTTTTTTTTGCTCATCCACATTTCTTTTTGTCATCCGCATTTCTTTTTGTTCATCCGCATTTCTTTTTGTTCATCCGCATTTCTTTTTGTTCATCCGCATTTCTTTTTACACCGGCAGTTTTCTAAATTCAGGGGTATGAACTACTGTTTGGGCGCCTGAGTAGTCTAGGGCACACTTATCATTAATTCGGTCCCCAAACACCATCTATCATGCTCTAAGCTTAAATCATACATTCTAAGCCTTAGACAAAAACCATAACATCATCAAGCATGAACATAGATCAAAAATCAGACCATACTCACAACATACACACATTCAACATACTGGTATGAAACCCAAGTTTTATAAAAAGTTCAATCATGCATCTCCAACCCCAAAATCAGTTAAAAACATGTAAAAGAGGGGGTCCTAGAACTCACCTTTGCAGCTCTTGAGTATGGCTTCTCACAAACTCGTTTGCAATTGAGTTCAACCGCCTAGAAACCCACTAAAACACACACCGAACACACACACAACACACATAAGCATACAATCGAGCAAGACCAGTTAAGAACACTTAAAGACCATGAATTTCTTACCTTAATTCGACTTTTCAGCTCTTGTTCTTCAAAATCCAAATCTGCACTTTCTCTTTCTAAAAATCTGATGATTTGGGGCTGTAAGAAGAGAGTGGGCAGCAATGCCCACTTTACACCCACTTTTCCAAGCTTTTGTCCTTTTTGATACTTTTTATCCCTTAACTTAGGTCAAATATCTTTTCTTCCTTTTTCTTCACTTTTCTTTCTTTCTTTCTTTAAGTTTAAAAATAACCAGGTGTTACAAGTCCACCCCCCTTAAATAGGTTTTGTCCCCGAAACCTATTATTCCTCAAACAAACGTGGGTAGTGTTGTCTCATTTCTTCTTTAGTCTCCCACGTAGACTCGGATCCCTTTCTGTGCTTCCACTGTACACGCACAATAGGAACCACTTTATTTCTCAGCCTCTTCTCTTTTTGATCGATGAGTGCCACTGGTTGTCCACATAATTGAGCCGTTCATCTACTTTGATATCCTCCAGTGGAACAATCATATCTTCATCTGCTAAACACTTTCTCAGATGAGATACATGGAATGTCGGGTGAATTCCACTTAACTCATCTGGTAGTTCCAGTCTATAGGCCACCTCTCCTACTCGAGCAACGATTCGGAAAGGCCCTCTATACCTTGGCTCAACTTGCCCCGCTTCCTGAATCGGATGATACCCTTCCAAGGTGAGAGCTTCAACATAACCCAGTCACCCACCTGGAACTCAATCGGTCTGCATCGTTTATCAGCGTATGACTTCTGTCTATCTTTGGCTGCCTTCATGAAGGCCTTGATCCTTTCAAGCTTTTCAGTCGTAGCCTCGATCACCTCGACGCTCCTAACTCTTTCTGACCAATATCACCCCAACAGACGGGTGTTCTACATCTCCTACCGTATAACATTCATAAGGAGAATACCAATACTGGCATGATAACTGTTGTTATACGAGAACTCAGCTAACGGTAAGTGGTCATCCCAACTTCTTCCAAAATCAATAACACAAGCACAAAGCATATCCTCCAACGTCTGAATGGTCCTTTCTGACCGATCATCTGTTTGAGGATGATAAGGCATGCTAATATGCAACCACATCCCCATAGCATCATGGAATTTCTTCTAAAATTTTTATGTAAACCGGGTGTCACAATCAGACACAATAGACATAGGCACACCATGACGAGTTACAATATCCTTGATGAATAGATCTGCCAACCTCTCAGATGAATGTCTTGCGGATCGGTAGGAAGTGAGCACTCTTTGTCAAACGGTCAACAATCACCCGTATAGCATCATACCCTTTCGGGGTACGCGACAACTTTGTAATGAAATCCATTATGATGTGCTCCCACTTCCATTCTGGTATATCCAAAGGTTGAATCTTTCCATATGGATTTTGATGCTCGGCCTTCACCTGTAGACAAGTAAGACATTTACTCACATATTCCACCACGTCACGTTTCATACCTGGCTACCAATAATCTTTCTTCATGTCTTGATACATCTTTGTGGCACCAGGATGATGAATGGAGTATCAGTCTTGTGAGCTTCATCCATAATCTTCATGTGTAGATACCCAAAACGGGGAATCCACATCCGTCCAAATCGGGTCCTAACACCAAGTGTGTTTTCACCAATTCCCCAACCAGACCTCTCATTCTTTCCGAGTTAAGATGATCTTCCTTCAATGTCTCATCTTGAAACTCTTTAACTTGCTTCATCATGTCAGAGGTCATGATTAGCTGATACGCTTTCACCCGTATCAGCTCGGGCCTCTCTTCCGACTAAGGGCGTCCGCCACCACGTTGGCTTGCCTGGATGGTAATGGATCTCGCAGTCATAATCCTTTATAACTCCAAAACTTATCTCTGTCTCATTTCAAGTCCTTCTGCTCAAAGAAGTACTTCAAGCTCTTGTGGTCAGTGGAGATGGTGCACTTCGTCCGTAAAGATAGTGCCTCCAAATCTTTAACGCAAAGACCACGGCTGCTAGCTCCAAGTCATGAGTAGGGTAATTGACCTCATGAACCTTTAACTGTCGAGATGAATAGGCTAACCTTCACTCTCTGCATTAGTACATACCCCAATCCCGAGTAAAAAGCATCTGAATAAACCACCAGATCTTCACTCCCATCAGGTAGTGACAGAACTGGAGCTTGGGTCAACCTCGCCTTAATTACTCGAATGCATTCTCTTGAGCTTGACCCCATACAAAATGCACATCCTTCCGGGTCAACTTAGTTAGTGGAGAAGCGATCTAGAAAAGTCTTTCCTTCGATTTTGTAGTAGCCGCCAACCCAAGAAACTACGAATCTCAGTAGGCGTCTTTGGAGACTTCCACTGCATCACCGCCTCCACCTTTGCCGGGTCCACCATAATCCCGTCAGGATTCACCAAATGACCAAGAATTGAACTTCGTGCAACCAGAACGCTCACTTGGAGAATTTAGCATATAACTTCTCCCTCCTCAACGTCTCCAACACCTCCCGAATGTGACCGGCATGTTCATTCTCGCTCTTCGAATAAATTAAGATATCATCAATAAACACAATCACCGATTTAACCAACATGGCCGACACATTCGGTTCATCAATCCATGAAAGCAGCTGGCGCGTTGGTCAAACCAAAAGACATGACAAGAAACTCATAATGACCATAATGCGTGCAAAATGCTGTTTTAGGGATATCCTGCTCTTTGACCTTCAACTGATGGTAGCCAGATCGAAGGTCGATCCTTGAAAACCAACTGGCACCTTGAAGCTAATCAAACAAATCATCTATTCTCGGTAAGGGGTATCGGTCTTCACCGTCAACTTGTTCAGCTCAAGGTAGTTAATACACATCCTCATACTACCGTCTTTCTTCTTCACAAACAGGACTGAAGCACCCCAAGGAGAGATACTCGGCCTAATGAACCCCTTATCAAGCAGCTCTTGCAACTACTCCATCAACTCTTTCATCTTTGTCGGAGCCAACCGATACGGTGCCTTGGTAACAGGTTGGGCACCCGGTATCAGATCAATCTGAAACTTAATCTCTCTCTCAGGTGGCACTCCTGGTAAGTCTTCTGGGAACACGTCTGGAAAGTCACACACAACCGGAACATCGGATAGTTGTGGTGTTGGTGTATCAACATCCTTTACATAAGCCAAGTAGGCACTACATCCATGCCTCATGCACTTTCCACCACCTCCATTGAGATTAATTTCGGGATCATCGTGACCGATCTCCATAAACAGTTACCGAACTCCCGTCAGGCGCTGTTAGACAAAATCTTCTTGCGACACACAATGTTCGCCTTGAAGTCCGTTAACCATACCATCCCAAGAACCAAATAGAAACCACCTAAGGTCATCACGAAGGGTCTAACTGGACATTTATGACCTTGTAGTTCCACGTCACAACCCTCTATCATCTCAGAAATCCTGGTAGACTTACCTATGGCAGTTTCTACATCAAAGGGCATATCAACACGTCTACTACTAACAAGTAGCTTAGCATAGAAAGCAGCAGAAATAAAACTTTTACTGGCACTAGAATCAAATAACACCGAAGCTAAAGTTTGGTTTACTAGAAACGTATCAGACACAACATCAGGGTCCGTCCTAGCCTCATCCTATGTCATCGTGAATGCCCTGGCGCTCGCCCTTGGTCATTCACCTCCAGTTTTCTTCACCCCAGAACCCTCAGCCCTCGGCTTCTTACAATCCCTACTCATATGACCACTTTCCCCACAGTTGAAACACCTCATACCCCCCACAGTCTCTAGCCATATGACCAGGCTTCCCCCACTTGAAACAGATGTTTTGATCCCCACTTGCATTCCCCCGAATGCTCCTTCCCATATTTGCCACACCTCTTCGATCTCGCCCCTGATGTGACCACACGTCGGTCATCCACTCGTGCCTTCTTGTTACTCGTCGAGGTATCACCCCGACTAAACCTCTTCCCGTTCCAATTCCGATCACCACCACCCTTCTTGTTCACCTCAACCACCACCTCTCGCTCGTCATACAATCTTCCCGCCAAATCAACTGCCGACCTAAACGTGCTCCGTCGAGCAGCGATCATGTGCCTACAGATATCCGCTAGCAAACCCTGAACATACCTCTTGATTTTTCATGACAAGGGTGTCACTTGGTCCGGCACCAGACGTGCCATCTCATTGAATTGGTGGTGTATTGTTGATGCGTCATCGTTCCCGCCTCCAGCTGTAGGAATTCTCTTTCCACCTTGTCCATTTCCCTGTGAGGACAGAACTCCTCGGTCACCAACTTTTTCAGCTCAGGCCATCTCATTCTCCCAATAGCTTGACTACCCTCAGCTTGGACAATAGTCCCCAAACATAAAGCTGAGTCCACAAAAGAATGGGCTGCAAACTTTACCTTTTGATCCTCGACACTCGCTGATATTTAAAAAACGTTCCATTTCTCTCACCCACGGTGAGCAGCAGTGGCAGTGCCATTACCATCAAAAGTAGGGGGCTCGCATTGTTGAAATGCCCCATAGTTACAGCCTCGTGCCGCCTCTGGCACAGGCTCTTCTTCGTCATTGGAGGGGACCGTTTCAGTCTCGGGCTGTCTCCTTTCTGTTGGGTTTGCAAGAACATAAAACGTAGTTTAACCATTTAAACTTTCAGAAAACGCAGCGGATGTTGAGGATTATAACATGTTTATAATCTGTAAATTTCATGTTCTAAATGTGGTTTTAAGATGAAAACAAAACCCAAAACAATAGGATCTTTAATATGTGAATGAACAAGCTATAAGCAAATGTAAAACAACATAAAATCACAGCTACATAGAGCTGTGATAACTACCTTTCAGCAGCAATATAATCGACCAAAATGGGCCTTTTGATGCTTCAAATCTTGGCCAAGGCTCCAAGGAAGAAACCCTCAAGCTTGTATACCCAAGCTCTTTGCTAAACACCTTTCTTGTTAGGTAGAACACACCAAAAACACTTCTAAAAACCCCTTTCTTTGCTGCCTGGCCGAATGGAAGAGAGAAGAAGAAGAAGTATTTTTGCTTTCTATTGCATGTAATGTGAGAGGAGGAGAGAGTGAAGAGTTCAAGACAAGTTAATGTGTCTTGTTTCAAAGCAAGATTGGTCAAAAGGGTATTAGGAGGGGCGGCCGAAAATGGGGTTTTAAAACCCTTTCCCTCTCAAAATTTTATCACACATTAAGTTGTCTTGTTAACTAGACATACAACCACTAAATAAATTGTATGTACAAGTTATATATATATACACTTATACAATTAACCATTTAATTTATAAGTTGTAAATCCTCATTATTATTTGGTGTCATCTAACTAATTTAAATAACACTTCAAATAATATTATTGAACAAAATATCCTAATAAGTTGTTCCCTCTCACACGCAACTTATTTAGAAAACCCATTTTCTAAATTGGTGTTAATATTTAATTGCATGATCATATCATGAACTAAATATTTAATTGGTGTCTGCTAAGCTTGTTATTGGGTATAACCCGACTTGGATCATAACGTACTAACCACATCAAATCCTAAGTGTCTTGGGCACACAGAATCCTACAACCTCCCACTTGCCCAAGATTCATAGAAGATTGATGCAAGCAGTAAATACCGCCTAACAACGGTTTACTACCCTTAATACGCATGACTTATAGCCATTCAATAACATCATCCCTTTCAAGTACCCTACTTGAAATGATTTAGGTGAATCAATCATCTATCCTTTTGTTACAGATGTCATGTTAAATCCAAGAACACAGAATGATCATACCTTGTTGATTTAACTTAATCAGGCCTTAGACATCTAACTCTCAACGAATAAGAGGAACAAATTCCATCTTGACTACATACGTTTCTCACAAACACCTCGTGTCATGCCTGAACATACCCTTATGCACTGTCCACTATTTCAGGACAGTGAAGAATAAGCTCAAGGTATAACACTTGGTGAATATCAAAACCCAATATGTATCTCAGGTCTGAGGATACCAAATGATATTCGCCTTTACTCAAATTTATTTATGATCAATCAAAAGATTCCATGTAGTGAAATTTGAGATGCGGGTTAGTCCAATATTTGTATCCCACAAATATCTATGAACCTTGGTGGCAATCCATTGCCCTATATTCATCCTTATGAATATCAACCAATCCAAGTTCATAATAATCTTATTTTCATACTTGTTCCCACAAGTATGTACGACTACGGACATTTAGAGTAAACATTTTACTCATGGATAAAACATGCTAAATTGGAACATTAATTGAAACATTATAACCAAATAATTTATTCAAATAATAATGAGTTCCATATATCCAAATACAAAATTTATAGATCAAATCCAATCACTAGAATATCGAAGTCCCATGGCACAAGTATGACCTTCATGCTTTGCCTTTTCAAGGAGCTTCGTGAGAGGATCCGCAATGTTTTGATCCGTGTGAACTTTGCGAATAATATCTTTCCTTTTTCAACTTCATCTCGTATGTAGTTGAATCTCCGCTCAATATGCCTAGTCTTTTGATGAGCACGGGGTTCCTTGATTTGAGCAATCGCACCCTCGTTATCACAAAATATCTCTAGGGGGTCCTGAATGGAAGGGACAACCCCAAGATCGGCAATGAATTTCTTTAACCATGCAGCTTCTTGAGCTGCCAATGAGCGGCGACGTATTCTGATTCTGTAGTTGATAGAGCTACCACATCCTGTTTGGAGCTTTTCCAAGAGACTGCTCCTCCATTCAGAATGAAAATATATCCCGATTGCGATCGAGAATCATCACGATCGGTTTGGAAACTCGCATCCGTGTAACCCTTTACAACGAGTTCCTCATCACCAGATCCATAGATTAAGAACATGTCTCTTGTCCTCCTTAGGTACTTAAGTATGTTCTTAACATCCATCCAATGATTGCTTCCAGGATTTTGCTGGTAACGTCTTGTCATGCTTAGGGCGCATGACACGTCTGGTCGAGTGCATATCATCGCATACATGATGGATCCAATAGCAGATGCGTATGGGATTGCCTTCATTTTATCTTGCTCATCCTTTGAGCTAGGACATTGAGTCGTACTCATATTGTTCCTCTTGAATAGGTACGGTACCCTCTTAGAGTTTTCCATCTTGAACCTTTTCAAGATCTTATCAATGTACGCACTTTGATTCAAACCAATCAACCGCCTTGATCTATCCCTATAGATCTTTATTCCTAGATATAGGCGGCTTCACCAAGATCCTTAATGGAAAAACAACTTCCAAGCCAGGTTTTTACACCTTCCAAGGTTGGAATGTCATTTCCAAATAGTAGTATGTCATCAACATACAATACTAGGAAGGTTATTGTGCTCCCACTAGCCTTCTTATACACACAAGCCTCATCAGCGTTTTTGATGAAGCCAAATTTCTTTACTTCCTCATCAAAGCGCTGATTCCAGCTTCTCGATGCTTGTTTCAATCCATAGATTGATTTCTTTAACTTGCATACTTTATTAGGATGCTTTGGATCGACAAAACCTTCAGGCTGAACCATATAGACATCTTCCTCAAGATATCCATTTAGGAAAGCGGTTTTGACATCCATTTGCCAAATCTCATAATCATAATGAGCAGCTATGGCAAACAATATTCTTATAGACTTTAGCATCGCAACAGGTGAGAAGGTTTCATCATAATCAACCCCTTGAGTTTGAGTGAAACCCTTTGCTACAAGTCTAGCTTTATAAGTATCCAAGTTTCCATGCATATCGGTTTTCTTCTTGAAAACCCATTTGCTTCCAACTACTTTGAGTTAAGAGGTGGACAACCAAGTCCCATACTTGATTGTCATGCATGGATTGCATCTCAACGCTCATGGCTTCGAGCCATTTGTCACAATCCGAATTGGACACTGCATCATGATATGTGGTTGGTTCATCTGAATCTACCACATAGCATCCATCCATGAAAAATCCGTATCTTTCAGGTGGATTACTAGTTCTACCACTTCTGCGAACGTTTTGTGTGTATTGATCAACCATTTGATCATCTTCAACATCCTCATGTTGAGTGCTAGTTACAACCAAACGTGCATCGAGTTGTGGTTCTTGATCCTCCTCAAGATCCACTGTTCTACTGCTTGTTCCTTCATAAGGAACTTTGCTTCTAAGAACTCACCCTTTCTGGCAACAAACACCTTTTGTTCCAGTGGGTCATAGAAATAATATCCCATAGAATCTCTAGGATATCCAACAAAGATGCACTTGGTGGATCTGACTTCTAACTTGTTTGGGGTGGGAGTCTTAACATAAGCCTCACAACCCCAGACCCTTAAGTATGATAGAGATGGAACCCTTCCATGCCATATCTCAAAAGGTGTCCTTTCCACCTTTTTGGTTGGGGCCATATTTAGAATACGGGCCGCGGAGAGCAGAGCGAAACCCCAAAATGATAGAGGTAATGTGCTTCTAGCCATCATAGATCGAACCATATCCAATAAGGTTCGATTCCTCCTCTCAGACACACCATTATGTTGTGGTGTTCCAGGTGGAGTGAGTTGTGAGACAATCCCACAACTCCTAAGATGATCTTGAAAAACATCACTCAGGTATTCACCTCCTCTATCTGTACGGAGAACTTTAATTGACTTGTTAAGTTGATTTTCTACTTCATTCTTGAAGATTTTGAACATTTCAAAAGCTTCATCTTTGTGCCTTAATAAGTACACATACCCATAGCGACTATAATCTTCGGTAAAGGTAATGAAGTATCTTTCACCATTCCTAGTCATTGGCTTAAAAGGACCACATACATCCGAATGTATGATTCCTAATAAATCTTTTGCCCTTTCATTAGTTCCACTAAAGGGTGCCTTAGTCATCTTTCCTTGTAAACAAGATTCACATACATCAAATGAATTATATTCATTTGTTTTTAAAAGACCATTCTTTTGAAGTGTTTGTATACGTTTCTTGTTTATATGACCAAGACAACAATGCCAAAGATAGGTATCACTCAAGTCCAACTTGAGTTTCTTGGTGTTAGTTTGGTACAATGAGCTATTTAGAGTATTTCATGAGCCAATTCATAAATACCATTAATGGGAATGGCTTTAAAATAGAACATACCATTTAAAGAAACATGAATATCATTTTCAATAAAAGATAATACATATCCAAACTGTTTAACAGGGCCACAGAGATAATATTCCTAGTCAACTAGGAGCATACAAAACATTGTTCAAGATCACTTCCAAACCATTTGGAAGCTTCAAGATGTAGTCACCACGGGCTTCAACTTGAACTTTAGCCCCATTGCCCATGTAGAGGCTAACATCCCCTTTCTTGAAGTCACTACTTCTTTTGAACCCCTGCAACAAAATGCAAATGTGAGTTCCACATCCGGTATCTAATACCCATGTGTTAGAGGATATCATGTTTAAATCAATATGGATCATGTAAATTGTACCTGAGGTCTGCCCGGCATCCCTCTTTGCTTTCAACTCTTGGAGATGGACAGGACAATTCCTTGCCCAATGTCCAATCTCCCCACACTTGAAGCATGGGTCGTTAGTAGCAACCTTTTGCTTTTTTTTCGTTGTGGTTTGGGGGCACCTTGCCACCCCTTTCCCTTTTCCCAAAGCTGGTCCCTTGCCCTTGCCAACTTTTGCCTTGGGTGCGGACGAGGCCTTTTATTGTTCCCACCTTCATTGATGGTGAGAACGGGTAAAACCCTTTTACCCATGGCCGCCTCGGCAGTTTTGAGCATTGAGTGAAGCTCACCAATGCTTTTGTCCCAAGCATTCATGTTGTAGTTCAACACGAATGTCTCGAACCTCTTGGTAAGGCCATTCAGGATCAAATCCGTGGCCAATTCCTTCGAGACGGGACAATTAAGCCTCTCGAGGCGGTCAATGTGACTTTTCATCTTAAGTACATAAGATGAAACAGATTGGTTGTCGTCCATACGACATGCATGGAGTGCTCGAACCGTTTCGAAGCGCTCAACCCTTGCTTGCTGTTGGAACGTTTCCTTCAGCTGGGTTATCATGTCGTAAGCTCCGTGGTGTTCATACTCCTTTTGGAGATCCGGAGTCATGCTCGCTAGCATGAGACAAGACACTTGGACGGAGTCCTCAGTGTACTTCAGCCAATCGTTGTAGGCCTCCTCATCATCCTCACTAGGTTGATCGGGGATAGGGTCGTCTAAAACATACGATCTTTGCTCTTGCTTGAGAACGATTCTCAAGTTTCGATACCAGTCGATAAAGTTGTTATGATTTAGACGTTCCTTTTGGAGGATCGCTCGTAGAGATTGGTTGGACGCGGATGAGTTATCGGAATTATCATTATGTGAGGCCATCTACAAAATTTAACAAAGTTTTATTTTAGTATTTTCGATATTGCCAATTTTAATAATTAATGCCTTTTAAGGCCATTTTTATATTAAAATCTAGAACCCAACATTACATTTAAATGTGGTTAGGTGACTTTATCCCACGATTTAAATTAATAAGTGGTCAACGATTGACGGTTGCAACCATTTGCAACTTCTAGATGTATGGGATCGACTTTTAAACATCATATGGAAGGTCGGTATGTTAATCCATCAACACCATTTGGAAACCATATTTAGGTGATCCATTTAACATGGTTTGCAAATCAAGTTACCCTACTTGCACACACGTGTGAGTTTACCCACATAAGTGGTTAGGTGACCTTTATCCCACCAATGTGGTATGCCCACCTTAAATCATAAGTTCCCTCTAAATGGTTAGGTGACCTTTATCCCATTAAGAGTTTCAAATGATTCAAGTGTTGTGCAAAAGGACGGTGTTGAACTTGTTAGTCAAAAGTTAAGAGATTTCATAATTCTAGTTTAGAAAACTCTATGTACTTGTATTGCATGCTTTCAAATACAAGGTACCCTATGGTCCTTTGATTAAAACCAATTCTAATCTTTAAAACCATTAAATCAAACTAATAACCTTTTATTACCATTTAGTGATTAAGAACCATCATTTTAATAACTTTTTAAGTTGTTAATTAGTTTGTTATGCATGTCAAAATCAAACACTCAATCAAATAACAAACATCCAAACAAGTCATAAGCATAAACAACCATAATGTGCATAACCTTAGCAACTATTGTGACCACACTTGTTTGCCATCACAAGTGTGGTCATTAGGTCTTTCCTAAGGGTTGAATACAACACAAAAGGGGTCTTGTTGGACTCCTACTTGAACTTGCATCCATATGCTTCGAGTCCTTTTGTGTCTTCCATAGTGCTTCCATCCCGAGCATCTTCTTTTACAAAAAAAATATATATCCTAATACATATTTCTAGTAAAAGGAAAAAGCTCCTAATCTATTATTACATCCCAATGAATAAATAGACAAGTTACATTTTTAAACAAAGCACAAATGAATAATATTACAATCCCAAAAGAAAACAACCAAAACAAACATTGCAAGCATCCAAACAACACAAGGTCAAAGGCTAGGTTATGCACACTAACATACAATGATCATATCATCAAAACAAATAGTGAAACCCCACTTAAAACCTACAAATTTCAGCCAACATAAACTGAAATTTTGGTTTTAAATATTGTCCAAACAATCAACATATCAACATATATATCTTCAAGGTTTAATCACAAGCATGTGTAATGTAACCTTGAAAGTTGGGGATTCATCCAAACAAACATAGCAGCCCAAAAAACAGCCTATAACAAGTCTATAAACATCCTTAAAACCAATTTTAAAGGACAAAACAAGCAAGTCATCCACATAACCGGCTCTTGATGCCATTGTTGGGTTTGCAAGAACATAAAACGTAGTTTAACCATTTAAACTTTCAGAAAACGCAGCGGATGTTGAGGATTATAACATGTTTATAATCTGTAAATTTCGTGTTCTAAATGTGGTTTTAAGATGAAAACAAAACCCAAAACAATAGGATCTTTAATATGTGAATGAACAAGCTATAAGCAAATGTAAAACAACATAAAATCACAGCTACATAGAGCTGTGATAACTACCTTTCAGCAGCAATATAATCGACCAAATGGGCTTTTGATGCTTCAAATCTTGGCCAAGGCTCCAAGGAAGAACCCTCAAGCTTGTATACCCAAGCTCTTTGCTAAACACCTTTCTTGTTAGGTAGAACACACCCAAAAACACTTCTAAAAACCCCTTTCTTTGCTGCCTGGCCGAATGGAAGAGAGAAGAAGAAGAAGTATTTTTGCTTTCTATTGCATGTAATGTGAGAGGAGGAGAGAGTGGAGAGTTCAAGACAAGTTAATGTGTCTTGTTTCAAAGCAAGATTGGTCAAAAGGGTATTAGGAGGGGCGGCCGAAAATGGGGTTTTAAAACCCTTTCCCTCTCAAAATTTTATCACACATTAAGTTGTCTTGTTAACTAGACATACAACCACTAAATAAATTGTATGTACAAGTTATATATATATACACTTATACAATTAACCATTTAATTTATAAGTTGTAAATCCTCATTATTATTTGGTGTCATCTAACTAATTTAAATAACACTTCAATAATATTATTGAACAAAATATCCTAATAAGTTGTTCCCTCTCACACGCAACTTATTTAGAAAACCCATTTTCTAAATTGGTGTTAATATTTAATTGCATGATCATATCATGAACTAAATATTTAATTGGTGTCTGCTAAGCTTGTTATTGGGTATAACCCGACTTGGATCATAACGTACTAACCACATCAATATCCTAAGTGTCTTGGGCACACAGAATCCTACACTTTCGCCCGTAGGTCTACTTCTTTTCTTTTTCCCCCTCCCATACCATTTTAATCACTTCAGTCACTACAGAAAGTAAAATTGTCTACATGACCTGATGGACTTCTTCAACAACAGCCTCCTTTACCGAGGCTCTCAGATTAGCAGTCTCATCACCGCCCTCCGGATGAGGGGTCTCGGGTTCCTCATGAACCACCTTTTCAACTCTGGGTCTTCCCCTCTTGGGTCACGGTTCAGCACCACGACCTCCACCACGTGAAGCTTTCAAAGATCTACCACCGGCCATTCACACACACACTGAAAGATTCAAACACCAACACGGTCATTCAAGGAAATAGCTCAGTTTATGGTAAGTATAGTAAGTCCCTAATTATAGTGGCTAGTTGTGATTAGCCACTTTCTTTACTCTTCATACCCCAAGCATTACCTGTCCTGACTACATCAGTATCTAAATCTACAAACAACACATAACCACATAACATGCGCACGTAATACCGGTTAACATTATGAAAATAACTGATGGCATGTAGCTACTCAGACTGGCATCCCTTCCCTTTCTGTCCCATTCTCAGTTTAAGTTAAGGTTATTTTGGAAATTTACCCGTTTCACTTAAACTTTGGCTCTGATACCAACTTGTAAGGTCCCTTTCCCGGGGACGCTTACAGCTAGCCAATCATCGCACATAAAAGATATATTTACATTTATACTTCATAAAACATCATAGCGGAACATTAACACACCCATTCCATTATAATCACTTTTGCAAAATAATACATTGTTGTCTCGTTACAAAATCATTGTTTGCATTACATCACAAAAACGTCATATTTCTATCAAATGGATGCCATCCAGAAATGCCAAGTAGTTGCCCTGTGCCATCCTCAGCAATGCTCACTGCCAACTAGAAAATGCATAAAAAGTCAGCGTTGCCGAGTGAGTTCTAGTTTTAAAATAAAACATACTTTATCTTTCTTTCAAAACCGTTCTTCTAACAGGTTAAAAATGTGATCACACATCGTACATACACATAGATAATATTTATTATCTTCATCATCGTTCGTTTCATACTTTTATTATCTTCTCGTTTTCATCTAGGTTCTGTCATGTGCTTAACCCCCCTCTAGAGCACCAAGCAATTCATCTAGGTTAAGCGGGAAGGACCCCATACGTTTGGTCAATCACAAAAACTGAACCCCTATGTGCATCCTCATGGGGTATATATAACCCGCACACAATTGAGCTGACAACCCCTCATTGGGTGTGAACCTCCATACATTTGCTTAATCACACGGATTAAGCCCAAGTGTGCATCCTCATGGGGGTAGCTAACCCGCACACGGTTGAGCTAACACTCGGCATTGAGTGTGAACCTCCATACATTTGCTTGCAAGCCTTTCTTACATTCGTTCATTCATTAATGCATGCATTCTTCATTTCGTTCCTCTTTTCATTATCTTCCACTTTACGTTACATAATACTTTTATTTCATTCATTAACATTCATTGTAAAGCCATAGAAAGATAGCATACAATAAAAAGAGCATCATCATTCATACATAACATACATCATGTGTAATCATACATCATAACATGCCCATCATACCATCTATGAACTCAAAAAGTCAACTTACATAGCCCCCGGGAACCTCCCAAGTCAAAGCCTACATTTCCACTTTTCCCCAAAAGTCAGATAATATTCTAAAAATCCGAATCTGCACTTTCTCTTTCTAAAAATCTAATGATTTTGGGGCTGTAAGAAGAGAGTGGGCAGCCAAGCCCACTTTACTCCCACTTTTCCAACCTTTTGTCCTTTTTGACACTTTTTACCCCTTAACTTGAGTAAAATCTTTTCTTTCTTTTTCTTCACTTTATTCTTTCTTTCCTTCTTTAAGTTTAAAAATAAGCGGGTGTTACAAAGACTTTGAGAGCATTATGAAGAAGAAGTTTGAGATGAGTTCCATGGAAAAAATGGACTTTTTCCTTGGAATTCATGTGAAGCAAATGAAGGATGGGTTCTTTACCAATCAATCTAAGTATGTCAACGACATCTTAGAAATATTTGAAATGAAAGATTGTAAATCAGCCAAGACACCTATTCCCAGAAACCATAATCTTTGTCCTGACTCTAAGGGAGAGGATACTTATTAACATCAGTATAGAGTAATTATTGGGTCTCTGACGTATCTCACAGCAAGCAGACCTGATATTATGTTTGCTAAATGCATCTGTGCAAGATATAAGGCTGCTCGAAAGGTGTTTCAACTAGTTGCTGCAAAGAGAATTCTTAGATCCCTCAAAGGAGCACCAAAGCTTGGTCTCTGGTATCCTAGAAACTCCAACTTCAATCTCTATGGCTATACTGATAGTTACTATAGTGGCTGCAACATCAACAAGAAATCCACATCAGGAGGATGCTAAATTCTTGGTGGAAGGATAATCTCATGGCAATTCAAGAAGCAATCCTGTGTCCTAACATCTACTACCAAAGCTGAATATATTGCTGGTGCAAGTTGTGTGCTCAGCTGCTCTGGATTCAAAATCATATGCTAGACTATGGATTCAACTTCATGAGCACTCCTATCCACATTGACAATAAGAGTGCAATCTTGAAAATCTAGTGAAGCACTCCAAGACAAAGCATATTGTCATCAGGTACCATTTTATTAGAGATATTAATGAGAAAAACTTCATTAAATTAGTCAAAGTTGACTTAAATGAACAATATGCAGATTTGTTCACCAAAGCCTTTCATGAACAAAGATTTAAGTATCTCACTACGACTATTGGGATGATAAACATTGACTAATATCTCACTTGAAAACCACTTTAAAACGTGTCTTATCTTCTGTCAAATACAATCTAAGCCCTATTACAAAAGGTTATTCTTTAAAACTTGTGAGGACCGTGTACGTACAGAGTATTAACTGATAATACGTGTAACCAGGTCAAATACTGCGGAATCCTATTTGATTGGCGATCCAATCAGTGAGGACGACAACCTGATGGATCTAACGATGAAACAAACGTTAAGAATTGATTAGAAATCGATCAGGAACGAACTATGAACTTGGAGTAGGTTTTCTGGACGCTCTGGACGGCTAGGTTATAAGTATTTGTCGAAATTCTATTACGTGTCCTGTTTTTCCATGAATTAGGTGGTATTTATAGGTTATGGGTTTCCAATCGTACGACTGAACCATTAGCATGGTTCAGTTGTGCGACTGAATCATGTGATTGATCCATATGCATGACTGAAGGTTTAGTCGTGCGACTGAGTCAATCTTATGTCTCAATCGTGCGACTGATCCAGTCTCCTGGTTCAATCGTGCGATGGTTCATTAGGATGAGATATTATGCACATGGTCCATTAGCATGGTCCATTCGCATGAAGACACATACGACTAAGTTTGAACACATTTCTTAATTATTATTGACTAAGAACTATGCACAACAACCTCAAACCTATATAGTAAGTTCATTATAATTCAACACGCAATAATACAATGAAATATTAAACATTATAAGCATAAACCACATATTATATTTCATTCAACTCATTCATTACATATGTGTAAGACATGACAAACTTTCACATTAAGCACATAAACTAGGTACATATATGTATCAACAAAATTGACTAAGTGTAAGTATTTCCGAAGAGAAAATTACCCTTGGAAGAATCTTTCATTATCTTCCGAAGGGAATTTCCTCAGTTCAAGCTTTATCTTCTGAAGAGTTTTTTGTTTCAGAAGTATATCTTCACTACTTCCGAAGCTTGCACATTTCTTCATTCAGGAGACATTCTTACTCTCGGAAGTAAATTTATTTACCATCGGAAGTAAGTTTTGACTTCGGAAGAGAAAACCCTTCGGATATATTTTTACCTTCGAAAGAAGACTTTACTATGTAATGGAAACCTTTGGGTCCAACACTGTAAAAAGCAAAGATTTATTAATGATACCGGAATCTTTTTAATGGTTTTGAACCTTACTACCACCGTCACATCTTACCCCAAACCAACTTTTCACCTTATCCACAACCCCATAAACCGCCATTCCACCCATTTGAACAATTCTAATTCTTCATTTTAATCTTTTTACCAAATTTACTATCCCAGCTTCTTTCATCCCAAATTCACCCTAATTAAACTTGTTTCATCATCTTCTTTCTCACAATGGCACTAAACCCTCAACACAATCAACTCACACTTCTAGATTCATCCAGGGATGTTGACTTCTTTGAAATCATCTCTTTTCTCACCCAATCTACCTACTTTACTGCCTTGACTGTAAACCCCACCATTTATCTAAACCAAATGGAGGAATTTTGGGCCAACGGTCGTATTGAACCCTAAATAAAGTTAGAATTATAAGGTCGAGCATTTATGGCCAGGAGGTGGTCATCTCTGAAAAAATCATCAGGGAGCATCTGGACCTTCATTATGAGGGTGCTCCTATTGAATTTCCCAAGTCAAACTTGGATAATATATACACCCTAATGGGTTATGGTGGAGATGTAAGCAGGTCTACTTTCTACAAGTTTAACTTCTCTTACAACTAGAAGTTCCTATTTCATGTTGTTTTCCATTTTTTATCAAACAAGTCCGGGGGATGGGATCAAATCCCATATGAACTAGGTTGCCTAGATCATGGATTGGTGAAGAGCCTTCACTTCAACTAGTCAAGGTTTGTGTTGACTAACCTCATGGGAAACCTTCAAAAGGACACATTTTTATGTATCCTAGGTTCATCCAACACATAATCAACTGTGAGTTGGACCAAAGTCAGCTTGTCTGTGCAACTGCTTTAACTGTCCCTCACATGAGGCCGACCATATTCAAAGTTTTGAAGAGAGTGTCCACCAATTTCACTGGAAGACATATTGTACTTCTTCCAGGTATGATTGAGCCACTGGCTCCTGGTGACATCCCTGTTAACCCACCCTAACAACTACCCTCACATTGCCAACAACTCCCTTGTTGGACCAAAAAAACCAATGAGCCAAGATCAGAAAACCTCTAAGTCCCACATGATATCACAACAACTGCTGAAGGCTTCATCAGTAGTTCGACAAGTGCTGAAGACTTCAACAGCGAAGATCAAGTACTGAAGACTAAAGTGCTGAAGCTCAATAGCTGAAGAACACAAGTGCTGAAGCTGAAGACTAAAGTGCTGAAGCTCAACAGCTGAAGAACACAAGTGCTGAAGCTGAAGACTAAAGTGCTGAAGCTCAACAGTTGAAGAACACAAGTGCTGAAGCTGAAGACTAAAGTGCTGAAGTCCAACAGCTGAAGAATACAAGTGCTGAAGCTGAAGACAAAGTACTAAGTTCAACAGCTGAAGAGTCCACAAGTGCTGAAGATCAACAACTGATGTACAAAGTCTGAAGACAAAGACTGAAGACATCAGCTGATGACATCTACTGAAGTCATCAGCTGATGAAACGTCTGAAGTTCAAGTCTGAAGACCAAGTGCTAAAGTTTCAGTAGTTTGTCACAACAGCTGAAGAGTACTTCTTCAGTAGTGTGATATCAGTAGTTTTATGTTTTTACTTTCAGTAGTTTTGTAAAACGACTGAAGAGCTTGTTCTTCAGTCATTGTAGTTTCAGTAGTTTCTTTTCAGTAGTTGTAGTAACTGATAACACTTAGTATTTTTGTAAGAAGATGTCAGCTGTTTTGACATCTTCAGTAGTTGTGTTTCAGTTGTTTAAATAATTCTGTTAGATGTCACTATCGAGTGACATCAGCAGACGTCACATCTCCTATATAAGGAATGTTCCACCACGACATTCCTATATAAGGGATGATTGACCTGATTGTAAGCGTGACATTTTGCCACCACGAAAGCGTGTGATTGAATGAAATATTCTTTTTGCAGAAACTTTCTCTCTCTATAACGAATTCTGTTTATTGCAATATCTTTGGTATTCTTGCTCGAATTGTGCTAGTTGGTATTCTATTCCACTGCTGAAATCATTCGAATCGATCAAACTAGATGCTGAGATCCTATCAAATGGTATCAGAGCAGTTTAATCATTGATCGATCTAACAATTGATCATTGAAACTGCTCATTTGCTCTAAGTTTGATCGAACTAGCAAATTCGCACGAATCTGTTATAGAGATTGAAGTTCTGTCGCTTTTGGCTATTTTAATTGAGGTTCTTAGTGGTTTTGAGCTTGCTTATCTTGAATTTGTCTGAATTTTCTAAAATGACTACTCCTTCCAATGATCCTCACAATACTGGTTCCTCAACCAAGCCTCCAATGCTGGTTAGGACTGAGTATAACATATGGCAACGACGAATGCTCCATCACCTGTCTGTTAACAGCTTAGGTTGTTGGACATCAGTGGTACATGGTCCACACAAGCCTATGGTGAATAACCGGAAACCAATCAAATGGTTCCGAAGAGGAGGGAGCAATACTCAGATGAGGATAAGAAATTGTTTGAGATTGATGTAAAAGCCCATGGAATTCTGGCCATGGCACTTCCCAATGAAATCTATTCTGGGCTAATGCATTATGAAACTGCCCATGACCTCTGGAATGCCTTGAAAGAACAATTTGGAGGAACAGATAAGGTCTTGGCAAATAATAGAGAAATCCTTGCCCAACAATATGAGACATTCTCTCATAGGAAGGGTGAGACACTGATTCAACAGTTTGAGCGGTTCTCTTGTTTGATCTCTGAGTTAAAAATGGTCAAACATGAGTACACCAATAGCCAGATGAATAACAGATTTCTCAGATCACTGCCTGAGAGATGGGACACATATACTATTGTCCTACGCTCCAGTGCAAATTTGGACAAACTATCTCTCACCCAACTCCATGGGAAATTGCTCACATTTGAGAGAGAGATATAACAGAAACAAAAACTGTCATCATCTGGAAAGCTCACTGATGACTTTGTACCAGGAAACACTGCCTTGGTTGGTCATGAGTCAGAATATGCTTTATCTGAATGCCAGTATGATGAGCATATTGATTTCTCTTCAAACACTTCTGATTCTACATTTGTGAGTGTTGATAGTCAGTTTACTAGGTGTAATAATGACAATCTATGCTTCATCATGGATGATCTCAAGGGGATTGCTAATGATGACTTAGAAGAGATGGATATTTTGAGCCAAATGGCCTTGATAAATATCAGATCTCAGAAGTTCTACAAAAGAACTGGAAGAAAGTTCCCAGGACTCTCTGGCAAAACCAAAGTTGGTTTTGACAAGAGTAAATTGAGGTGTCAAATGCCATAGGCTTGGACACTTTGCTAGAGAATGTAGATCATCTGGATCTAATTCTTCTGCACCCTTTGTGACTTTCCCTGGCAATAGTCAACAACACAAAGGGCAACATCCTGTCAATTCTGGTCATCATTCTCAACCACAATCTCCTGCATATTTTGTTCCTCAGGGTCCAATGCATATCCTTACCCTTGTTATTACATGCCACAAACCAGTCAGGTTCAAGCACCCATTGCTCAACAACCACATGCTCTTGCTGAGCCTCAACCATCTTAATCTCATCAACCTCCTCAACCTCAACAACACAGCTTCTTCACCCCTGGAGTTGTTGACTAGAGCAGTTTACCAGATGACATGTCTGGTCATGAACAACTGCTCACAGGTGCTGGTCAACCTGGTGGTGACAGTCCTTTTGGGAATCTGGCACTTATGGCTCTGGAGTCTGCAGATGGATCATCCTCAAATGCCTCTTCATCACAGGTATCACAGGTATCCTCTGAGGCTTAGGCCAAATTATGTTCTGAAACATGCATAGCAGCATTTGCCTCTATTAGAGAAGCAAATATAGCTTTAATTAATAAGAACATAGAGCTAGAAAAGATCATTTCCAAAAGAAAAGCTGAGTTTGAGTCTATGCTTAAAGAAAAAATGATGAGATTTATAAACTTAAATGCCAAATCACTGATGATAAGCTAGGGAAGAGGTACTTTTAGAAAAGTACAAAGACCTCAAAGAAACCCTTGCAGTCACCTAAGTTGAGTGTGATCGATGGGTACAATCATGCAAAGGTTTTGAAATGCTTCTTAGTAAGCAATCTGCTTCCAATGTGAAGTTTGGCATTGGTTATAATCACACTGCTCCTCCTACAGATTTTGCTTCAAGAGCAGAAGTGAAATCTGATGGAGAAAGCAATAACCAATCCACCTCATCATGTGATTCACTTTCTGATAGAGCACCATCAGAAGTTGAAGTTAGTGTTATTCCCTCGTTGAACCTATCAGCTGATCTTGATGGTTCAAATACTGACACTCACATGATCAAAGAGTTGATCAACTCAGGAGTTATTTCTGGAAGTCCTGAAAGGACTGGAGAGCAAGATTTAACACTTGAAGTTCAAACTCCAACTACTGTCAGCACTGAAGAGAAGAAAACTGTCAGTAGAAAGGGTTTGAAGACTACTAAAGAGGAAGTCAAGAAAGCAAATAGTGCTTCCAAAGTGCTGAAGAACAAGTCTTCAGTAGTTTCATTCTCTTTAGTTGATGATAAACATAAGATGAAGAAGAAACCATGTGAAATATGTGGTTTGTTCAATCATCTTACAGATGATTGTTGGTACAAAAGAGGATCCAAACTCAAACATAAAGAGGAAATTAAAGAGAAAATGGTTAAAATGAAAACTGAGTTTGAAGCCACATTTGTACCAGCAACATCAAATCCTGCAACCCTTAAGTCCAAAAAGAAATCCAAAAAGGAAGGGATTAAACAGGTAACAACTGAGATTGCTCAAAAGAAGAAGGTGCAACATAGGAACTTATCAAACTCCAATGCCAATGTGTCTGAAGAGCTGAACGCTTTATCACAAAATCAGACTCAGCTGGTTATGATAGTTCAACATCTATTGGGAAGAGTTAACCAATTAGATGTTCCTATGTTGAAACCACAGAAAAGGTGGTCCAAGCCAAAGGATTCCTCTTCTTCACCATCTTCTTCCTCTCAGGCTGTTGTTTCCAACAAACCTGTTAGTTTAGCATCTGTTGATGAGAACAGGCCCAAAACCAAAAAGGTTTGGGTCTCAAAATATAACTAATTTGTTGTGTTTTGCAGGGTTCTTCAACATGCCACAGAGGCATCTGGTATGTAGACAGTGGAGGATCCATGCATATGACAGGAAACTGATCACTTCTTAATGACTACTCTCAAGGAAGGAAGGGGTTTGTGTCATTTGGCAATGATGCAAAGGGTTACATCATTGGCAAAGGCTTTGTTTCCAATGGGGAAATAAAGTTTGATGATGTTAACCATGTGGAAAATCTCAAGTACAACCTCTTGAGTGTCAGTCAAATGTGTGACAGAGGCCATGTTGCTCTTTTCACCAGTCAGAACTGTCGGATTCTGTCATCCAAAGTTCTAAGTTTGATTGATAAGGTGTTGGATGAATACACTCTCCCGAAGGCCAACAGGACAGGAAGAGTGTATGCCTTAGATCTTTCCAAGAAAATAGATCTCAAAGGCCATCCTTGCCTATTTTCCAAGGCTTCCCCTCAAGAATCTACTCTATGGCATAGAAGGCTGGGTCATGTTAATCTCAAAAACATAAATCAGCTGATAAACCATGGTTAGTAAGGGGACTGCCTATGAAGGAGTTCAAATGTGAAGATAACTGCACTGCTTGTTTAAAAGGAAAACAACACAAAGCTTCATTTCCCTCCATAGAAGAACCTAAGTCCACTGCCTGCTTACAGCTTCTTCACATGGATCTCTTTGGTCCTGTGAGAGTGATGAGTATGGCTAAGAAGAAATACTGTCTGGTAATTGTGGATGATTACTCCAGATTTGTATGGACTTTCTTCTTACATTCAAAGGATGAGGCAGCTCAGAAGATTATCAACTTTGTGTTGTATGTTGAGAAGCAGTATTCCCTCTCAGTCAAGTGTATTAGAATGATAATGGAATAGAATTCAGAAACAATACACTTGATGAGTTCTACCTCTCAAAGGGAATCAAGAGGCAGTTTAGCATTCCAAGAACTCCTGAACAAAATAGAGTAGTGGAGAGAAAGAACAGGACCCTTATTGAAGCTGCAAGGTCCATGTTGGCTAATTCTGGACTGCCAATGACTTTTTGGGCTGAAGCTGTCAATACAGCTTGCTATGTACAGAATAGAGTTCTAGTAAATCAGAGGTTGATGAAGACTCCATATGAAGTTCTTCATCATTTGGCCCCTCTAATTTCATTCTTCAGAGCTTTTGGGTGTCCTTGTTTCATTCTCAACACACGGGATCAACTCCAGAAATTTGATCCTAAGGTGGATGCAGGGTACTTTGTTGGTTATTCATCAACTTGCAAAGCATACAGAGTCTTCAACTGCAGAACAAAGATGGTTGAGGAGACTCTACATGTTAAGTTTAATGAATCTCCAAAGGACAAGCTTCCACAAAGCCCTGTGGAGCTATTTGATTTGGACATACTGCAATACGTTCCTTATCAAACTCCTGCTGTTGCTCCTGTCAACAGTTCACCACTTGGTGGTACTGCTGGTGCTGCTGCTGATGATGATAGCAGTACTCACCTCTTCAGGTTTAGTGACCAACTGCCTGTGTCCTCTAAACCTGATGCTCCTGTAGCTTCAGTAGCTTCATCCACAACAAGTGCTGATGAGATTTCTGCATCTTCAACTTCATTTGAGTTGCCACCATCTACATGGTTTCAAGAGTCTACATCAACATCTGTTGCTGCTGAAGGTTCTACAAACACTTGCACTGATCTCATTGTTTATCCAGAGCTGAAGAATCACCCAATGTCTCAAATCATTAGTGATATCAATGCTGGAGTTTCAACCAGAAGTCAATTGCCCAATTTTTGCTTCTATGCTCTCTTCATCAGTCAGCTAGAGCCAAAGAATTATCATGTTGCACTTAGAGACAATGGCTGGGTTGAAGCAATGCAGCTTGAGCTTCTTCAGTTCAAAAAGCAGCAAGTGTGGGAGCTGTTCCTCTTCCCCCAGGTAAGTGTGCAATGGGCACTAAATGGGTGTTTAGGAATAAAACAGATGAAAATGGGCTTATTGTTAAGAACAAGGCTGGACTGGTTGTTCAGGGGTTTGCACAAGAAGAAGGTATTGATTATGATGAAACCTTTGCCCCTGTAGCCAGACTGGAGGCAATTAGATTGTTCCTAGCCTATGCTGCACTCCACAATCTTAAAGTTTTTCAAATGGATGTTAAAAGTGCATTTTTTATGGTAAAATAAAAGAAGAAGTGTATGTGTGTCAACCACCAGGTTTTGAGGATAATAAACACCCAGAATGGGTATACAAGCTTGATAAGGCTCTTTATGGGTTGAAACAAGCTCCTAGAGCCTGGTATGAGACATTATCTAACTTTCTTCTGCAAAATAATTTCACTAGAGGCTCCATAGATAAAACCTTATTTATTAAGAAGGTGGATCAGCATAAGCTACTTGTTCAAATTTATGTTGATGATATTATATTTGCATCCTCTGATCCCCAGTGTGTGATGATTTTACAAAATTAATGCAAAGGAAGTTTGAAATGAGTGCAATGGGAGAATTATGTTCTTTCTAGGCTTGCAAATCAAACAAAAATCTGATGGATTTTCATTCATCAGTCTAAATATACAAAAGATCTTTTAAATAAGTTTGATTTACAAAACTGTAAGCCCTGTTCTACTCCCATGTGCAACACCACATAATTGGATATTGATCAGAAAGGTAAAGCTATTGATGAAACGCTTTACAGATGTATGATTGGGTCCTTGACGTATTTAACAGCTTCTAGACCAGATATTGTTTTGCTACATGTGTTTGTGCTAGATTTCAGGCTGCACCTAAAGAGTCTCATCTGATTACAGTCAAGAGGATCTTTAGATATTTGCAAGGTACACAATCTCTAGGTTTATGGTATTCCACTGGGCACTCTTGCAAATTAGTTGCTTTCTCTGATAGTGACTATGCAGGGTGTAAGTTAACCAGGAAATCAACTTCTGGTGGATGTCAATTCCTAGGCAACTGTTTGATTTCTTGGCAGAGTAAGAAACAAACATCTGTTGCTACATCCACTGCTGAAGCCGAGTACATTGCTGCTACAAGTTGTACATCCCAAGTACTCTAGCTTCAGAATCAACTTTTTGATTATGGCATTATAGATACTAAGACTCCATTATTAATGGATAGTGCTTCAGCTCTTTGCATTGTCAAAAATCCAGTCCAGCACTCTAGGACCAAACATATAGAAATTAGACATCATTTTATAAGAGATTGTTTTGAAAAGGGTCTAATTAATCCTATGTTTGTGCCTAGTGCTGATGAGCTTGCAGAAATTTTTACTAAGCCTTTGGATAGTTCAACTTTCCACAACCTGGTGTTAGGCTTGGTACGCTGCAGCTAGAATAAGTGACACCTACTGATGATCTCAGTAATAAGTACTGATGATCATTAGTAACCATGTCACATATAAGTACTGATGAGTTCTTTTACCCTCAGTAGTTTTTATAACTACTGAAGGCTAAATGCCTCAAGTACTGAAGTACTTTATCTGTTCTAAACTACTGATGTAGTTACAACTACTGAAATCAGTAAAAACAGATAAGTACTGACATCCTATGAAACACTTGAAAAGCAGATGAAAAGTCTGATGAGTAAGTGTTGAGGACAGTATGAAACTACTGTTTCTAAACAACTGAAGCAAGACCACAGTCTTCAGTAGTTTCACAACTACTGATAACTAATACCAAGTCTTCATTGTTTACAACAACTGATGGCAAAACCACTGTCTTCAGTAGTTTCACAACTACTGATGACAAACACCAAGTCCTCAGTTGTTTACATCATATGAAGTCAAAACCACGACCTTCAGTAGTTTCATAAATACTGATGGTTAACACCAAGACTTCAGCTGTTTCAACATCTGATGGTCAAAACCAAGTCTTCAGTTTTTTTATAACACCTGATGACAACACCACCACTGTCAGTCGTTTTAAACCTCTGAAGGTTAATACCACGTCATCAGTAGTTTCAAACAGCTGATGACCACACCAAAACCTTCAGTAGTTTTCTTTCAGCCTTTTCATATCCCAACTCTATAAATACCTGTCTTCTTCTCAAACGTTCCATTAGCCGTTCTTCTGACCTTCATACTCTCAAAAATGGCAACCATGAGTCTAAAACCCAGACATAATTGTGTCGCTTACCTCACGAAATCGGCCTTCTGGACAAAGTTTGATCACACCATAGACCTAATGGCTGATTCTCATTATAGTACTGCTCTGCTCTTAAACCCGACCATCTACCCAGAGTCACTAAGTCAGTTTTGGTCCAATGCCTACGTTCACACTGATGTGCCTTCCGGCCAAATTTCTGTTTGGTCATTGGTCAACCAAAAACAAGTAGAGGTTACACCTGATAGCATTCGTCGAGTGCTACATTCACAAGTTGCTACTGCTGTGACTGAGTATCCGAAGGGCACAACTGATATGTCCTTCATCAACAATGGGTACGACGGAAATCTTCGAGCTGCTACCATACTAAAGAAGAACTTCCCTGATGCTGAACGACTGATATTTCATATGGTGAATGTTTGCTTAGCCTCGAAGACATCCTCATGGGATCAAATGTCTTCCCGGTGGCAACAGGTATTATATTCAATTCTAGAACACCAACCTTTAAATTTTTCACAAATTGTGTTTCTAGAAATCAAAGATCTGGCACAGAACCTATGGGAAACAGATGGCTATTATATCCCAGGTTTCTGATGGCCATAATTTTAAATGAATTACAAAATGATGGCCTTGTTGGCCTTGGAGTCCCTGCACCAGCTGTTCTAGCTGAGGTATACTCTAGGCATAACTCCGACCAATCTCTCAAAGAAGCTGCCCGTTTGCTCAAACCCAAGCAAAGGGAACCCACAGCTTCAACTGCCAGATCCAAAGTCCCCACCAAGCCAAAATCTGAACCCAAACAAGCTAATAAGGGAGATGAGTCCCCTGATGATGCTCCTGTACCACCCAAACAGGATAAACCTACTGGTTCAAACCCTCCAGTAGTGTTAAAGACTCAACCAGCAACAGCCACACAGGTGTCCTCTCAAAAGGATCCTGTTGCAACCACTTCAGGGGAAACCACATTACTGAGACCTCTCTCACTTGAGGAGGTTATCATTGAAGAGCATCCCTCTCCCCGGATGCAATCAGCTTCTATCCCTTCTCCCCATGCAAATGCCCCCCAAAGTCCAACCATTATAATTGCTAATGTGCTAACTCAGCTGCATGCCTCTCCTCCTTCCCTACAACCAACAACAAAGGGGCGAACACAACAATTGAGGAAGAGGATACACATGTTCTATCTCCTCGTGTGGATATGGAGATCAGAACATCTGGTGAGGCTGCCACCTCTTCTGAATCAGCATATGATCAAACTGAGGTTGGTAACATAACTAAGACCTCACCAGAGGCAACAGCTGATGAAGGACAAAGTCCTGGCTGGAAGTCCCCAGTTCCAAGACAAAGGGGCACATGCTACATCTGGTCTACACCCAGTGCATGTACATCCTGCTACAAGCAAGAGGTCAGGTGATTCAGCATCTGCTGATGATGACCTGGGCTTCTTTATGATGTTCTTGCCCAGAACATAATCCTAGAGGAGGAAGTCAGTAGGCTACAAAAACTACTTGACTAACTCTCTCCGGAGCAAGACCATCTGCCCACATCAACCCAATAGATGGCACCTTCCTCTGAAGGTCACTTAAACACACAGCCACTCAAAGAATCTCAGCCACCTGCCTCTGTTTCTGGCACCATTTCTCAGGACCAAAACCCCCTGAGCAAATGGATGCTATCCCTCAAAATCCCCTATCTCTCATCACACCGCAGATCACTGAACTTGTCATTAAAACTGTTGATGAGAGACTTTCTTCTGTCTTACAACCTATGGTGGAGGATGTACTGAGCCAAAAGCTTTTTGTTGATCAAACCCTTAAAACCAATGCACCAAAAAAGGGGGAGATTCCAACAGTGAAAGCTAAAAGAAAGAGGATGGAGAAAGAGAAAGAGAAAGAGAAGGACAAAGAAGTGGAAATAGAGAAGGACTGTGTGTATGAGATCGAGAAAGAGAAGGAGAATGAGAATGAGAAGGGAGCTGAAAATGAGAAAGTACATGAAAGTCAAAAGGACTTTCATGTCACATATAAGAAAAAGAAAAGTGCTGAAAAAGAGAAAAACTTGAATGAAATGGTTAAAGAGGCTGATGCTGAACACAACAGATCAATGGACAATATCATTGATCAGCTGTTTAGGCAAGGTTTCAATATTGAAAAGCTGGACTCTGAAATAAGAAGATTAGAGATCGAAGAGATTCAACAAAGATGGGCCAGCTACAACACAATGGATAGAGAAAGACTTGAGATCATGATCATATTTATCAGCAAATACCTTGGGAGATCATTGATCGAAATAAAATCATGGACCAGGGACAGCATCTTGGCCATAACCTCCAAGATCTGCTCGTCTGAGGCATATACTAAGGGATTAGTAATAGAAGCTTTGAATGAAGCAGGAGCAGGGAGCAGGACTGAGCTAGCCAAACACTCAAAAGCCACACTCACCTCCAAAATGCTAACTCAGCCTGTCAACATTCCCTCTCCAAAACAACCACAACCACAACCCACAAAACCAACTCCCTTACCCTCAAAACCAACAGCCGATGATGCACCTAAGCAGAAGAAGAGAAAAGTGTTGAGGCTGGAAGAAGAAGAAGATGATGATGAAGATAGGCTGCCGATCTCAGCTGTTCTGCAGTTGCCTAAGGCCAAAGATCTCTCTCTTGCAATAACTCCTGAGCAACAAGAGATGCAATCAAAGTGAAATTGGAAGAAGAAGAACAACTGAAGACTTTGGTTTTACCATCAGTTGTTGTAAACAACTGAAGACTTGGTGTTAGTCATCAGTAGTTGTGAAACTACTGAAGACATGGTATTGCTTCAGTTGTTTAGAAGGACACAGCAGTTGTAGAAACAACTGAAGAGAAATTACTCATCAGTTGTTTTCGTCAATTCTTAGCTTTTCAGCTGTTTCATACTGTCCTCAACACTTACTCATCAGACTTTTCATCTGCTTTTCAGGTGTTTCATAGGACGTCAGTACTTAGCTGTTTTTACTGATGTCAGTAGTTGTAACTACATCAGTAGTTTAGAACAGATAAAGTACTTCAGTACTTGTGAGGCATTTAGCCTTTAGTAGTTATAAAACTACTGAGGGTAAAAGAACTCATTAGTACTTATATGTGACATGGTTACCAATGATCATCAGTACTTATTACTGAGATCATCAGTAGTTGTCACTTATTCTAGCTGCAGCATACCAAGCCTTAACACCAGGTTGTGGAAAGTTGAACTATCCAAAGGCTTAGTAAAAATGTCTGCAAGCTCATCAGCACTAGGCACAAACATAGGATTAATAAGACCCTTTTCAAAACAATCTCTTATAAAATGATGTCTAATTTCTATATGTTTGGTCCTAGAGTGCTGGACATGATTTTTGACAATGCAAAGAGCTGAAGCACTATCCATTAATAACGTAGTCTTAGTCTCTGTAATGCCATAATCCAAAAGTTGATTCTGAAGCCAGAGTACTTGGGATGTACAACTTGCAGCAGCAATGTACTCGACTTCAGCAGTGGATGTAGCAACAGATGTTTGTTTCTTACTCTGCCAAGAAATCAAACAGTTGCCTAGGAATTGACATCCACCAGAAGTTGATTTCCTGGTCAACTTACACCCTGCTTAGTCACTATCAGAGAAAGCAACTAATTTGCAAGAGTGCCCAGTGGAATACCATAAACCTAGAGATTGTGTACCTTGCAAATATCTAAAGATCCTCTTGACTGCAATCAGATGAGACTCCTTAGGTGCAGCCTGAAATCTAGCACAAACACATGTAGCAAACATAATATCTGGTCTAGAAGCTGTTAAATACATCAAGGACCCAATCATACATCTGTAAAGTGTTTCATCAACCACTTTACCTTTCTGATCTGTATCCAGTTGTGTGGTGCTGCACATGGGGGTAGAACAGGGCTTACAGTTTTGTAAATCAAACTTTTCCAAAAGATCTTTTTTGTATTTGGACTGATGAATGAAAATTCCATCAGCCTTTTGTTTGATTTGCAAACCCAGAAAGAACTGTAATTCTCCCATGGCACTCATTTCAAACTTCTGTTGCATCAACTTTGTAAAGGCACACACATAAGTGGATCAGAGGATGCAAAAATAAATCATCTACATAAATTTGAACAAGTAGATTATGCTGCCCAGCTTTCTTAATGAATAAAGTCTTATCTATGGAGCCTCTAGTGAAATTATTTTCCGGAAGAAAGTTTGATAATGTCTCATACCAGGCTCTAGGAGCTTGTTTCAACCCATAAAGAGCCTTATCAAGCTTATACACCCAATTAGGATGTTTATTGTCCTCAAAGCCTGGTGGTTGACATACATAAACCTCTTCTTTAATTTTCCCACAAGAATGCACTTTTGACATCCATTTGAAAAACTTTAAGGTTTTGATAAGCAGCATAAGCTAAAAACAATCGAATTGCTTCCAGTCTGGCTACAGGGGCAAAGGTTTCATCATAATCAATACCTTCTTCTTGTGCAAACCCCTAAACAACAGTCTGGCCTTGTTCTTAACAATAAGCCCATTTTCATCAGTTTTGTTCCTAAACACCCATTAGTGCCTATTGCACACTTACCTGGAGGTAGAGGAACCAGTTCCCACACTTGCTGTTTCTTGAACTGAAGAAGCTCAAGCTGCATGGCATCAACCATCCATTGTCCTTTAAAGCAATGTGATAATTCTTTGGCTTTTACTGACTGATGAAGAGAGCATAGAAGCAGAAATTTGACAATTGACTTCTTGTTAATACGCCAGCAGTGATATCACCAATGATTTGAGACATAGGGTGATTCTTCAGATCTTGATACACAATAAGATCTGTGCAAGTGTTTGTAGCAGGCTCAGCAGCAACAGATGGTGATGGGGAATCATTTCCTTGAAACCAATCAGTGGATGGTAATTCAAAGGAAGTTGAATTTGAAGAAATCTCATCAGCATTTGTTGTGGATGGTGCTACTGGAGCTACAGGACCATCAGGTCTAGCTGAATCAGGCAGTTGATCACTAAACCTGAAGAGGTGAGTACTGCTATCATCATCATCATCAGCACTAGCAGAACCACCAGGTGGTGAACTGTTGACAGGAGCAACAGCAGGAGTTTGATAAGGAACATATTGCAGTATGTCCAAATCAAATATCTCCACAGGGCTTTGTGGAATCTTGTCCTTTGGAGATTCATTAAACTTAACATGTAGAGTCTCTTCAACCATCTTTTTTCTACAGTTGAAGACTCTGTATGCTTTGCAAGTTGATGAATAACCAACAAAGTACCCAGCATCCACCTTAGGATCAAATTTTTGGAGTTGATCCCGTGTGTTGAGAATGAAACAAGGACACCCAAATGCTCTGAAGAATGAAATTAGAGGGGCAAATGATGAAGAACTTCATACGGAGTCTTCATCAACCTCTGATTTACTAGAACTCTATTCTGTACATAGCAAGCTGTATTGACAGCTTCAGCCCAAAAAGTCATTGGCAGTCCAGAATCAGCCAACATGGACCTTGCAGCTTCAATAAGGGTCCTGTTCTTTCTCTCCACTACTCCATTTTGCTCAGGAATTCTTGGGATGCTATACTGCCTCTTGATTCCCTTTGATAAGTAAAACTCATCAAGTGCGTGGTTTCTGAATTCAGTACCATTGTCATTCCTCACACACTTAACTGGTAGGGAATACTGCTTCTCAACATGTAACACAAAGTTCATAATGGACTACGCAGCCTCATCCTTTGAATGCAAGAAGAAAGTCCATACAAATCTGGAGTAATCATCCACATTACCAGACAGTATTTCTTCTTAGCCATACTCATCACTCTCACAGGACCAAAGAGATCCATGTGAAGAAGTTGTAAGCAGGCAGTGGACTTAGGTTCTTCTATGGAGGGAAATGAAGCTTTGTGCTGTTTTCTTTTAAACAAGCAGTGCAGTTATCTTCACACTTGAACTCCTTCATAGGCAGTCCCCTTACTAAACCATGGTTTATCAGCTGATTTATGTTTTTGAGATTAACATGACCCAGCCTTTTATGCCATAGAATAGATTCTTGAGGGGAAGCCTTGGAAAATAGGCAAGGATGGCCTTTGAGATCTATTTTCTTGGAAAGATCTAAGGCATACACTCTTCCTGTCCTGTTGGCCTTTAGGAGAGTGTGTTCATCCAACACCTTATCAATCAAACTTAGAACTTTGGATGACAGAATCCGACAGTTCTGACTGGTGAAAAGAGCAACATGGCCTTTGTCACACATTTGACTGACACTCAAGAGGTTGTACTTGAGATTTTCCACATGGTTAACATCATCAAAATTTATTTCCCCATTGGAAACAAAGCCTTTGCCGATGATGTAACCCTTTGCATCATTGCCAAATGACACAAACCCCTTCCTTCCTTGAGAGTAGTCATTAAGAAGTGATCTGTTTCCTGTCATATGCATGGATCCTCCACTGTCTACATACCAGATGCCTCTGAGGTATGTTGAAGAACCCTGCAAAATACAACAAATTAGTTAGATTTTGAGACCCAAACCTTTTTGGTCTTGGGCCTGTTCTCATCAACAGATGGTAAACTAACATGTTTGTTGGAAACAACAGCCTGAGAGGAAGAAACTGGTGAAGAAAGGAATCCTTTGGCTTGGACCTCCTTTTCTGTGGTTTCAACATAGGAACATCTAATTGGTTAACTCTTCCCAATAGATGTTGAACCATCATAACCAGCTATGTCTATTTTGTGATAAGGCTTTCAGCTCTTCAGACACATTGGCATTAGAGTTTGATAAGTTCCTATGTTGCACCTTCTTCTTTTGAGCAATCTCAGCTGTTACCTATTAACCCCTTCCTTTTTGGATTTCTTTTTGGACTTAAGGGTTACAGGATTTGATGTTGCTGGTACAAATGTGGCTTCAAACTCAGTTTTCATTTTAACCATTTTCTCTTTAATTTCCTCTTTATGTTTGAGTTTGGATCCCCTTTTGTATCAACAATCATCTGTAAGATGATTGAACAAACCACATACTTCACATGGTTTCTTTTTCATCTTATGTTGATTATCAACTAAAGAGAATGAAACTACTGAAGACTTGCTCTTCAGTACTTTGGAAGCATTATTTGCTTTCTTGACTTCCTCTTTAGTAGTCTTCACACTCTTTCTACTGACAGTTTTCTTCTCTTCAGTGCTGACAGTAGTTGGAGTTTGAACTTCAGGTGTTAAATCTTGCTCTCTAGTCCTTTCAGGACTTCCAAAAATAGCTCATGAGTTGATCAACTCTTTGATCATGTGAGTGTCAGCAGTGGAACCATCAACATCAGCTGATGGGTTCTGAGAGGGCTTAGTGCTGACTTCAACTTTTGATGATGCTCTATCAAAAGGTGAATCACATGATGAGGTGGATTGGTTATTGCATTCTCCATCAGATTTCACTTCTGCTCTTGAAGCAAAATCTGTAGGAGGAGCAGTGTGATTATAACCAATACCAAACTTCACATTGGAAGCAGATTGCTTACTAAGAAGCATTTCAAAACCTTTGCATGATTGTACCCATCGATCACACTCTACCTGGGTGACTGCAAGGGTTTCTTTGAGACTTCTCTGGTCTTCCAGAATAACCTCTAGCTTCGCCTTTTCATCATTTAATTGGCATTTAAGCTTATGAATCTCATCATTTTTACAATTAAGAGCAGACTCAAACTCAGCTTTTCTTTTGGAAATGGTTTTCTCAAACTCAAGTTTTTGATTTATTAATGCTACATTTGCCTCTCTAATGGAGACAAAGGCATCAATGCATGATTCAGAACATAACTTGGCTTTAGCCTCTGAAGATACCTGAGTTACCTGTGAAGATGATGTATTTGAGCAGGAACCCTCAATAGACTCCAGGGCCATGAGAGCCAGATTCCCAAAAGGACTGTCACCACTATGTTGACCAGCACCTGTGAATAGTTGTTCATGACCAGACATGTCATCCGGTAAACTGCTCCAGTCAACAACTCCAGGGGTGAAGAAGCTGTGTTGTTGAGGTTGAGGAGGTTTTGAGATTGAGATGGTTGAGGTTCTGGTAGTGCATGAGGTTGTGGTACTATAGGAACTTGAACTTGATTTGACTGTGGCATGTAATAACAAGGGTAAGGATATGGCATTTGACCCTGAGGAACAAAATATGTAGGAGATTGTGGTTGAGAATGATGACTAGAATTGAGAGGAAGTTTCCCTCTGTGTTGTTGACTGTTTCCAGGGAAAGTCACAAAAGGTGCAGAGGAATTAGATCCAGATGATCTGCATTCTCTAGCAAAGTGTCCAAGCCTGTGGCATTTGTGACACTTCAACTTACTCTTGTCAAAACCAACTTTGGTTTTGCCAGAGAGTCCTGGGAACTTTCTTCCAGTTCTTTTGTAGAACTTCTGAGATCTGATATTTATCAAGGCCATTTGGCTCAAAATATCCATCTCTTCTAAGTCATCATCAGCAATCCCCTTGAGATCATCCATGATGAAGCATAGATTGTCATTATGACACCCAGTAAACTGACTATCAACACTCACAAACGCAGAATCAGAAGTGTTTGAGGAGAAATCAATATGCTCATCATACTGGCATTCAGATGAAGCATATTCTGACTCATGACCAACCAAGACAGTGTTGCCTGGTACAAAGTCTTCAGTGAGCTTTCCAGATGAAGATAGTTTTCATTTCTGTTCTATCTCTCTCTCAAATGTGAGCAATTTCCCATGGAGTTGGGTGAGAGATAGTTTGTCCAAATTTGCACTAGAGCATAGGACAATAGTATATGTGTCCTATCTCTCAGGCAGTGATCTGAGAAATCTGTTATTCATCTGGATATTGGTGTACTCATGTTTGACCATTTTTAATTCAGAGATCAAACAAGAGAACTGCTCAAACTGTTGAGTCAGTGTCTCACCCTTTCTATGAGAGAATGTCTCATATTGTTGGGCAAGGACTTCTCTCTTATTTGCCAAGACCTCATCTGTTCCTCCAAATTGTTCTTTCAAGGCATTCCAGAGGTCATGGGCAGTTTCATGATGCATTAGCCCAGAATAGATTTCATTGGGCAGTGCCATGGCCAGAATTCCATGGGCTTTTGCATCAATCTCAAACAATTTCTTATCCTCATCTAAGTATTGCTCCCTCCTCTTCGGAACCATTTGATTGGTTTCCGGGTTATTCACCATAGGCTTGTGTGGACCATGTACCACTGATGTCCAACAACCTGCGCTGTTAACAGACAGGTGATGGAGCATTCGTCGTTGCCATATGTTATACTCATTCCTAACCAGCATTGGAGGCTTGGTTGAGGAACCAGTATTGTGAGGATCATTGGAAGGAGTAGTCATTTTCAGTCCAAATACAATTTAATTCAAGCTTTTAAACGTTTTTACATAGACCACAATAGACTCAATGAAAACCAAGAGAGAATATCAGGATGAATGACCAGAACACAGAAAATTCAATCTCTATAACCGTTTCTTGCAATAAAAATGCTAATTCAATCAAACTTGGATCTTGAATAGCAGTTTCAATGATCAATTATTAGATCGATCAATGATTAACCTGCTCTGATACCATTTGTCAGGATCAGTGATCACAAGTTTGATGTATTAGAGCGTAACGCAGCAGAATAAGAACAAGAATTAGACAAATTGTAGCAAGAATTTGATACTCGTATGCATTAAGAACAAATACGGTTATAACAAGAGAATATATTTCTGTAACAAAGAATGTTTCTTTAATATCGAATATTTCTGATCAAATCATTTTTTTTTTATTACAATAGGTTGACACTCCTTATATAGAGTGCAATCGCTGCTGTTATCACGGGAAAGTGACAACTGGCAGATCTCTTACAAAAATAACTAACTCTTAACAAACTACTGAGAACATATCAGAGTGTTAAGTACAAAATATAAAACTACTGATAAGAAACTACTGAAACTACAACGACTGAAGAACAAGCTCTTCAGTCGTTTTACAAAACTACTGAAAAACATAAAACTACTGATGAGCACAACAACTGAAGAAGTATTCTTCAGCTGTTGTGTCAAACTACTAAACAGATAAAACATAAAACTACTGAAAGGTAAACCATCACAACTACTGAAGAAGACCTCTTCAGCTGTTGTGACAACGTCTGATACTTTGGTCTTCAGCACTTGTGTCTTCAGACTTTATCTTCAGCACTTGTGTCTTCAGACTTTGTCTTCAGCACTTGTCTTCAGACTTTGTCTTCAGCACTTGTCTTCAGACTTTGTCTTCAGCACTTGTCTTCAGACTTTGTCTTCAGCACTTGTCTTCAGACTTTGTCTTCAGCACTTGTCTTCAGACTTTGTCTTCAGCACTTGTCTTCAGACTTGTCTTCAGCACTTGTCTTCAGACTTTGTCTTCAGCACTTGTCTTCAGACTTTGTCTTCAGCACTTGTCTTCAGACTTTGTCTTCAGCACTTGTCTTCAGACTTTGTCTTCAGCACTTGTCTTCAGACTTTGTAATCAGCTGTTGACTTCAGCTGTTGTGGTCTTTAGTAGTTGTTGTGACGTCTGTAGGACTTAAAGGTTTTTCTGATCCGGCTAATTGGTTCTTTTGGTCAACAAACTTGTTGCAAATGTAGCTCATGATCGATGTTGGACTTGGAATAGATAAGTATGTCATAAATGAAGATGATCACAAACTTGTCTAGATAAGGCTTGCATACTCGGTTCATGAGATCCATGAAGACAGTAGGAGCATTTGTTAGACCAAAAGGTATAACCATGAACTCATAGTGCCCATATCGAGTACGGAATGCAGTCTTTGGGATATCATCGTCATGGACTCGCAATTGATGATAACCAGAACGTAAATTGATCTTTGAGAAAATAGTAGCTCCTTGAAGTTGGTCAAACAAGTCATCGATACGAGGAAGATGATAATGATTATTAATGGTAAGCATGTTAAGTTCATGATAGTCAATGCACATACGAAACTATCCATCTTCTTCTTCACGAAAAGAACAAGTGCACCCCAAGGCGAAGAGCTAGGACGAATGAAGCCCTTCTCGGATAGTTCTTGAAGTTGACTAGAGAGTTATTGCATTTCCGATGGTGCAAGTCGATATGGTGACTTAGCCATGGGGTTTGCTCCCGGAATCAAATCAATTTTAAACTCGACTTCACGCATGGGAGGTAAGCCACTAAGGTTATCGGGAAATACTTCAGGAAAGTCTTGTACAATTGGGACATCCTTAGGATCTTTCCCTTTGAATTTCGTGTTACCACATAAGCAAGAAAGCCATATAGTTCTTTCTTAGGCACTTTCGGGCTTGGGTGCACGACATGAGTTTGTGCCCTTTGGAGGATTTTTCACCGAACACTTTCAATGTATCCTCAGCCCCGTTCCCGGGACGCTTACAGCTAGTCCTTCATCGCACATAAAACATATATTTTATCATCTTTATAATGCGTTGCAGCGGAAACATTAAAAACAACATTCTCATTTCATCAAAATGCTTTTGCAAAATAATACAACCGTTCATTACACAATATTATTTTACATTTCATAACAAAAGCAATATAACATGGATGCCATCCCAAAAGAACTGAGTAGTCGACCCGTGCCATCCTCAGCAACATACCTGCCAACTGGAAACACATCAAAGTTAGCGTCGCTGAGTGAGTTCTAGTTTTAAAGAAAACATACCTTACTTCCTTTATAAAACCATTTGTTAATTTCGTACGCGATCACAAACATACATACACAAAGATAATATAATTATTATCTTCTTACGTTCGTTACATCTTTCATTCATTAATCATCGCACGATACTTCATCCTTTGCTTCATTCATTCATAGCATCATTTCTTCCGTTCATCCATTTCATACATATCGCACTTTTCACACAAATCGCACCCTTGCATCATCGTACCCGAAGTACATATTGCACAAATCGCACACATGAGGTAGCTAAAATCGCACGCTACATAGCACACAGTACATACCACATCGCACATATCGGAGCACTTACCAAAACTGAACTACCACTGTGCCTATAGTCCCTCATGATATCCATCATACATATCACACAAATCGCACCAACGGAGTGGTCACCAAGACCGACTCCCCCTGTGTGTGTGAGAACTCCTAGGGTTTAGCCAAAATCGCACGCCATCTCATGGGTTAGCCAAAATCGCAGGCTACATAATCCACATGAGGTAGCCAAAATCGCACGCTACATAGCACACAACAAATACCACATCGAATTATCAAAGCAGTTACCAAAAATGAACTCCCACTGTGTCTATGTCCCCTTATGAGTTAGCCAAGATCGCACGCTATAATACACACCCAATTGAGCTAATGACCCTCAATGAGTCATGAACCTCCTTTCTTTCTCTTGCAAGCCATCCTTACTCTCATTCATTCGTTCATGCTTGCATTCATTCATTACATTCTTCTTTTCATTATCTTCCACTTCACGTTACATAATACTTTCATTACCTTCATTATCGTTCAACGCAAACCACAGGAAGACAATCATACATAATAATAAGGAACATAAAAACATACAACATCAATCACACAAGGCAACATCACACACCCATAACATACATCATGCATAACATACAACATGCACAATCACACGACATAAAACATCACACGAATCACGTGCATCACATCATCATCATCAACATAGCATCTCATCATGCATCATCAAAATCATCTACAACCCCAAAGGTCCGAGCCTACTTCCGCACTTTCCCGAAAGTCAGACAATACACTAAGGTCATTCGAGCGTATGGACCCTATTCGGTAGCATGGTCTTCCTTACGTATGAGAACACTTAGGCGAATGGACCTCCAGTCGCATAGCCTCCAATCACATGCTTCCCATGCGAATGGACCTTAGTCGCATGACATCCGAGCGTATGGACCTCAGTTGCATGACCTTCATGCGAATGGCCCTCAGTCGCACACCTTTCATGCGTATGAACCTCAATCGCATGACTCACATGCGTATGGACCCCAGTCGCATGACCTTCATCCACATTTCATTCAGTCGCATGGCCTTCATCCACATTTCCTTCAATCGCATAGCCCTCATGCGTATGACCCTTAGTCGTACTGCTTTCATGAGAATGAACCTCAGTCGCACGCCTTTCGTGTGTATGGACCCAACCGCATGCCATTCGGACGTATGGACCTCCATTCGGTCACCTAGCCTAGCTGATGCAGAATGCAGTTCATCCCGAACTGCAGCTGCCAAATTTGACCTCCAAACTCTTCCAAACCTCTTTTAAGCTCAAATCAACCATTCTAAACCTTAGGGAAGCATACCACGACATCATTCAAGCACAACCAAGCCCGAAATCAAACCCCAAACGAATCATACACATACACATACATATATAAACGGGTTTACACCCAAATACCCGAAAAATAGTTTTCAGATGTGTTCCAGCCCCGAAATCATTCAAAAACGTGTAAAAGAGGGTTCCTAGAACTTCGATTTGACCCGCTACACTTTGGTTTTCACACTCGAATCCACCCGAACCAAGCTTTTCTCCTCCTTTTCCCTTCTCTTCTCCCTTGGCTGAGTTTTGGCAAGAATGGGGAGGGTGTGGGCTGCCCTCCCCCCTTTTATACCCCTACTCATCCAAATTTCTTTTCGTTTTGGCAAGTTTGGTCCCTCAACTTTGGACTTTATTTCTTTTCTTCTTTTGTCGGCTTCAAGGGAAATTTTTGGGTGTTACAGAAGGTAACGGTATACGAATGCACTTCTCGAAACAAATGATCTCGACATGGTGTTTGGCTAACCAATCCATACCAATGATAACGTCAAAGCTTCCAAGTTTCATAGGAATAAGATCGATAAGGAAATCATGTACGTCGAGACTCAAAATACAATCGCGGATAAGGATATCAACGGTGATCGGTTCTCCGTCAGCAACTTCGACGGTGAGATGTCTTTTTAGTTTTGTATGTGGCTTAGCAAGTATGGGTTCAAACTCTAACAAAACAAAACTCTTAATGGCTCCAGAGTAAAATAGGACATATGCATAAGTTTTATTAATAAGAAACATACCTGTTTGTAGAGATTAATAAAGAGGCTGATGCAACCTAAACATCCAATGTCTATCCTGCATGCTGCATAAGTGCATTGAAGAAGAATGCTTAGGGAGTTTTACACATGCAACAGAAAATAATCCAAGTGTAAAATCTTTCGAAGCCAAGACCAATATCTTCCGAAGCCAAATATGAAGTCTTCCGAAGCCTCAGATACAAAGTCTTCCGAAGCTTCAACTTATGAAGATAGATTTCTTCCGAAGACTTTTAATGCATGCTTTATCTGATGCACTTTTCGATAAAGCTGGACACCTTTCCGCTGCACCTTTGTAAGGTCACCAACTTACATGAGTTGGTGAAAAGGTCCATGCTTTTGGTAATTGTACATTGAGGTCTTAAGTCTGCAACTTGCTACTTAATGTACTTTATCCTTTTTGTAATAGATAAGGATGTGAGCTATGGCATGTCATAGTCACAAGTCAAAAGGCAATCTACCTTTTGACTCTACAATTGATTTTGTTTTGTGTCTAGTCAATTGTATCCAGCTGGCTTTCAAAGTATAGTCGGCTGTAGGATGTAGTATAAGTATCTCATGTTCTTGTATCTTTCACATATGCTTTGTAACACTTGTAATAGAACATAGAGAAAGCAATATACTGCATTCTTGAAAACCATATACTTGTGTTCTTTGTGTTTTGTCTCTTATATTACTTCTATTCTTAGTGTCTTACCTTGGTTAATCCAGTTTACTGTTTGATTAAGGTTTAGTTAATTTCCTCTTTGTGTTGTTGTATTGTAAACCTACACCCTTTAACGGTCCTACATTTGGTATCAGAGCTTTTCAGGCTCTTGATATAAGATCTCACCATCTTAAGATCCCTCACATACACAAATACTAAACTTTTCAAATGGCAGCCATTTCCAAGACTGATATGGAAACTGGAACCATGAACAAGTCCCCACTAAACACTATTGATGAGTTTGATACCTGGTGTTTGAGAATGGAAGGTTTCATCAGGTCTCTTGATTCAAGAATGTGGGAGTCTATTAAGAATGGACCTTTCATACCCAGCACCCATTCTGCTATCGGTGCTGGTAAGATCCCAAAAGATATGGCTAACTACTTGATGAAGATAGGAGGAGAGTAGAGATTGACAGAAAAGCCATGACAGCTCTTCAAACACCCTTCCAAACTCTGTGTATAGAGGTTTCAAGAAGTGCAAAACAGCCAAGCAGTTGTGGGATGCACTAAAACTGATGTATGAGGGTTCCTTTGAAGCCAAGGAGAACAAGAAGGATCTCCTGAAGCAGCAGTTTGAAAACTTCACCTTCAAAATAGGTGAAACCATGACTCAACAGTATTTTAGGTATGTTGAGATTGTAGATACCCTAGTGGATGGAGGAGTTTCTCTTGAGAATAGAGACATTGTAAGGAAGTTCATATCCTCACTTCCTAGGCAATGGACACACTACTGTGTGGTGATCAAGAGAACTAAAAATCTCAAAACTCTTACTCTGACAGAGTTATATGGGATTCTCAGTGGCTACCAGATGGAGATGAACATGCAAGGTTCATCTGGAAACTCCAACAATCAAATGGGTTCATCCCTACGTGTGGTTGAAAGGGATAGCATAGAACCCAAACATCATCTCTTATACTACCCTGACAACTCACCAAAGGGTCCTTTCATCACCTTCCCAGAGACAACAAGGGAGAACTACACTCAAGGAAGCCTATTCCAAGAGACAAGCTCCTCTTAAGCTTTTGTGTCTTCTGATGAAAGCTGTGGCAACTCTCTTTTCACCCTTGAAGACCTGGACTGTATTCATCTAGATGATCTGGAGTACATAGAAATAGTCCAGCAGATGGCTCTTCTCACTCACAGAGCCAAGAAGTTCTACAAGAGGACTGGAAGGAAGTTCCCAAGCAATCAACTAGTGGAAAGTTTGGCCTGGACCAAGGCAAAGTCAAGTGGTACAACTGTAACTTGATGGGCCACTTTTCCAGAGAGTGTAAGGCACCTAGAGCAAATAGTGGCCAAACACAGTCCAGACCAAACTACACTGACATAGCTCTCCAGAATGAGAAGTCAAAGCAGCATGCTGCTGTTGCTGTTGAAGAAGGAGGCTTTGACTGGAGCTTTCAGGTTGAAGATGCTTCTCCTAACCAAGCATTAATGGCAGATCATGATGAAGCCAAGGTATTAGAACATCTTTGTACTCCTGAATGCATTACTAAAGTTAACAGATACAGGTCCTATAACCTGGAGATGAGATCTGACCTTGAGTCCTTAAACATTTTAAAATCTTATTTTAGAAAGTCTGAAAATGATTTTAAACTGAAGATAGAGGACCTAGAGAAAACCATTTCAGTTCTAAAACATGAACGCACAGATTTTAGGACTCAAATCAAAGATCTCATAACCAAGTTAATTGAGTGCCAGGCTGAGCTTGTAATCAGCAAAGCCAGGGCAGAAAAGAGTGTTCTTGAAGAAGATACCTTCAAGAACATGATATCCTCATCCCTGCACAACAAAGTGTGCTATCAAAATAGGCAAGGACCGGATCCAATGAGATAGCTCCTCCACACATAATCTTGTTTGTAAGATCTCCTAGGTGTGGAACTTGTGAAGATGAGCTTCCTCTCATAGATCCTATGAGTGAAGAAGATGAAGAAGAGATAATGAAGAATTCCTCTGAGAATAGTGAAGAGGAGGATTCCAAGAAGGGTCACTATCCTTCTGAGGAGAGAAAGAAGGTTGTGATGACCAAGTCCATGAGAAAGAACTTGATTAGAAAGAGAAAAAGAAAGGCAAGGAAGGCTCAAGAGATCAAGGCTACTTTTGACTCTAAGCATAAACAAGTTTTCATCTCTGCAGGGTTTAAAGTGGTAGGGACTAAAGATATCAATCAAAACTCTTCTGCTAAGAGTTCTAGTTCTTGTTCAACTCATCTCAGTAATAAGAAGAAGACTGATCTGCTATGCACCACTACTGCATAGCCTGGACCATCAAACTCCAAGCACAGTTCTCAGCCCAAGAGGACTGTCTCAGCATCTGCAAAGATGAAGGTGGAGAAGGGATCTGACCAAAGACAGTCTTGTTCTCAGGAAAAGGCACTTGTGAAGAAGAAGATGAATTGTGTCATGTGTGACAGCACCACTCACATTGCTAAGGATTGTCCATACAATCCTAAAGGTACTGTCCATATGACCAAAACAAAGACTTCAAAGGGTCTCAAGAAGATTCAAGCTTCGGAAGGAAAATCTGTTTCCCTCGGCAACTCCAAATCTCAGAAGAAGGCAAGTGGAAAATTACCTTCGGAAGAGAAGTTGGTCTCGGAAGAAAGGAGTTCTTCCGAAGCACTGAAGTCTTCTAAAGTGTCTGTAGAATCTTCCGAAGGATCAATCATCAAAACTTCCGAAGTTCCAAAAGCTTAAGAAGTTTTGAAGGTCAAGTCCAAGACTCCAAAGGTGGTGTGGATGTCTAAGAAAGACCAAGTGACTAAGATTTCTCCATCAACAACAACTCAAGATCCTCTTAGTACAACCATAGGATCTATTACTATTGAATTACCTTCTGTAAATGAGCCCAAGACAAGCAAGGCTTGGGTTTCCAAATGTAACTAATCATATTCTTTGTGCAGGGACAGCTGTAGACAAACAAATATGTCTGGATCATAGACAGTGGCTGTTCCAGGCACATGACAGGCAATAGGTCACTACTCCAGAACTTTGAAAGGATTGATGGAGGACTAGTTGCTTTAGGAGGAGATGAAGGTGGTTACATTTCTGGAAGGGGCAAGGTTACAAATGGTAAGCTTAGCATAGAAAAGGTAAACTTTGTCAAGGAGCTTGGATACAATCTTCTGAGTGTATCTCAATTTTGTGATCAAAGTCATAACATGCTCTTTACTGAGCATGAGTGCATTGTTCTTAAGCCTGGTGTGGTCATTCCTCATAAGCATATCCTGCTTAGAGCCCCCAGGAAAGGAAACATGTAGAAGATAGACTTGCAAGAAACCTCTCTCTCTGGAGAAGTTCATGATTTCTGTCTAAAGCAAATAGTGATGAGTCTTTCCTATGGCATAAAAGAATGTGCCATGTAAACTTTAAGAATATGAATAAATTAATTAAGCATGATTTGGTAACTGGAATACCAAAGAAAGAGTTTACAAATGATGACCATTGTGTTGCATGCCTGAAAGGGAAGCAACATAAGGTTTCTCACAAGCCTAAGGAAAGAAACTCCATCACTACACCCCTACACTTATTACATATGGATCTCTTTGGCCCCACCAGTGTAATGAGTTTAGGAAGGACCTCTTACTGTTTAGTGATCACAGATGACTTTACAAGTTTCACTCGAGTTTTCTTCCTTAGAACTAGGATGAGACTCCTGAGATTCTGAAGAATTTCATCTTAAAGATTGACAATCAATCTTGTTGGACCAAAAGAACCAATGAGCCTAATCAGAAAAACCTCTAAGTCCCACAACATTACAACTGATGAAGAAGATCACAACAGCTGAAGACATCAGCTGATTACAAGGTCTGAAGACAAAGTCTGAAGACAAGATCTGAAGATTTCTACTGAAGACAAAGTCTGAAGACAAGATCTGAAGATTTCTACTAAAGACAAAGTCTGAAGACAAAGTTGTTGAGAACATTCTCAGTAGTTTGCATAGTTTCAGTGTTTGTATAATTCTGTTAGATGTCACTATCAAGTGACATCAGCAGACGTCACATTCCTTATATAAGGAATGTTGACCTAGTTGTATCATGTGACATTCAGCCACCACGAAAGCATTTGAATGAAATATTCCTTTTGTAGAATTCTCTCTCTTAATCGTGTGCTTTTCTATTGAATATTAATTGAGTTCTTGCTAAATTGTCTAATTCATGTTCGAATTCCGCTGCAATCCACTCTAATTGATCAAACTTAGATCACTGATCCTAACAAATGGTATGAGAGCTGGTTAATCATTGATCGATCTAACAGTTGATCATTGAAACTGCTATTTTGATATCTAAGTTTGATCGAATTAGTATATTTGCAAGATTGGTTATAGAGATGAATTTCTGCTGCTTTCGGTTATTTGCTTTGAGATTTCTCTTGGTTTATATGAGTTTGTTGTGTTTTGCGCTAAATCAGTGAAAAATTAATTGAATTTGATTGAATCTGAGAATGACTACTCCTTCTAATGACCCTCACAATACTGGTTCCTCAACCAAGCCTCCGATGCTGGTTAGGACTGAGTATAACATATGGCAACGAAGAATGCTCCATCACCTGTCTGTTAACAGTTCAGGTTGTTAGACATCTGTGGTACATGGTCCACACAAGCCTATGGTGAACAATCCAGAAACCAACCAAATAGTTCCAAAGAAGAAGGAACAATACTCAGATGAGGATCGAAAATTGTTTGAGATTGATGCTAAAGCACATGGAATTCTGGCCATGGCACTGCCGATTGAAATCTATTCTGGGCTTATGCATCATGAAACTGCTCATGACCTCTGGAATGCATTGAAAGAACAATTTGGTGGAACAGATGAGGTCTTAGAAAACAACAGAGAAATCCTTGCCTAACAATATGAGACATTCTCTCATAGGAAGGGTGAGACACTTACTCAACAGTTTGAGCGTTTTTCCTATTTGATCTCTGAGATGAAAATGGTCAAACATGAATACACTAATAGCCAGATGAACAACAGATTCCTCAGATCATTGTCTGAGAGATGGGACACATATACCATTGTCCTACGCTCTAGTGCAAATCTGGATAGCCTATCTCTTACCCAACTCCATGGGAAACTGCTTACATTTGAAAGAGAGATAGAGCAGAAAAGGAAACTAGCGTCATTAGGAAAGCTCACTGATGACTTTGTACCAGGGAACACTGCCTTGGTTGGTCATGAGTCAGAATATGCTGCATCAGAAAGCATTATGATGATCATATAGATTTCTCTTCAAACAGTTCTGATCATGTATTTGTTAGTGTTGATAGTCAGTCAGGCTGTAATAGTGACAATTTGTGCTTCATTATGGATGATTTGAAAGGTATTGCTGATGATGACTTAGAAGAGATGGATATTCTAAGCCAAATGGCCTTGATTAATATCAGATCTCAAAAGTTCTACAAGAGAACTGGCAGGAAATTTCCAGGACTCTCTGGCAAAACCAAAGTTGGTTTTGACAAGAGTAAGTTGAGGTGTCACAAATGCCACAGGCTTGGCACTTTGCAAGAGAGTGTAGATCAACTGGATCTAACTCCTCTGCACCCTTTATGACTTTTCCAAGCAATAGTTCACAAAACAGAGGGCAACATTCTGCTAGTTCTGGTCATCACTCACAACCTATATCTCCTGCATATTTTGTCCCTCAGGGTCCAATGCCATATCCATATCCTGCTATTACATGCCACAGCCAAATCAAGTTCAAGTTCCTATTGCACAACAACCTCAAGCCTTACTTGAGCCTTAACCATCTCAATTATCTCAATCACAACCTCATCACAGCTTCTTCACCCCTGGTGCTATTGATTGGAGCAGTTACCAGATGATCTTTCTGGTAATGAGCAATTATTTGCTTATGATGGTCAACATGGTGGTGAACATCCTTTTGGGAATCTTGCTCTAATGACCCTAGAGTCTACTGAGGGTTCATGCTCCAATGCATCTTCTCACAGGTAACCCAGGTATCCTCTGAGGCTAAGGCCAAGCTATGTTCTGAATCTTGCATAGCTACATTTATCTCTATTAGAGAGGCAAATGTAGCTTTAATAAATCAAATCTTGAGCTTGAGCAAACCCTTTCTAAAAGAAAAGCTGAGTATGAGTCTGTTCTTAAAGATAAAGATGATGAGATTTATAAGCTTAAATGCCAATTAAATGATGAAAAGGCTAAGCTAGAGGTCATTCTTGAGAACCACAGAGATCTCAAAGAAACTCTTGCAGCTACAAAAGTTGAGTGTGACCGCTAGGTATCATCCTGCAAGGGATTTGAAAGCTTCTCAGCAAGCAAACAGCTTCAAATGTGAAGTTTGGAATAGGTTACAATCACATTGCACACCTACAGATTTTACTCCAAAATCAATAGTAAAACCTGAAGGTGAAAGTAATTTCCAAAACACATCATCATGTGTATCATCCTCAAGTGATCACCCAAGATCAGAAGATGAAATCAGTGTGATACCTTAGCAAATCAATTTCCTGATGGGTTAACTATGATAAGCATATGAAGCTGAGTACTTCAGATGTTGTCCCTCAAAGTACCTCAAGTACTGAAGGGCAAGTCACAACATCTGAAAAGCATTTCAAATCAACTAAAATAAAAGGGTTAACAACTGCTGAGGAATCTATACGGTCTTTCAGGATGGATAGAGAACAGCTGAAGAACAAGTCTTCAGTTGTTACAGATCCTTTAGTACTTAACACAAGTACTGAAGAACACCTTCAGTAGTTTCCACTTCAGCAGTGATCAATCCAAGATGAAGAATAAGCCATGTGAAATATGTCGTAAATTCAATCATCTTTCTGATGAATGTTGATACAAAAAGGGTTCCAAACTCAACAGAGATAAGCTCATTAAAATGCAGATGGATGAAATGAAAAATGAGTTTGAGACCAAGTTTGTACCACAGTCATCCCAATGTGATAAACCTAAGGCTTCACCCAAATCCAAAAAGAAGGATAGGGTTTATCATAAAATAGCTGATAGTGTTCCTCATGATAAAAATCAGACTAAGTCTATGAATTTCAAGGAGGAAATGGTGGGCCATAGGAACTCATCAAAAACAAGCACTGATGTGTCACAAGAGCTGAAACCTTTAGCTACAAATCAGACACAACTTGTTATGATGGTTCAACATTTGTTGGGGAGAGTTAACAACTAGATGCACCTGTGATCAAACCACTGAAAAGGTATTCTAAGCCCAAATTCAAGGAATCCATTTAGCGCCATCCCACCTTCATCAGCTGTTAATCATGAGAAACAAGTTATGGTTAAATCTGTTGATGAAAACAGACCCAAAACAAAAAGGTTTGGGTCTCAAAACCTAACTAGTTCCTTGTGATGAATGCAGGGTTCTTCAGCATGCCAAAGGAGCATCTGGTATGTCGACAGTGGAGGATCTATGCATATGACAGGGAGCAGTTCTCTTCTTAATGACTACTCTCAAGGAAAGAAGGGATTTGTTTCATTTGGAAATGATGCTAAGGGTTAATCATCAGGAAAGGATATGTGTTAATGGAGAACTCAGATTTGATGATGTTAACCATGTGGAGAATCTCAAGTATAATCTACTGGGTGTCACTTCAGATGTGTGATAAAGGGCATGTTACACTTTCACAAGCCAGAACTGCAAGATTCTGTCTTCCCAAGTTCTGAGGCTGATTGACAAGGTATTGGATGAAGATACTCTCCTGAAAGCCAACAGGATTGGAAGAGTATATGCCCTGGATTTGTCAAAGAAGATTGATTTGACGGGTCATCCTTGCTTGTTCTCCAAAGCCTCTCCTCGGGAATCTAAACTGTGGCACAGAAGGCTGGGTCATGTAAATCTCAAAAACATGAATCAACTGATCCACAATAGTTTAGTGAAAGGTCAACCAATAAAGGAGTTCCACTATGATGAAACCTGCACTGCTTGTTTGAAAGGAAAACAACACAAAGTCTCATTCCCTCCTATTGAAGAACCTAAGTCCACTGCCTGGTTGCAGTTACTACACATGGATCTATTTGGTCCTGTGAGAGTGATGAGCATGGCAAAAAAGAAATATGTATGGTAATTATGGATGATTACTCCAGATTTGTATGGACTTTCTTCTTGCATTCAAAGGATGAGGTTGCTCAGACGATTATCAACTTTGTGTTGTATGTTAAGAAGCAGTATTCCCTATTAGTCAAGTGTATAAGGAGTGATAATGGAACAGAATTCAGAAACCATACACTTGATGATTTTTATCTTTCAAAGGGAATCAAGAGGCAGTTTAACATCCTAAGGACTCCAGAACAAAATAGAGTAGTGGAGAGAAAGAACATGACCCTAATTGAAGCTGCAAGGTCCATGTTGGCTGACTCTGGTTTGCCATTGACCTTTTGGGCTGAAGCTGTCAACACAGCTTGCTATGTGAATATAGAGTTTTAGTAAATCAGAGGTTGATGAAGACTCCATATGAAGTTCTACATCATTTGGCTCCTCTAATTTCATTCTTCAAAGCCTTTGTGTGTCCTTGTTTCATTCTCAACACAAAGGATCAACTCCACAAATTTGATCCTAAGGTGGATGCAGGGTATTTTGTAGGATATTCATCCACATGCAAGGCTTACAGAGTCTTCAACTGTAGAACAAAGATAGTTGAAGAAACCTTGCATGTGAAGTTCAATGAATCTCCTAAGGATAAAATTCCACAAAACCCTGTGGAGTTGTTTGATCTGGATATACTACAATATGTTCCTATCAACCTCCAGCTGTTGCAGATCATGTGAACAAATCATCTTCTGCAGCAAGTCTTCCACCTGGTGGTACTGAAGATGATGATGATATCAGTACTCACCTTTTCAAGTTTAGTGATCAACTGCCTGAGTCCACTAAACTTGATGTTCTTGTAGCTTCAGCAGCTCCATCCACAACAAATGCTGATGAGATTTCTGACTCCTTTACATCATTTGAATTGCCATCTCATACTTGGTTTCCAGAGTCTGGATCAACATCTGCTACTATTGAACCTGCTACAAACACTTACACTGATCTTATAGTGTACCAAGAGCTGAAGAATCACCCCATGTCTCAAATCATTGGTGATATCAATGCTGGTGTCTCAACCAGAAGTCAATTGTCCAACTTCTGCTTCTATGCTCTCTTCATCAGTCAGCTAGAGCCAAAGAACTATCATGTTGCTTTAAGAGACAATGGATGGGTTGAAGCCATGCAGCTTGAGCTATTTTAGTTCAAAAAGCAGCAAGTGTGGGAACTGGTTCCTCTACCCCCAGGTAAGTGTGCAATAGGCACTAAGTGGGTGTTTAGGAATAAAACTGATGAAAATGGGCTTATTGTCAAGAACAAGGCTAGACTGGTTGTACAAGGGTTTTCACAAGAAGAAGGTATTGATTCTGATGAAACCTTTGCCCCTGTAGCCAGACTGGAAGCAATTAGATTGTTCTTAGCCTATGCTGCATTCCACAATCTTAAAGTTTTTCAAATGGATGTCAAAAGTGCTTTTTTATATGGAAAAATAAAAGAAGAGGTTTATGTGTGTCAACCACCAGGTTTTGAGGACAATAAACATCCTGATTGGGTGTATAAACTTGATAAGGCTCTTATGGGTTGACGCAAGCTCCTAGAGCCTAGTATGAAACACTTTCAAATTTTCTTCTTCAAAATAATTTCACTAGAGGTTCCATAGATAAAACTTTGTTGTTAAGAAAGTGGATCAGCATAAGCTACTTGTTCAAATTTATGTTGATGATATAATTTTTGCATCCTTTGATCCCCAGTTGTGTGATGATTTTACAAGTTTAATGAAACAAAAGTTTGAAATGAGTACAATGGAGAATTACAGTTCTTTCTAGGCTTGCAAATCAAACAAAAGGCTGATGGAACCTTCATTCATCAGTCAAAATATACAAAAATCTTTTGAATAAGTTTGATTTACGAAACTGTAAGCCCTGTTCTACTCCCATGTGCAACATCACACAACTGGATGTAGATAAGAAAGGTAAAGCTGTTGATGAAACACTTTACAGATGTATGATTGGGTCCTTGATGTACTTAACAGCTTCTAGACCAGACATTATGTTTGCAACTTGTGTTTGTGCTAGATTTCAGGCTGCTCCTAAAGAGTCTCATTTGATTGCAATCAAGAGGATCTTTAGATATCTGCAAGGTATACAATCTCTAGGTCTTTGGTATTCCACTGGACACTCTTGCAAATTAGTTGCTTTTTCTGATAGTGACTATGCAGGGTGTAAGTTAACCAGAAAGTCAACTTCTGGGGATGTCAATTCCTAGGCAACTGTTTGATTTCTTGGCAGAGTAAGAAACAAACAACTGTTGCTACATCCACTGCTGAAGCAGAGTATATGCTGCTGCAAGTTGTACATCTCAGGTACCTGGCTTCAGATGCAATTACTGGATTATGGCATTACAAAGACTAAGACTCCATTATTAATGGATAGTGCTTCAGCTCTGTGTATTGTTAAGAATCCAGTCCAGCATTCTAGGACCAAACATATAGAGATCAGACACCATTTTATTTGGGATTGTTTTGAAAAGGTCTGATTGATCCAAAGTTTGTGCCAAGTGCTGATGAGCTTGCAGATATATTTACTAAGCCTTTGGATAGTTCAACTTTCCAAAACCTTGTGTTAAGGCTTGGTATGCTGCAGCTAGAATAAGTGACAACTACTGATGATCTCAGTAAACAAGTACTGATGACCATTAGTAAACATGTCACAAATATGTACTGATTCTGTTAAAAGAAACTGATGCACTTACAAACTACTGATGTAGTTATAACTACTGATGTCAGTAAAAACAGATAAGTACTGATGTCCTATGAAACAACTGAAAACAGCTAAAAAGTCTGATGAGTAAGTGTTGAGGATAGTTTGAAACGGCTGAAAGGCTAAGAATTAATGAAAACTACTGATGAGAATTTTCTCTTCAGTCGTTTCACAAAACTGTTGTTTCACCTTAAACAACTGATGACAAAACCATGTCTTCAGTAGTTTCACAACTACTGATGACTAACACCAAGTTCTCAGTGTTTTCTACACCTAAAGACAAAACCAAGGTTTTTAGTAGTTTCATAACTACTGATGACTAAAACCAAGTCTTCAGTTGTTCTAAATGTTGATTAAAAACCAAGTCTTCAATTGTTTTCAAATGTCTGATAGTAAAACCAAGTCTTCAGTTGTTTTCATACAACTGCTGACAACACCAACACTTTCAGTCGTTTTCTTTTTAGCCTTTTCTTAACCTATAAATACATGCACTTATAGTCGAACGTTTCATTAGCCGTTTTCTATCCTTTTCTCTCTCAACAATGGCGACCATGAAACTCAAACCTAGACACAACTGTGTTGCCTACCTCTCGAAATCGGCCTTCTGGAACAAATTTGATAATGCCATCGATCTTATGGTGGATTCCCAATACCGAACCGCCTTTCTTTTGAATCCTACCATATACCCGATTCCTTACACCAATTCTGGACCAACGTCTCTGTCACAACTGGTGAAAATGATAGCCAAATCACTCCAGTCGTTGGTTAACCAAAACAGGTGGTAATCACCCCTGACATCATTCGCAAAACCCTAAATTTGCATGATGCCACCTGTAGTATAGAATACCCGAAAGGCACCATTGATATGTCTTTCTCAACAACGGTTATGAAGGAGACTAAGTGCTACACACCATTCTCAAAAAGCACTTCCATGATGCTGAAAGACTTATCTTCCAAATGGCGAATGTTTGTCTTGCTCAAAGACATCTTCTTGGGATCAGATGTCCTCAAGATGGCAACAGGTATTGTACTCTATCTTTGAACGACAAAATCTAAATTTTCTGAGATAGTGTTTATGGAACTAAGGATCTGGTCAGAAACCTGTGAGAAACAGATGGCTACTATATCCCAGGTTTCTGATGGCCATAATTGTAAATCAATTAAAATATGACGGCCTTGTTGGTCTTGGAGTCCCTGCTCCAGCTATTTTAGCTGAGGTATACTCTAGAATAACTCTGACCATACTCTCAAAGGGGCTCCCGGCTGCTCAAACCCAAGCAGAGGGAACCCATAGCCTCCACCTCCAGATCTAAAGTCCCCACCAAACCCAAACCTCAAAAGCCCAAAAATGCTACTCAGGGAGATGAGTCCCCTGCGGATGCCCTGTACACCAATACAGGATACACATACTGGTTCTAACCCCCAGTCATGTCAAAGACTCAACCAGCTGAAACCGCACAGGCATCCTCCTCCACAGGATCCAGTTGCAACCAATTTGGGGATACCACATTACTGGAATCTATCTCAGTTAGAAGGTTACCATTGAAGAGCATCTCTCACCCCGGGTGCAATCTGCTTCTGACTAATCCCAACTACAACCGCCCTCAAAGCCCAACCCTTATAGTTGCTAAAGTGCTGAGTCAGCTGCATTCCTCACCCCCTCCCCAGAAACCAATTAACACTGGGAACCTCAACAATTGAGGGAGAGGACCAAAATGCTGATGATTACCCATAGCACAGGGGTTATAATGTTCAATCTCCAAGTGTAGAAGAGGAGGTTAGAACATCTGGTCAGGCTGCCACTTCTACTGATTCAGCAATGAACAGGATGAAGTTGGTACCATATATAAGACCTTACCAGAGGCAACTGCCAATGAAGGACAAAGTCCTGAGGCAGGAAGTCCCCAGAACCAAGAACAAGGGGCACATGCATATACTGATCTACACTCAGGGCATGTACATCCTGATTTAATCAGGAGGTCAGATGATTCAGCAAAGACTAATGATGACCTGGGCTTTTTCTTTGATGTCTAGCCCATAACACAATCCTAAAGATTAAGGTGAGCAGACTCAAAGAGCTGCTAGCCAAAATGTCTCAGGATGAAAGTCCATCTATCCCCATTGACCCACAAATGGCACCTTCATTTGAAGGTTCACCAAACACACAACCAATACACTTAACTAAGCCACTGCTTTTGGCACCACTTCTCAGGGACAGAAACCCTCTGAGCAGATGGTTGCAACCTTTCAAAACTCCTTACCTCTCATCACTCCCATCATCATTGAGATAGTACATAAAGCCATTGATGAGAGGATCTCCTCAAATCTCCACACACTTATTGATGATGTTGTTCACAAGTCACTTTCTGCCTTTCAAGCCCCTGATCCCAATGCATCCAAAAAGGGGGAGACTACTAAGTCTAAGGCAGTGAAAGAAAGGAACAGGAAGAGAGTAGAAGATGAGAAAGAACCAGAAAAAGAAACGGAGTTGGAGAGAGAACAAGAACTAATCTCAGAGAAACAGCTGATCACTTACAAAAGGAAGAAAAGTGCTGAATCAGAGTCTGATAGAGAAAAGTCCTTAGAAGATCTTGTCAAAGAAGCTGATGAAGCTCACAGCATATCTATGGACAAAATAATAGATCAGCTCTTCAGACAGGGTCATGACACAGCCACCTTAGATGTTGAGATCAGCAGGCTAGAGATAAATGAGATTCAAGCAAGATGGGCTAGTTCCAGTGTGATGGATAGGGAAAGATTGGAGATTATGATCAGATTTATTGCCAAATATCTAGGAAGATCATTGATAGAGATGAAGTCTTGGTCCAGAGACAGTATATTGGAGATAACCAAGAAAATCTGTTCTGCTGGAAGCTACAACAAAGGGTTGATCATCGAAGCACTGAATGAAGCAGGTGCTGGGAAGAGAACTAAGATGGAAAAGCTCTCAAAAGCCAAACTAACTACTAAACTGCTAGATTAGCCTTCTCATACTCCCACTCAAAAACAACCTTCAAAGCAATCATCTCTAAAATCTGCCAAGTCTATCCCTAAACGAAAACCACCCACAACTCAACCCAAAAAACCAATTCCATCACCCCAAAAACCATCTCAAACCATACCCAGTGATACACCCAGAAAGAGGAGAAGGGTGTTGAGGGTAGAAGAAGAAGAAGATGATGATAATGAAGATAGTCTGCCAATCTCTGCTGTTCTCAAACTTAAAACACCCGAGCCCAGAAGTCAACAAATGATCACACCTGACTTGCAAATGCAAATGGTGAAAGTAAAGATTGAAGAAGCAGAACAGCAGAAGCAGCATGATGAGCAATCTCTCAAAATGGTGACAAGGACTTCCCTCAGTCCTCATCCATTCAAGAAATGAAGAAACAAGCTCTAAGGCTGTACACTCTTAGACATACATTTCAACATCAAAGAGAAAGAGTGAGAATTTGGCCAGACCCCAGGGTAAGTTCTAGAATTCTCAAGAACAACATACAAGTAGATATCATGGCCAAGTGAAAAAGACTTTGAATGCTGCAATTATGTTGGCTATGGTAGTCTCACCCTGGGAGATTATAGAAGAATTCAAGAGAGCACACAACTCGAAGACAACCCCTCAATCTATATTTGAGAACAAAATGATCAAGAAGGGGCTGTTATACAAGAGACTTGAAGATCTTCAAAAGAGTGAACTCCAGTTGTTGCTAGAAGGCTCTCATCCAGATGAATTCGCATACAGAGAGATCACAACTGTTGAGTTAAAGAATGGGAAGACAGTAAGATATCTGTCTAAATATTATGGCCCAGAGTTCTTCTTTGAGGGAGAAGCAGAAGAACTCATCAATGGGAATTAGGTTTCATGGTTGGGATAAGACTCTATGTCCAGTTTCCCCAAGACAGAGTTCCTTTCCACACTTAGCCAATCAAAAGATCAGAAACCTTTTCCCGGCCTGTGCTTAGATGATTACCTCTGAAGCTGATCAAGAGGGTGTTCCTGCCAAAGAATAAGTGGGATCATCAATAAACTTAGAGGTTTTGGCTACATTGGTTCAGGGGGAGTTTGTTGGACCAAAAGAACCAATGAGCCTGATCAGAAAAACCTCTAAGTCCCATAGACATTACAACCGATGAAGAAGATCACAACAGCTGAAGACATCAGCTGATTACAAGGTCTGAAGACAAGATCTGAAGATTTCTACTGAAGACAAAGTCTGAAAGTAAAGTACTGAAGACAAAGTCTGAAAGTGAAGTACTGAAGACAAAGTCTGAAAGTGAAGTACTGAAGACAAAGTCTGAAGCTATCAGCTGAAGACAACGTCTGAAGTAAAAGTCTGAAGAACAAAGACTGAAGACAAAGACTGAAGACCAGAGTGATCAGTAGTTGTCACAACAGCTGAAGTTATTAACTTCAGTATTTGTGATGGTTTTCCTTTTCAGTACTTGTAATTTACCTTTTCAGTAGTTTATAGTTTCAGTAGTTTTAGTTCAGTAGTTTTATGTTCTTGTACTTAGCATTCTCGGAGATGTGATCAGTGTTGAGAACATTCTCAGTAGTTTGCATAGTTTCAGTTGTTTGTATAATTCTGTTAGATGTCACTATCAAGTGACATCAGCAGACGTCACATTCCTTATATAAGGAATGTTGACCTAGTTGTATCGTGTGACATTCAGCCACCACGAAAGCATTTGAATGAAATATTCCTTTTACAGAATTCTCTCTCTCTCTCTCTATAATCGTGTGCTTTTCTATTGAATATTAATTGAGTTCTTGCTAAATTGTCTAATTCATTATTCGAATTCCGCTGCAATCCACTCTAATTGATCAAACTTAGATCACTGATCCTAACAAATCTGATCACAAGGTCAAGATCATAAGATGTGATCAAGGAACCGAATTTAAGAACCATATCCTTGATACATTCTATGATGAAAAGGGTATTACAAGACAATACCGTGCTCCCAGGACTCCTCAGCAGAATGGTGTTGCTGAGAGGAGAAACAAGACACTAATTGAAGCTGGAAGAACCATGTTGTCTGACTCTAAGCTACCCATCACCTTCTGGGCAGAGGTAGTCAACACTGCCTGCTATGTGCAGAACAGATTTTTAGTAGTTAAGACTCATGGAAAGACTCCTTATGAAGTTTGGCACAAGAGGAAACCTTTCATTGGTTTTCTCAAGTTATTTGGATGTCCTTGCACCATCTTGAATACCAAAGATCAAATTGCCAAGTTTGCTGAGAAATCAGATAATGGACACTTTATTGGATGCTCTTCTCAAGCTAAGGCTTACAGAGTATACAATCTCAGAATTAGAGTTGTTGAGGAGTCAGTCAATGTGACTTTCAATGAACACACACCTTGTGTTGCTGGTTCTGGTCCGGATTGGTTATTTGATCTTGACTTAGTTACCAACTGCTTTAACAAATCTTGTGAGAATGTTTCAGGATCTGCAGAAAATTTAAATACACGTGATCCTGATCCAAGATTTGAGCTAAAAAGACCTTCAAGTCATACATCTTCAGCTCCAGTTGGAACTACTTCTACTAATGAGGTTCTATCAGCACTACAATAACAAACTCAGATGATACATCTGGGGTGCCTTCAAATTCTAGCTCAGAGGCTCCACAACCAGATAAGAACACTTCAATATGGAAGACAACAATGGTGGTGGTGATAGTGACCAAGAATTTCCTGATGCCACTAACCACACCATAGATGAGAACATCAATGATGTCACACACTGCTAGGATCAAGTCTCTCTTGAAAAGTGTGCTGATGTTGTAGGAGAAACATCTATGCCAGATCTAAATTTCTCTAATTTAGATCTCTCTCAGCAACTTGTTGTGATCCCTTAGCTTAGGATCCACAAGTCTCACCCCACCACAAACATCATTGGAGATGTTGTCACAGGGGTAAGGACAAGAGGACAAACCCATGAAGCAAATGTTTGTCTTCACTCTTGTTTCTTATCCTAGATAGAGCCAAAGAAAGTTGATGAGCTCTAAAGGATGAAGTTGGGTTGAAGCTATGCAACAAGAGTTGCTTCAGTTCAAAAGGCAGAAAGTTTGGAACCTTTGTCCTCTTCCTTCTGGGAAGACTACCATTGGAACCAAATGGGTGTTTAGGAATAAGAAAGATGATAGAGGCATCATCATCAAGAACAAATCTAGACTGGTTGTTCAAGGATACACACAAGAAGAAGGGATTGACTACACTGATGTCATTGCTCCAGTGGCAAGATAGAAGCTGTTAGGATATCTTAGCATTTGCTGCATCCAAGAACTTCAAGGTTTTTCAGCTTGATGTGAAGTGTGCCTTTTTGTATGGAGTAATTGATGAAGAGGTATATATCAAACAACCACCTAGTTTTGTAGACTCTGATCATCCTGATTATGTATGCAAGCTTGACAAAGCTCTTTATGGGCTACATCAGGCATCCAGGAAATGGTATGAGACACTATCTGAGTATCTTTGTAAACATGGATACAGGAGAGGTACTATAGTTGGAACTCTCTTCATCAAAGGATAGGGAAAGACATATTTCTAGTCCAAGTGTATGTGGATGACATCATCTTTGGTTCGACTAATCCAAAGCTCTGCAAAGACTTTGAGAAGCTAATGAAAGACAGATTTGAAATGAGTACCATGGGGGAACTCAATTTCTTTCTGGGAATTCAAGTGAAGCAAGTTGAAGATGGCATCTTCATAAGACAGTCAAAGTATGTTCAGGACATACTCAAGAGGTTTAACATGAGTGACTGTAAGATTGCTAAGACACTCATAGCCAGAAACCACTCCCTTGGACCTGATCTGGAGGGGGAGTGTGTAGATAAGCACTTATACAGGGCTATGATTGGGTCTCTTATGTATCTTACTACTAGCAGGCCTGATATCATGTTTGCTACATGCATCTGTGCAAGATATCAAGCAAACCCTAAGATGTCTCACCTCATCACTGTCAAGAGGATTCTAAGATACCTCAAAGGTGCCTCAACACTTGGTTTATGGTACCCAAGAATCCTGACTTCAATCTGTATGCTTATACAGATAGTGATTATGGTGGCTGCAACATGACTGCAAAGTCTACATCTGGGGGATGTCAATTCCTTGGTGGAAGGGTTGTCTCATGGCAATGCAAGAAACAATCCTGTGTCTTTACATCAACTGCTGAAGCTGAATACATCGCTGCTGCTAGCTATTGTGCTCAAGTACTTTGGATTCGGAATCAGATGCTGGACTATGGGTTAAACTTTAAGGAGACTCCCATTCACATAGACAACAACAGTGCTATCTCAATCACAGAGAATCCTGTGCAGCACTCAAGGACAAATCACATCAATATCAGGTATCATTTAATAAGAGATAACTATGAAAAGGGATTAATTAAACTAGTCAAAGTTCACACAGATGAACAATATGCTGATCTGTTTACAAAGTCTTTTGATGAACAGAGATTTAAATATCTAATATCAGCTATTGGGATGATAAACTTTGAGTAAGTTTTTCTTAAAACTAATCTTATTATTTCTTAAAATATGTGTGTCCTAAGTTGTCTAGTTCATCACTTTCATAAGCTCATGTTTTCTTTGGATGAAAATTCTTTTTGAAGACTTTCCTTAGATTTTTGAAAATTTCTGATACTTCGGAAGTTATTCTTTTAACTTCGAAAGCAAATCATGCCTTCAAAATAAATAACTGTCTAAGAAATTTACCTTCGGAAGAGCTTTCAGATTTATCTTCCGAAGCTTAAATACTTGTCTCAGACACTTACTTATTTTTCAAGGACCATTTACTTCCGAAGCAAAATTAACTCTCGAAAGCTTTGTTTTCCTATATACAAGGCATTCAACTTTTAATTTCTCTTCCGAAGCAAAATTCTCAAAACTCTCAGGAAATTCTTCTGAAGTCATTTTAGCTTCGGAAGCTTTTTAATTAAAACTTCCAAAGATAATGAACCTTCGGAAGCTTTTTGACTTCCAAGAAAACTTCTTTTTGAGCAAAAGTAAACCACTTTTTCATCAGTGGGACCGACATCCAGATTTCAAAGTTTATCCTCTTTCAATTAACTTTATCTGAAATCCCTCTCATATATAAACCTAACAGTTTCCCCTTTTCTATCATATGTTCTTCCTCCAAACCTAAAAACCTAAATTTCTCTCTGAAATTTCTTTCTTCTTTCTTTCTTCATCTCTAAGCTACCTTAAAATGGCCAACCTTGCTCACAGAAATGATCCCAACTTTACCATGCAGCTACACAGACAACATAATCAGGTTGCTCTGTTAAGTCTGAGAAAGATCCTCATTTCTCAGAGGTTTGTCGTTTCTTAGCTCTATCTAACTACTTCACCTCCCTAACCATTGATCCTCCACTCTATGAGGATCATCTGCTAGAATTCTGGAAAACCTACCAAGAGGTTGTTATAGATGGGGAGAAGGCACTGTCTGCCACAGTAGGGGGAGAACAGTCTTCATCACTCCGGCCATCATCAACATGCATCTTCAGCTGGATGATGAAGAAGGTGAGGTGTTCTTCCCAAAGGAAGCTGTCAATCATTCCTTTGAGCAGATAGGATATGAGTGAGATTTCTCTGTCAAGACCTTTAGGAAAGGGAAAGTCTCATCCCAATGGAGATTCCTGCTCCATGTGGTCATCCACAGCTTATCAAACAAGCATGGTGGATGGGACCAGATTCCTGAGGATCTCTCCTTCATAATCCATGGAATGGTTCAGGGGGTCAAATTCAGGTATTCCCAGTTTGTTTATACAAATTTACTTGCTAATTTAGACTCCTTTGAGTATTACATGTTTCCTAGATATGTCCACTACATTCTTAATGTGAACTGTGACATGGGCGTTGAGGGAAACAGGTAACATTCTTAAATTGGGACAGATGAAGCCCGCCATCTTTAAAATACTGAGGAATCCCACTGTTGGCTTCTCTGGGGTAGAAATAGCCATTCTCCCAAAAATGTTAGAGCTCATTGCTCAAGGTGACAACCTAGCAGCAAAAGCTAGTGTTGAGCCCACACCTCTGCTACTTCCCAACCACCCACACAACCTCAAATCACCATCACTTACCAAAAAAAATCCAAACGAACCCCTGCTCAGGCTATTTAGTCTGTGGAGGCCCCCATATACTCACCATACAGGAAGAAGTGGACACTGGAGCTCCCACTTCTCCTGAGGAGCAGACCACTCCCATCTCTTCAAGAATTAGTGCTGAGGTTCCTCATGCTCAGCCTAATGAGCTCATTAGACCAACTGCCTTAAGCCATCACTCTGAGTCTCAACACTCAAGTGATCAACCTTCAGGGGACAATTACCATCCCCAGCCTATAGATCTCAACCAACCAATTCCCCACCTTGACTTCTATACTGATGAAGATCTAGGTTTCACTCAGTATAATGAGTCTCTCTTCTTTACCCCTACTCAAAGACAGATGAATGCTCCTAAGTCTCCTATATCTATCCCACATCAGTCACCTACAACTTAGGTGGACACTTCTGAACCTGTTCAGGATGTCCATATGGAAGAGGCTCTCACTTCTGAAAGTGATTACATATTAAGACCTCAACCATGGCAACTAGCCCATTGAAATCTCAACTGAGATTTCCAGTGAGCCGAGGAAAACCAGCAGCCAAAAACCTAAAGCTGGTGGTGAGAAAGAGGACTTTGGTCCAATCATCTCATCCCCCAATGAGTCTTCTAATGAAGATGAGGGGAATTTGAAACTAAAGGTGCACAAGCTGACTAAAACATGCACCTATTTAGTTTCGAAGGTCAGTCACCTTGAATCTCAGGTGACTACCTTACACAACAGGATCAATGATCAGCAACTTGAGATTTCATATCTTAAGGAAAAACTAGCTAGGAGACCCTTAAAAGTGCTCAACCAGGAACACAAGAACCTGTGGATGTGATTGACCTATCTTCCAGCTCACCTATGCAAGTGGGTGATGCTACCAAAAATAGGGAGAAAGTTATTACAGCCACAGAACCTGGGAGTTCTTCAGAGAGAGCGGACATTGAGGACTCACCATCCTCACTTGCAATTGTGCATTCTCAGCAACCTCCTCAAATTCACATTGATGTGGACTACACTGATTCCTTCATACATAGTCTGTTTAAGGATAGGATACCAAGGGCTATGTCATCTCACCATCTTCTAATCACATCATTAGGTGGAGGTATGACAACATTAGGAAAGCCGTAATCATCATAAGAGTTCAAGGATAGCAAGAAGTCTTCAATTTTCAGACTTTGAACTACTATGAAGGTCTAGATTTAGTCAACATGCCACTTGTCAACCCAAGCAAATCAAGACAAGCTGACAGACTGGCTCAAAGAATCCAAGACATGATCACTACAGAGTTCAGTGTAAGAAGGAGACTTAGGCAATCAGGCAAAGCCATCGGTCAACTGGATGTTGAGGCAGACCCTAAGATTAGTTTCATAAGGGAAACCTTGACTGAAGTACCAGTGGCAGAACCTGAGACCCCTGTCTCATCATTATCAACTGCTGTAGAGATCCACACTCCTATTAAGTCACCTGCTGGTGAAGGTGCTTCTCAACCTTTCTCTGGCCAGAGCTTAGATGCTGCAACAAGCAATGAAGGCCAAAGCTCTCTCCACCCTAAGTCACAAAGGTCTGTGAGTGACAAAGGGAAAAGAAATATGATATCTAAGGAGATTGATGAGGAGGAGAGAGAGAGAGGAAAAGGAGGATGAGGGGAGAAAGTTCCTTTGTTGAGTCTTCAAGACTCATGGAGTCTACTATCAGGGCTGCCCCCAGACCAGATACTCAGAATGATGAGTTAAGGGCAGTCAGGATAAGTTACCTGCAGACAAGGAACTATGACATAGACATTGTCTTCTCTCTCCCCTTAGAAGAGCTGGATGAACTGGTTGATCTGGAAATGTTAAAGGAGAAGAAGGAGGCAAAAGATGCAGAGCTTCTAGTACAAGTCAAAGAAGAGAGAAGAAAAACACTATACAAGGATATGGCTACTCTCTCCCTAGTTCACGAAAGTCCTACACAAGAAGATGTGGTTCAACAAGAACCTTAGGTAGACAAAGAAGAAGAGAGGATCAAGATGATCAACTACCTGAGTGCCACAATATTCTATCAAGCAAATACACTCCTTCCCTTGTCCTATGACTATGTTGAGTTTGAGTACTTAAAACAGCTTGAACTGAGATAGTCAAGGATAGAAAGACAACTAAGAAGAAACTAAGGGAAGAAGCTACAAAATCAAGAGCCATCATCCAAAAGAGCATGAAGAAGTCTACTGATAGGTAGAGGATGATAAGCTTCTTGAAGCTATATGGATTCTCCGGAAGGAGACTTGGCCCCATGTCTCTATCCACTATGGATGAGCATATTAGGGTGATCAAGCAGAAGATCAAAAGTGGAGAGCTCATTGACTTACACTCCACTCCAAATCAAGCCCCACCTGAAGTATAGGTTAATGTTAAACAACCAGAGACAACACAACCTGGACCTCCTGCTGAAACTCAGCAAGCTTCATCTTCTGATCCATAGCAGGGTCAACCTCCCTCTCCTTCTGAGCCTGAGAGAGAGGAAGTCCCAACTAAGAAAGACAATGAAGATCAATCTGGTGCTGTAGGCTAGTCTTCTCAGTTAAAACCTGTTAAGAGAAAGAAGAGGATGGCTTCTAAACCAAAGCCAAAGAAGAAGAAGACTGCACCCTCTTCTAAATCCCAGGATGAGTCAGAACATCTTGAGGTTGTGCAGCCAGAGGATGCTACATCAACTCCAATTCAAACAGCTCCTCTAGCATCAGGAAGACCCATCTTATCTTGGACATACACCACAAATCCAGAAAGATGGCATGTAACTAGAGATCAAGGCACTAAATACATTTACACATGGCAAGATATGTTTCAGTTGCCTCTGCATGACCTCTTTGATATGAGAAGACACTTTGACAGTCTGAAGGATCCTGATCACCTTATGAAGAAAGGATTGGTGATCATCCTAATGAGGACTGTTAACATCTGAAGTCTACTAAGTGTTTTGGTAGCATCAGCCTAGGGGGAGTTTGTAGAGATTAATGAAGAGGCTGATGCAACCTAAACATCCAATGTCTATCCTGCATGTTGCATAAGTGCATTGAATAAGAATGCTTAGGAAGTTTTACACATGCAACAGAAAATACTCCAAGTGTAAAATCTTCTGAAGCCAAGACCAATATCTTTCGAAGCCAAATATGAAGTCTTTCAAAGCCTCAGAGTCAAAGTCTTCCGAAGCATCAACTTATGAAGACAGATTTCTTTCGAAGACTTTTAATACATGCTTTATCTGATGTACTTTTCCATAAAGCTGGACACCTTTCCGCTGCACCTCTATAAGGTCACCAACTTACACGAGTTGGTGAAAAGGTCCATGCTTTTGGTAACTGTACATTGAGGTCTTGAGTCTGCAACTTTTACTTAATGTACTTTATCCTTTTTGTAATAGATAAGGATGTGAGCTATGGCATGTCATAGTCACAAGTCAAAAGGCAATATGCCTTTTGACTCTACAATTTATTTTGTTTTGTGTCCAGTCAATTGTATCCAGCTGGCTTTCAAAGTATAGTCGGCTGTAGGATGTAATATAAGTATCTCATGTTCTTGTATCTTTCACATATGCTTTGTAACACTTGTAATAGAACATAGAGAAAGCAATATACTGCATTCTTGAAAGCCATATACTTGTGTTCTTTGTGTTCTGTCTCTTATATTACTTGTGTTATTAGTGTCTTACCTTGGTTAATCCAGTTTACTGTTGATTAAGTTTTAATTAATCTCTTCTTTGTGTTGTTGTGTTGTAAATCTACACCCTTCAACAGTCCTACACTGTTCAATTTTAAAGGTATTTAATGATACAGGTAACGCATGAAAAGAATTAGGTCACAAAAGTTAAAGGTAAGTTAACATACCATTCACCATATCGTTGTTTGCTTGTGCTTGATTTGCATTGATGTTGAAAGCACATCCTCGGGCTTGTGGAACATTACCCACAAGACAAGGGCATTGTGGGCAGAAATGACCAGGTTCCCCATAGTTTTAGCAAACACGGTTTGTGACTATTGCAGCGTTGTTAGGTGCATGGTGACAAGTCGCCACCAAGTGACCATATTTACCGCATAAGGTACAGATACGACATGGTTGATTCCCTGGATGGTGGTATCTACAAGTGTTGCACATAGGTTGAGGACCAGCATAGGCCTAGCCCCAGGTACTTATGCCACAGGTGTAGCCGTAGGTACAAGTTGTCTTTGGGGTTGTTTGGGTGCAGCCACGGCATAGTTGCACGCCGGTGTAAACTTGCGCTTGTTGTTGTTGTTGTTGTTGTAAGATGGTTCGGCTTTGGTCTCCTTAACAACCTCGGTAGTCGTCTTTTCCACCTTCCTTGCACCCTTCACAGACATGGTGCCCGCTTGTATGTGTTTCTCGATGAGTTGAGCGATGATAGTGATGGCTTCCTCCAAAGTTGTGGGTCGGTTACCCACCACCGCATCTTGAATTTAGGGTGGTACACCCTTGATCAACTTCTTGATGTTACGGGGACGGTGTCGACCAATGAGAATATACTCAACTCATGATGCCTAGTTAAGTAGGCCAAATGGTCACCACCATCTTGCTTCAAGTTCCAGAATTCCTCCTCTAGTTTTTGTAGTTCACTCCTCGGGCAGAACTTCACGATGGCGATATTCTTGAACTCATCCCAAGAGAGTGCCAAAATAGCATCGACTCCTCGATTTCTCTTCTCACTATTCCACCAGGTAAGTGCCCTTTGTTGGAACATACTAGTGGCATAACGAACTTTGAGTGCCTCAGGACACTCACAATTGACAAAAGTGTTCTCCATGCTCTCGAACCACTCAAGAGACCAATGACCATCCTTCCTTGACACTAAAACTAGTGGGCTTGCAAGAACTAAAGTGCTTGAAGGTACAAGTTTGGTTGTTGCATCCTTGGTTAGCATTATTCTCTCCTTGACCATTCCCATTGTTGCTAGAGTTGGTCATCAAAGTGCTGTGAGTTCAACAACCATGGTCGGGATGACAGCAGCCATTTGCCGAGCAATCATAGTGGCTAGCTACGATCGGAACTTCCACGCTTTCCATGATGACGAGACATGCTTGAATATACAAAATGAGTTAGACACGGGAGAGAGAATAACAAGGATTATAATTTTAACAAGGATAAGTCAAAAGTTGTAAGGCACATGGAATGGTTCCATTTGGTAACGCATTACCATTTGGAAACGTTGACACGTCAAGGTAAATTGACCCATTTGCCTTAGGAATTTGTGCATGTTGACCATAGTTTATCACTCATCCCAGAAATCTCCAGGTAAGCATCACTAGTCCCATAGGATTTATGCAAAATGCTTGCCTTAGCCCGAAGGCCTTTTGCTAGGAAAACCAGGATACAGGTGTCTATGAGTCACACAAATTTCTTAGGTTCATGAAATCAAAACCTTAATGAGATTTTCATAGATTAGACATAGAGTCTAAGGAATTAAACCCACGATAATAAATGTCGATTCCACATGTCGTCGAGAATAAGTTTAGGAAAGTTTCATTCGTCGGGGAGAATTAAAGAAATAAAGAATAAGTCTAGGGGAGACAAGCAAAAAGTTTAAGCATTTACAAGGCAATCCTATGCTAAGGCATCAAGTTGCACATAAGAAGGCATAGCATATGTAGCATGTAAACAAGGTATATATTTACAAGACTATAAATATTATTCTATGAGGTTCATGCATAAACTATAGTCTAGGTCACCATTTCTAATAACCTAAATCCATATAGTCATAGGCTCTGATACCAATCTGTCACACCCCAACCTTGACGACGGAAACGCCGAGATATGAGGGTTAAGATTGTTCACAGCCACATAACACTATATTTCAGTGCAAATATTATTTTTATAAGTTTTAAATGAAATACATTCATAAGTCTCAAAACATGAAAATAGTTTCAAATAAAACAAAACATAACATAACATAAATGTTTTATTTATTTAACTAGGTACAAATCGTAGTTTATTGCAAGATTATGATAACTTCAAACTGGGGCATTTCCTGAAACATGATAAAAATAAAAGGTCAACTATAAAGCTGGTGAGTTTCCAAGGATTTCATACATAATATAACAAGGTTACAAGTAGCGATTCATGTCATAGGTTATGAGTTAGTAAGGTTATAGAACACATATTGTTACACCAAACCTCGACTTGATTACAAGTATATATGATTGGCTAAGTGTATTTGGTTCCCATGATGAACAAGCATACATCATCAGGAGCTGACAATACATCAGCTTTAGCACCAAATAGGCTGGTCAGGCCCAAAGATCTAAGACGTCGCCAGGCTAGCAATAGTTAATGACTGCAAACAAAATATGTATCTCATATAATCACTTACAAACACAAATAACCATGACTAAACATAAAGATGAATTGCAAGTGCGTTACAAGTTCAAACGTTTACAAGTGTATGTTGTATATGCTGTAACATCTTGTATTTTTCCGTTAATCAATGTTAACGTCGTTTTTCTTATATGGATTATTGTTGTCAATCTTGAAACTTATGGTTGTCTTATGGTTTTCATTAAATTAATGTATGAAAGTTAATTTTTAATATTAAAGTATACAATAGTAATAATTACATGCCTACCTTTACACCAACTTTTCAAAGATTTGTTCTTTTGGACATTTTTAGTCCTTCTCCTTAGACTTTATTGCTTTTCTTTCATTTATTCTTCATGTCTTGTCTTTTTAAAATAACCGGTGTTACAATTTAGGTGCCTTGTGATGATTTATCTTGGAACGACGTATATTATTACTATTGTATACTTTAATATTAAAATTTTAACTTTCATACATTAATTTAATGACAACCATAAGACAACCATAAGTTTCAAGATTGACAACAATAGTCCATATAAGAACAAACGACGTTAACATTGATTAACAGAAAAATACAAGATGTTACAGCATATACAACATACACTTGTAAACGTTTGAACTTGTAAAGCACTTGCAATTCATCTTTATGTTTAGTCATGGTTATTTGTGTGTTGTATGTGATTATATGAGATACATATTTTGTTTGCAATCATTAACTATTGCCAGTCTGGTGACGTCTTAGATCTTTAGGCCTGACCAGCCTATTTGGTGCTAAAGCCGATGTATTGTCGGCTCCTGATGACCTATGCTTGTTCATCATGGGAACCAAATACACTTAGCCAATCACATATACTTATAATCAAGTAGAGGTTTGGTTGTAACGATATGTGTTCTATAACCTTACTAACTCATAACCTATGACATGAATTGCTACTTGTGACCTTGTTATATTATGTATGAAAACCTTGGAAACTCACCAGCTCTATAGTTGACATTTTATTTTTATCATGTTTTAGAAAATGCCCCAGTTTGAAGTTATCGTATGAAGCTTGCAATAAACTAGGATTTGGACCTAGTTAAATAAATAATACATTTATGTTATGTTTTGTTTTATTTGGAACTATTTTCATGTTTTCAGACTTATGAATGTATTTGATTTAAAACTTATAAAAATAATATTTGCACTGAAATTTAGCGTTATGTGGCTGTGAACAATCTTAACCCTTACATCTCGACGTCTTCGCCGTCAAGGTTGGGGTGTGACAGATGCAATTGAGGACAGTAAACGATTAAGTGTAATTAGATGATTGTTTAGGTTCATTTAATTTGTGTATTATTAAGGTTTAATGGTCGAACGCTTTTCCTTTGATGATCAGCGGTTATCAAGTCCAAACGACACCCATTACCGGCCTTAAACTCGAATTAAAGTGTGTTTAAGGTTTGATACTTCCTCACGAAGCGATTAGAAATGGTTTAGGCATTCAAATCAAGTGTTTTTTCGCAATTTATGGGGTTTGCCGGAGTGGTGGTCGCCGGCGGAAAACGATGGCCGGAAATGCGTGGGTCAACGGGAAAGGAGTTTTGGGTTTTGAAATGTTACACAAATGGTCCCTGCATTTTGGTTCTTATTATTTTATGCACAAAATTTATATTTATAGTTTCTAAATTGACAATAAGTCCCCTAAAATTAATTAAAATTCAAATTTTTATAACTTATCAATTATTTATAAATTATTACTTCCATTATTATTATTATTATTATTTTAATTATTATTTTTGCTATTATTATTATTATAATAATTATTTTAACTTTTTATTGGTACTATTATTATTAATTATATTATTGTAATTATTACTATTGTACACTTTAATATTAAAATTTTAACTTTCATACATTAATTTAATGACAACCATAAGACATCCATAAGTTTCAATATTGACAACAATAGTCCATATAAGAATAAATGACGTTAACAGTGATTAACGGAAAAATACAAGATGTTACAGATGGCCTATCAACCAAAATAGTTGGGACAAAGAGTGTATTACCACAGACTTCCAAAGCAGAAATCAAAGCTACGAAAGAACAATTTCAATCTTCCGAAGTCGAGATGGAAGCTGCGGAAGGACTCTTTTTCTTGTCTGATGATCTTATCATCACAGATGCAATCCTGGAACTAGCATCTGAGGTGAACAGTGAGGACTTTCTTAACTTTCCCATCACTAAATAACCATCATCACTTCATGCTCCAACAACTACTCAACAACCTTAACCCTTTGCACAAGAACCTCCAAGATCTAAAGCTTCCGAAAATGTCAAAGGAAAAAGGAAGATGACTAAGGAAGAACTGCTAGAGGAGGAAAGGTTGGAGAAATTGGAATGAAAGGGAAGACTACCCTCTGGGAAACTACTAGCTACTAGTAGCAAAGCAGTTGTAGCCAACTAGAAGGCAGTCAATAACAAGATGAGAGTGGAAGTAATTGACAGACTTGTTGAGATGGCAGCTGCAAATGAAGAAGTTCTCCTTCTACCATTAGAGGAACTAAATGAATTGGAAAAGGCAACTCTATTATTAAAGAACAAGAAGAAGCAACAAGGTTGGACTTGGAAGAAGAAAACTTGAGGAGAAAGGATGAAGCCAATCAAAGGCTAAGGAGTGAGAGAATAGCCTTTCTGAACTCAAGAGGATTCTCTCTTGAGGAATTTGCTCCACATAACAATGACACGATCCTATGGCTAGTAAACAAAGAATAGGATCAAATGGAGAATGAAAGAAAGAAGACTTCTAGGGAGAGGATGAAGGAGAGAAAGAAGAAGGTATATGATGTTGAGCTTGTAGCCCTAAAGAAGTCTGGGGACAAAGCCTGTATGAAAGACTATCTCAGGGCCCATGGCTTCTCAGGCAGGCGAGTTGGACCCGTGTCCATAAAGACCCTGCAACGTATCATCAGTGAGATCAAAGCTAACATATGCTCAGGCAGAAGGAAAGAGATGTACCAACGAGTACATGGGTGACTTTCAGACCTTCTTCATAGCCACAACCTCAACCCGAACCTATCCCCTTCCCTTTCCCTATCAAAACTGAACCAACCTCTGAACCTTACACCCCTGAACCAACATCATCAACCTTATCCACTTCCTCACCCACTCAATCCAAACAACCACCAAAACTACCCATTCTCAAACCTAAAACCTTACAAAGAACCCAATCCTCATCAACCAAACAACCACCCAAGTCATCCTCTTATCCACCCAAATCTCTTTTCTTAAATGAATTTAAGAGGTCAAGTGAAAGCTCACCAACTACATAACTTTGAGTAGTATCTCCTATGAGGAGGAGTGTGTCAATCTGACTTACATAGACAACTCCTCAAGTTCCCTCACAAGAGAGCAATTCTTTGATCTTTCAATAGGAACACTGGACCAAGCTGCTAGACTACTTGGCCTTAACTCTAATTCCTTACAAGATGAAGAGAAAAAGCTCAGAAGAAAGCTGGTGACTATACTGGATATAAAGAAAGGGGACAAGGTTCCTAGTCACCCCTTTTTGCCTAAAACGAAGATTATCCCGTGGAGGTTCGATGAAGCCTCTTAGAACTTTTTTATGGAAAGTGAGAATGGAGAGAGCAACAGGCTAAATGCCCCTTCCCTGCTACACTCTAGCAGATTCGATATTTCCAAGTTAGCAGAGAAGCCATTTTCCAATCCCTCTAATTCCGAAATAGCTGCTCACATCAGAAATCATCTGAGCAACCTTCATCTTGTTGAGCTAACTACAAAAGCCAAGATTGAAGAGGAGTTGAAGATGAGAGAGAAGGAAGATAAGGAAAGGTTAACCATCAAAGGTAAAGCCTTTATACAAAAGGTGGAAGGCCCTGAATTGGAACCAATAGTTAGATGGGAGTATGACTATAACTCCCGTCAAATAACTCTCTTTAGAGGGACTCAGCAGAGGGTACATATCATTCAGAGTGACAGGCTGGATCTCCTATCTATGAATGATTTGTACAAACTTCTCAGCACCACTTTTGGGAAGAACAAAGAAACGGATAAGTATATGCTTTCCCTGGTGTGGAAAGTTTTGAGAAGCAGGAACAAGTGAGGTTTGGTTGCATTAGCCTAGGGGAAGTTTGGTTGATCAAGAAGAAGGTTGGTGCAACCAAAACCAAACACTTAGAGTATTTTGAGTACAACTAAAGATGTTCTTCTGAAGATAAGTTCAGCACTTCCGAAGATAAGTTCAGCACTTCCGAAGGTATATGCTGAACTTTCGAAGCAAAGCTCAAAGGAACTTCCGAAGATAAGCTTCATCTTCCAAAGACCAAGTCTCTGTTCTTTCGAGAGTTCAACACTTAGAAGAAATGAAGATTACAACTTCCAAAGCATGAAGTCTAAAGGAAGCCTAAGAAGAAGTAGCCATTTCTGAAGTATAAGTGGCTTTGGAAGATCAAGTTCTTTCGAAGCCGGTTAACCATTGAAGTATAAGTGGCTTCAGAAGACCAGTGGACATAAGTATGGTGTCTCTGGCACTCTGCTACAAGACCTCTGATACTACATGGAAAAGGCCATGTAGTTAATCATACTTTATTCCACTGTTCATTTTTATTTGTTAGTATAGTTACCAACTTTAGTTGGTGACAAAAGGTAAGTCATGGTCATGTCATGACTACCATATCTTAGATTAGACATTATTTAAGATACCTTAACTATAGCTCTGTAGTATTTGCTTTAGTTATAGGACTCTAGCTGGTATTAAAGTATATCCGGCTGTAGATAGTAGTATATATAGTTTCTCATTATAACTCTTGTAGTAAGCTTGTAAGAGTCTTGTAATACTTTGAGTTGAGAAGTAATATATACAAGTATCTTGAAAATCATTCTATCTTGTTTTCTTTGTGTTACTTAGTATATTATAATCAACTATTAGAAGAACTCTACTTCTTGAGTGTTCATCAGTGAATTTGAGAGAAATACTTGTGTTGTATACAAAGATCGATCCTGCAATGATCAATCAACAATATGTTCACTAATGTTCTTTCATTTATGTTTTATATTTGTTTATGTTTGTTTGTTTTTATTCATTAAAAGTTTTTTATATTTTATATATATTTCTATAAATATGAAACCCTAGTTATATTATTTGAATCCGTCAACATCCCCGTGTATTTATTATTGGTGGATTTTACGTAATGTTTGTGTTGAAAAATACAAATTTTAATATATATATATAATCATTTGTATTTGTTTATATTAATGAACACCTATTTGTGTTCATTTATGTTCATGAATATTTGTTTGTGTTTGTGTGTATTTGGGAAGTGTTTGTGAATTGTTCATGATGAACAAGTTCATATCCTTAATGAACGTACATGAACAAGGCCTTGATCATATTTATTCGGTTTGTTTGTAGCCCTATATCATACATAAATAATAAACTACGTAAAACAACTAAATATCACCATCTGAACGTTCACGAACATAAACAAACAAACATAGCCTTTATTCATGTTCATTCATTAGTGAATGAATGAATTTTTTATTTGTGTTTGTTCATTTACTATGAACAAAACATAAATGAACTTCCCACCCAAGGGTTCATAAACTATTCACCGAATGTTTGGTCAATTAGCAACCCTAGATATACTGATATGTAAAATAACTTAAATATCAACATCAGTATCTTGTGAGGAAGCCAATAATCCTTGGAGCAATCAAAGAATAAACTATGATCATCATTGGCATCATGCTAGGGAATGACTTTGAAAACTCGAAGATTCATGTAGTAAGCTCATTCTTGGATTTAATCTTGAGTTTGTGTGAGCGAAAATATGTTAAAGTGGTATGTCTTTGGATTATTCTGTAGAGAATGTAAGAGCAAGGAGTGGTCGTATTACACTCAAAGAGTTATGGGTTTTAGTGGTAAGGTGTTACACTTTAGTTGTGTGAAGTCATAATGGACAATCTTGCAACATGTTGGATCATAAGAAGGATGAAGCTACCTAAACTTTAAGTTATGTGCTGATCTTCATAGAAAAAACTCCTAAGCACCAAAAAACTATGAATTAGCACTTGTGTATTGTTGATTCACTTTTGCATTATACAAGTCTTCAGTACTGAAGAGTAGTGGTGACAACATACCTTTACAACTGCTGATCTTCTAGACTAACGAAAATACTCTCTGAAGTTGTACATATTTTTGTAACCACATTGATGTAACACCCGGTTATTCTATTAAAGTAAATAAAAGAAGGAAACATCAATAAACCCAAGTTGAGGGGTTAAAAATGTAAAAGAGGATAAAAGTACAAAAGTTGGTGTAAAGGTGGGCATGGCCGCCCACCCTCTTTTCACATCACCTTTTTCATTTCGGTTCTAGAGAGAGAGAGCCAAAAGCTTGCGGGTTTGAAGAAGAAGAAGAAGTGGTTGAATTCAAGGTAAGAATTCGAGGTTTTTAAGTGCTTGTGTTAGGTTGTGTCTCGGGTATGTGCTTATGTGCTTGTGTGTGTTCGTGTGTGTGTGTTTTGTGGGTTTCTAGGTGTTTGAACTCATTTGCATACGGGTTAGAAGGAAGATACACCCAAAGTTGCACCAAGTGAGTTTCTAGACCCCGATTTTACTTGTTTTAAACTCTTCTTGGGGCTGAAAATGTATTAAAACAATTTTACAATGTGTATGTATGTATACCCATATGTATTATGCATGCTTGATGATGTTCCTTAGGTGTTAACATGTTGTTCATGCTTAGAATGACTTTGGTAAGCTTAGAACGATTAGGCTTGATGTTTGGATTCGAAAATATCCTAGAAATATGTTAAGTAGAAGGTTCATGCGCCTGAAATAAGGCCCATGCGCCTGGAATTGCCTTAGAAATGTTTAAGTGTAACTCATGCGCCTAAACAATGGTTCATGCACCTAGAAATTGTAATCGGACGACTAAGTGTAGGGCCATGCGCCCTAATAGTGCCCATGCGTCCGCTTAGCCCATGAGCCTAAGTATGCCCAACCGCCCAAAGCCCATGCACCTAAGTGTCCATGCGTCCGAATGGACCATATGCCCGAATAGTGTCCATGCATCTGAAATAGCTCATGCGCCTAAGTGTTAAAGCAGTTAAGTGTTGGCTCATGCGCCTGCATAGTGGTGAAACGCCCATAAAGGGCTCATGCGCCTAAATAGTGTTGGTTCGCCTAACACTTAGAATTTATTACAGAATTTTTGGGAGTCTGTGCTTTTAGGGTTTTGACCGAGGTTTGACTAGGGCTTATTAATGCTTGATTTCATGCATTATTATGATTGCTTTATGATTGTTCCATATTGTTATAATTATTATTACTATTAGTATATGTCTTTACATGGTGTGTTTATTATCATAACGTAAAGTATTACTAATAATAAAGAGAAAGAGCAATGATGAAGAGAAGTGGAACTAAATTTAAAATGTTAACAAGTCTTGCAAGCTTATAGGAGGTGCACGACCATGAGGTCGTTAGCTCAACTGTGATGCGGGTTAGCTACCCTATGATGCACACGGGGCCAGTCAATTGAGATTGGCGGACCTTTGCAGCGTATCCTAAGTGTCTGGGCCAGCCTTGTATACAGTATTTAGAGCCCCTTGTGGGAACAGAGGGCCCAACACCATTTCCCCGCGCACATAGTTTAGGGTACTGCTCATTGGTCCACATAGATAGTGAAAGATAAAGATAAAAGAATACAGAGTAAACAAGGCATACAGTTAAGAGAAAAAGCATTATCTGATTGTATAGTTAATGCGTGCTCACATATAAAGAGATGAAGTTTTCACAAAAAAAGTATTTTCATATATATACCTACAGAAAGTATTTTATTACTTTTAAAACTAGAACTCACTCAACGTTTCAGTTGGCAGGTAAATATTGCTAAGGATGGCACGAGGGTGAAGCTACTCGGCAGGGAAAGACTGACATCCATTCATGCTTATGATTGTTGTTGTTTTGTAATGCAATTAAACAATTCTTTTGTATTCGATTAAACAATAGTGTATTGCTCAACAACAATGTTTTAATGAAATGAATGGCTTTTGTTAAAATAATTCCGCTGCTTAAGCTTGTAAATTTATAATGTTTAATATATTTAATGTTGTGAATGACCAACTGTGAGGTCTCCGGGAACGGGGCCTTACAATTGATCCTAAACCTAGTATAGATGATCAGGATTTATTCTAGAGTTTAGCTTTCATAGTATAAATACCTCACACTTTTATAGTTTTTGAGGTTAACTTGTTTTGCCCACTTGTTTCTCTTCTATTATTACTTCTGTGTAATCAGTAAAGATAATGAAGTGAGTACTTTAAAAGAACTTCTTGTGCAAATTTACATTCAAAGTATTATCTGTGTTTGTTTATAGACAGTTAACTTAGATTCTGCATTTGTTAACTATCGATCAATAGAAAAGTATTATTTAGTTCAAACCCGATCCAACACAACCAATGAAAAGGCTCTCACAAAATTCACATGGATCATCATCCTAATTCATAGTGAGATCAAATTTCTTGATATTCTATATGGGTGCTAAGAACGAGCCTACATAAACAAATTAGAATACCTAAGGTAAAAAGGGATAGAAGACAAAGCAAAATAAACATAAAAGTAAAAATACTAATGGATATTTTTATTGTTAAGAAAAATAATAAAGCTTAACACTTTGTGCATGAATTCTCATAAACGGTGCCATTTTGATTGGTTGTCGTGGTTGGATAAAGAATAAGTTGATTTGAATGACTTACCTATTTATAACTAGTATTGGAAAGTAAGATTGTCTCCAAGGGAAAGTGGTGGAAAATGTAAGCTTTAAACTAATTAGCTATAATGAGTAAGAAAACAAATACAAAATGTGAGTTGATTTGGAGAAAACGTATGTGAAGCAAATAACTTGATAAATATTTTAAAAATTATTAAGAGAAAATCAATCCCTTCCAAGAACCAGGTTTAAAGATTCATAAAAATCATTTACCTAGCTTGGAGAACACATAGGCATAAACTTGTAATGATTTAGTTAAAGTGATAATAAAGGGCAAGTTTTTTATACTAGCTCATGCACTATATTACCCAATCATAAATGTTAAACATCCCTAACTACCAAACTATTCACCATGCAAGAAATCAAAATCAAATGATAATAGATGGATGATTAAAACATACCAATTTGTTTAAATTAACCAAACCATAATTGAATTTGTATTGTCACTACAAAAACAATGCAATAAACATAGGTCAAACAAATTAAATATGACACTTACAAGAACTCATCACCTGGAGATGATCATGAAGGAGATTTGTCGCTCATTGGCATGACAGGATCTTCAATGATCAATTAAATGTTATTGATGCTTTATCTAGGTGAAATCATGGTGAAAGAAGCACCAAAAGTCCCCTTAAATGTCCAAAAAATGCAAGCAAGGAGTTAGGTTTGAAACCCTAAGCTTACACTTAAAAGTGGCTTGAATTCCAAAAAATCCACAATTGAACAGGGGGTCAACACATAGTACACTGGTGGGGGCGCGTTTTGCGTTGGATTATCTCGAAACTCAGTGTTTCGCTACAATGCGATGATTAGTGCACTGGTGTCAGAGTGTAACACTAATCTCATTCTGTCACACCCCAATCCATGTGCATGACATGTAATATAATACATAATATTTTACATCGGTAGACATAATTATTCAACACCCCAAACTACACTAATTAAAAATTTAACACTAGTTACATAGTCCACGCATCCATTGCATTACAATCAACAATATTAATTACATATACTGCCCCAGGCAGTTTTAACCAATCCTTATCTTCTACATGAAGATCTTGTTTATTTAAATCACTAAGTCTCTTTGACCTAGTTAAGACCTCCAGTTATCTCTGCACCTACATCACGAGCTAAAGCATGTCAACAACAACGTTGTTGTATAAAACATTTAGACAACATAGCAATGTGTGTAAGTATATATCAACAAATTAAATCTATACCAACTCATCACAACAAAAATAAATATTGATAATATATGTGCCACTGTAGGTTTTATTTCATAAATAATGGGAGGATAGGTTAAAAGCACAATTGCTTATAAATCCCACACTATCAATCTAGCTCAGCCTTATCTATAGTTTTCACTATGGCCTCAAACTAGCCCACTTCTATCCATATATCACCACTATGGCTTCAGCCTCACCATTAACCCCTAGTCTTTTCCACAGTCTTTGTTGTGGCTTCAAACTAGTCCTTTTCTATCTATAGTCTTTGACATGGCCTCAGATTGTATGTCTAACCAAAGAGTGGCTCGTCTACCTAGATTGGATCCGACTAACCACACATATATCCCGAGGCTTGAGTCAAGCATTACCCCGAGTAACCCCCTCTTAACTCTAATGATTTGCCTGTGACTAGTATCTACCATCGGTCTGGTCGTACCTAAGACCTTGGCTTCTTACTCCCGAATAATTTGCATCACCGCACAGATGTAAAACACTTTCAGCAAATCATTTAAATAGCTTAGACATAATCCCAAAACAATTAATAAAAAAGTACACTTAAACTTACAACAATGAGCTTTTCGAGAGTGTCCACACATTGGTCGGTGAATGCTCATCCGTGTGGTACCACCCTAAAACATATTGTCATACACGCCAATTCGTGACTACTTTGATTGTGTAATCCCAAGGGTATCCCCACCCAATAAAAATTGCTCAACTAGCCTTATCCTAGTCATGTTAGTGGCCTTAAGTTAAAGTTTCCATGCTTTGGGTGACATTCATAATCACAAGCTCTAGACAAACACGTGTAAGGAGCTAAGTTCATGCATGTACTCTACTAGTGACCAGATGGACCTAATACATCACAACATGAAATCCCTTTCGTCCATATTCCTTATGGTAACCTCATGGTTATGACATGTTATTACATTACCCATTTCATGCTAAAAAAGACTTTCTCCCATGAAAAATCCATTTATAAAAATATGGGAGTTTTTTTTCTAATATATCAACAATGTACATACTAGCAACTAACTACTAGTTTGGTTTTTTCCAAAAACCCTGGTTTACCCTTAAATCCATGTCAATGCATGATATGAAGGTTTAGAACTCTACCAAGTATCACACCCCGACCGACGGTGGAATCATTGAGACAGATGAATGTGAAACGATTGTTCATAGCACATGGAACTAAATAAGTTGCAATAATATTAAATATCATTTTTATTGAACATTACAAAACAATAAAGTAAATACAACACAAACAAGATATACACAACAACATAAGACTTTCAATTAACTAAGTCCAAGTCCTATATGAGCATGAAGAAATCTTCAAGTAGAAAACCTGAAACATGTTACAAATAAAGGGTCAACTTTGATAGTTAGCGAGTTTCCATGGGTTAAACACACACACACACATATATATATATAGCAAGTTTATAGAACACATATAGTTATAACCGAACCTCAACGTGATTACAAGTTTATAAGATTGGCTAAGTTTCCATGGGTTAAACACACCCAGGACGGTTACAGCTGGTAAATCATTGCACATAAAGCATACATTTTCATTTATCTTACATAAATATTGTAGCAGAAACATTCAAAAATGACATCTCATTTCATCATAAAAACTTTTGCAAAATAATACATCGGTAATCAGTTACAAAATACATTGTTGCATTTCATCACAAAAGCATTATATAAATGGATGCCATCCCAAAAGAGTTGAGTAGCCGCCCCGTGCTATCCTCAGCAATCATTACCTGCCCAGTACCTCTGGCCACAGTACCTAAGATAAAGTTCAGGTATACCATTGTCATGTGCTATGCCCTTCATGCTCATGTTACTGGACCTAAGCCTATCATAGACCTTCATTCACGGTGCCCAGCACCTCTGGTCACAGTACCTAAGGCAAGCAACAATGGTTCCATACAAATGGTCAATCACAAAGAAGACCCCAATGTGCATCCACCCGGGGTAACGAACCCACACACCGTTCGGCTAACACCTTTTAATGGCATGTCCCGACATACTAGGCTTGCAAGACTTTCTTTACTTTCATCATTCATTAATGCGTGCATTCTTAATTCATGTTCCTCTTTCATTATCTTCGTTTTACATTACATACTACTTTCATTTCATTCATTAACATAACACGTAAAGCCACAGGAAAGATAAACATACATCATAATAAGGAACATAACACACACGGCCATCATCATATAGGGGACATCATACATACATAACATGTATAATCATGCAACATCATGCCAAACATACTCTCTAAGGCCTCAACAGTCATCTTACATGAACTTACAGGAACTTTCACATCAAAACTTACATCTGCACTTTCCCCCGAAAGTCAGAAGTTAAACTACACTTTTCCTCGGGTGCAACAGCCCTATTCGGGCGCATGGACACCCTTCAGTCGCATGGCCTCCATGCGACTGAACATCATGCGAATGGAACAATGTGGATGAACACCAATGCGAATGAACACCCAATCGTGCGAATGAAACTAATGCGAATGGACTCCATGCGGATGAGTCCCATGCGAATGGACCTAATGCGGATGGAACTAATGCGGATGAGCATTTATGCGACTGGGCTCTCAGTCTTGCGAATGAACCCTCAGTCATGCGAATGAACCTCAATCGTGCGAATGAACCTCAATCGCACCTCAATCGGCCGTATGGCCTCCATCGGTCGCATAGCCCTAGCTGGTGCAGAATGTAGTTCATCCTGAACCCAATCTACCATTTTCGACCTCCAAGCTCATCTAAACCCATTCTAAGCCCAATCGACCATCCTAAAACTTAGGAATTCATATCCCAACAAAATTCAAGCACACACAAGCTCAAAAGCAAGACCCAAACGAATCATACACATACCCACACATACACAAATGGGTCAAACACACACACACTCAAAAACCCGATTTTTAGATGTGTTTCAGCCCCAAATCATTCAAAACGTGTAAAAGAGGGGTCCTAGAACTCACACAAACGACCACAACGAGAAGAAATTCGATTGACCCATTTCTCAACGATTTTCGAGCTTGAATATACCCGAACCAACCTTTTTCTCTCCTTTTCTCTTCTTTCTCTCTTCTCCCCTTTTGTTTGCTGAAAATGTGAGTGTGGGGAGAGGGTAATGGCTGCCCTCTCCTTTCAAATATCACCACATACCCAACTTTCTCTCGTTGGCGAGTTTGGTCCCTCGACTTTAGACTTTATTTCTTTTTTCTTATTTCATCAGCTTCAAAATAAATAAATAACCGGGTGTTACATGATGAACAAGCATACGTCATCAGGAGCCGGCAATACATCGGCTTTAGCACTAAATAGACTTGTCAGGTCCAAAGATATAAGACGTCGCCAGGCTAGCAATAGTTATGATTGTAAACAAAATATGTATCTCATATAAGACTTACAATAACACAAATAACCATGACAAATAAAAGTATGAATTGCAAGTGTTTTACAAGTTTTAAATGTTTACAAGTGTATGTTGATAATATTAACACGTTTCACCCCAAAACGGTGTGAAATAATATAAAAAGAAATAAGGAAACTCACAAGATATATATAAGGTGATGATAAGAATTTAAACCAGGCTCCAACATTTCTTTTACAAGTTACCTAAACGTATTGATTCAAGATTAAGTTTATTAATAAGATTAACAATTAGACGTGAATAAGGGTTTCAATTGGAATTTGAGAGGGTTTTTAATAACCATATTTAATAAAATAAAATAAAGCAATTGATTATGTTTTGGTTAAATAAAGATGGTATAAATCAATTAAGACCAATAATAATTAAAATGATTCAATAATTTAATTTATTGATTTACTAAAACTTAAATATAATGTGTGAAAAGAATTAATTAATTTATAATTATTTTTTTAAAATTTGATAAAGGTGATTAATTGAATACATATTAAATGACTTTCAAATATCTAAAATCATTTTATAAAGTTTTGAACTTTTTAAATGATTTATTATAAAGATCTTATCATACAAAACCTTAAAAATAAGAATAGAGTATAATAGCACATTATACTGTTTTAAAAGTTTCAAAATTTAAGTAATAGTTAAGGAGTAAATCTATAAACTAATTATGATATAATATGGATAAATAAATAGATGAATAACTACTTATTTAAATGTTTATTTAAATAACTATTTAAATAATTTTTTATTTAACATATAGATTTATAATGTTTCAAAATAATCTACATTTGAACTATGATAGTGAGAGGATCAGTGATCTCAAGTTTGATGGATTAGAGTGTAACGGAGCGGAATAAGAACAAAATTAGACAAATTATAGCAAGAATTTGATATTCGTATGCATTAAGAACAAATACGGTTGTAACGAGAGAATATATTTCTGTGAAAAGGAATGTTTCAATAATATCAAATGTTTCTGCCCAATCATTCACTGATTACAATTAGGTTGACACTCCTTATATAGAGTGCAATCACTGCTGATATCACGGGATAGTGACATCTGGAAGATTTGTTACAAAAATAACTAAAACTTAACAAATTACTGAAATGTTCACAACTACTGAGAACATATCAGAGTGCTAAGTATAACACATAAAACTACTGATACGAAACTACTGAAACTACGACTGAAGAACAAGCTCTTCAGTCATTTTATAAAACTACTGAAAAGAAAAACATAAAACTACTAAAAGAAAACCATCACAACTACTGAAGAAGACCTCTTCAGCTGTTGTGACAACAACTGATACTTTGTCTTTAGCACTTGTGTCTTCAGACTTTGTCTTCAGCACTTGTCTTCAGACTTTGTCTTCAGCACTTGTGTCTTCAGACTTTGTCTTCAGCACTTGCCTTCAGACTTTGTCTTCAGCACTTGTGTCTTCAGACTTTGTCTTCAGCACTTGTGTCTTCAGACTTTGTCTTCAGACTTTGTCTTCAACACTTGTCTTCAGACTTTGTCTTCAGCACTTGTCTTCAGCTGTTGTGGACTTCAGCAGTTGTTGTGACATCCGTGGGACTTAAGGTTTTTCTGATCCGGCTCATTGGTTCTTTTGGTCCAACAAACTCCCCCTGAACCAATGCAGCCAAAACCTTAACTTTATTAAGGTCCCACTTATTGTTGGCAATAAGATTGGTCTTTTTCCTTCTTGATCAGCTAAGAAGATGACCCAATTAAGCACTGGCCTGGGAATAGATTTCTGAAATTTGGTTGGCATAGTATGGATAAGAGCCCTAACTTTGGGGAACTGGACACAGGGCTGTGGCCCTATCCATGAAATCTACTTCCCATGTATAAGCCTGTAGGATTCTCTGGTGTATGCTCTGAGAAACATAGTTTGTTCTTCCATGGTAAGATTTTCAGCTCCACCATCAAACAGTCCTTCACGCCCATACAGCTCTGAAATGTACTTAGCCTGTTTGCCATTTTTGAGCTCAACTGTTGTGATCTGTCTGTATGCAAACTCATCTGGGTGAGTCCCTTCAAGTAACAGACTGAGCTCATTTTGTTTGAAGTTCTCAAGCCTCTTGTAGACTAACCCCTTTTTAATTACTCTGTCTCTAACATCTTTTAGGGTGGTTGTTTAGTTTCATAGGCCTTCTTGAAATCTTCTACAATTTCCCAGGGTGATACTACAAGGACCACTGTGAACTCTTCATCTACGATCCTTTTTACTTGGTCCTTGTATCTCGAAGGAATGTTTTCTTCACAATTCTGTGAGCCACCCTAGGATCAGGCCATATTCTCACCTTTTCCTTTTGATATTGAAATGTGTTAGCAAGGGTGTACAATCTCAGAGCTTTCTTCTTCATACTGATTATTGATGAAGAAGCAGCATAAGTTTTGTCTATGCTTTTCAGCATCTCATCATCATGAAGCTTTTGTTGCTGTTCTTCTTCTATCTTTACTCTCACAGCTTCCATCTGTGAGGTGGGAGTGATGGGCATAGGTTTGGCTTTAGGCAAAGTTAGACTGCAGAAAGAGGCAGCCTATCTTCTTCCTCATCATCCTCTTCTTCTTCTTCTTCTAGCCTCAACACCCTTCTCTTCTTCTTCTGGGTGCATCATCGGCTGTTGGTTTTGAGGGTAAAGGAGTTGGTTTAGTGGGTGTGGTAGTGGTGGTTTTGAAGTGGAGGTTTTGCAGGTTGTTCTAGCATTCTTGTAGTGAGTGAGGCTTTTGAGTGTTTTGCTAGTTCCTTTCTGTTCCCAGCACCTGCCTCATTTAGTGCTTCAATCACCAATCCCTTAGTGTATGCTTCAGACGAACAGATCTTGGTGGTTATTGCCAAGATACTGTCCCTGGTCCATGACTTAATCTCGATCAATGATCTCCCAAGGTACTTTGCAATGAATCTGATCATGATCTCTAGTCTTTCTCTTTCTAATGCATCATAACTTGCCCATCTTGAGTTAATTTCTTCAACTTCAAGTCTCTAATCTCTGAGTCAAGCTATGCAGTATCGAATCCCTGTCTATACAGTTGATCAATAATGGAGTCCATTGATTTACTGTGTGTAGCATCCGCCATTTTGATCATCTCATCGAGTTCGAGTTCTTTTTCTTTTCCTTCAACCTTCCTCTTCTTATATGTGACATGAAAGTATTTGTGACTTTCACCCACTTGATCAATGTCAGCTCCCTTCACAAACTCTCTTCCTTCTCAGTCTCCTTTTCTTTCTTCCCCTCTATGCTCTTCCTCTTTGCTTTCACTGACTGACTCTCCCCCTTTTTGGTTGCATTGGTTGCAAGGTTTGAGTAGCAGAAAGCCTTGTGCTCATAATCTCCTCCACCAGGGGTTGTATGATTGAGGGAAGCCTCTCATCCATGGTTTTGATCACAATGTCTATGATCATTGGGGTGATCAGAGGTAGGGATTGAAAGATAGCAGCTGTTTGCTCAGAGGGGTTCTGTCCCTGAGAAGCAGTGCCAGAAATAGAAGCTGGTGGCTCGGAAGTTTTGAGTGGCTGAGTGTGTGGGAGACCTTCAGGTGAAGGTGCCATCTGTGGGTTTATGTTGGTGGCAGATGGACTTGCTTTTTGAGAGAATTGGTCAAGTAGTCTTTGTAGTCTACTGACTTCTTCCTCAAGAATTGTGTTCTGGGCCAGAACATCATAAAAGAAGCCCAGGTCATCATCAGCAGATGCTGAATCACCTGACCTCCTGCTTGTAGCAGGATGTACATGCACTGGGTGTAGACCAGTTTTAGCATGTGCCCCTTTTTCTTGGAACTGGGGACTTCCAGCCTCAGGACGATGTCCTTCATCAGTTGTTGCCTCTGGTGAGGTCTTAGCTATGTTACCAGCCTCAGTCTGATCATGTGCTGATTCAGAAGAGGTGGCAGCCTCACCAGATGTTCTGGTCTCCATATCCACACCAGGAGATAGAACAGTTAAACCCTCGTGCTGTGGGCTGTCAGAAGCATGTTGATCCTCTTCCTCAATTGTTGTGGTTTTCCCCTTTGTTGGTGTTTGTTGGGGAGGAGGAGAGGCATGCAGCTGAGTCAGCACGTTTGCAATAATGAGAGTAGGACTTTGTGGGGCGGTTGCAGGGAGATGGGGTAAAAGCAGTATGCACCTGGGGAGAATGGTGCTCTTCAATGGCAATCTCCTCAAATGAGGACATCCAGATTAGTGGGTACCCCTTCTTTGGTTGCTGCAGGCTCCTTTTGAGAGGAATCCTGAGCAGATGTGGCTGGTGAAGTCCTTGTATCCACTAGGGGTTATAACCAGTGGATATAGCCTACGTTTGTGTTGCAGGGGCATCCTCAGGGGACTCATTTCCCTGAGTAGCCTTTTTTGACTTCTTTTTAGTGGGTTTGGTGGGGACTTGGATTTGGAGGTGGTGGCTGTGGGTTCCAGCTGCGTGGGTTTGCGCAGCTTGGCAGCCATTTTTAGTGATTGGTCAGAGTTGTGCCGGGAGTATACTTCAGGCAATACAGCCGTAGCAGGGACTCCCAGGCCAACAAGTCCCTCAGCTTGAAGCTTGTTTTCAATTATGGCCATTATGAACCGAGGATATAATATCCAACGGTTAGCAAGTTGTTTTTGGGCCATATCCTTGAGCTCTAAAAATAGTATGTCAGAAAAATGAAAGGTTGTTGCTCAAGGATGGAGTACAGTACCTGTTGCCACCTTGTGGACATTTGATCCCATGATGAAGTCTTGGGGGCAAGGCAGACATTTACCATGTGAAAGATGAGACGTTCGGCATCCTGGAAATGTTTCTTCAATATGGTAGATGCACTCAGGTTACCCTGGTATCCATGGTGAGCAAATGATTGATCTATTGTGCCCTTGGATAACCAGTTGGAAAGTGGCATCATCCGGATTGAGGGTTTGGCGAAGAGTGTCTGGAGTAATGACCACTTTTTGACGATGGACAAACGATTGAAGAGACTCTGTGTCATTCTCCTCAGAGACAAGAGTGACGTTTGTCCAGAATTGGTTAAGAGATTCGGCATATATGGTGGGATTTAACAGAAAAGCATTTTTTAAGGTGACTGAACCATTAATTCAATGGCGTTGTGAAACTTGGTCCAGTATGGCGATTTTGTGAGATGTGCGACACAGTTGTGTCGAGGTTTTAGTTGCATGGTCGCCACTGATGAAGAGAGGTTACATATTTTTTGAACGTTAGGTTTGAGAAGAGAAGAAAGTAAAAACTCTGAAGGTGGGATAAGGTATTAAAGGGTAGGGTTAGAAAACGACTGAAGGTTTTGGTGTTAGTCATCAGTTGTTGAAACTACTGATGACGTGGTATTAACTTTCAAAGGTTTGGAATGACTGACCGTATTGGTGTGATCAGCAGTTGTTATAAAACAACTGAAGACTTGGTTTTAACCGTCAGACGTTGAAACAGCTGAAGTCTCAGATTTAGTCATCAGTAGTTATAAAACTACTAAAGACAATTTTGACTTCAGGTGATGAAACAACTGAGGACTTGGTATTAGTCATCAGTAGTTGGGAACTACTGAAGACTTTGGTTTTACCATCAGTTGTTGTAAACAACTGAAGACTTGGTGTTAGTCATCAGTAGTTGTGAAACTACTGAAGACATGGTTTTGCTTCAGTTGTTTAGAAAGAAACAGCAGTTGGGAACTACTGAAGACAAAAAGGCTCATCAGTAGTTGTCGTCAATTCATTGCTTTTCAGCTGTTTCATACTGTCCTCAACACATACTCATCAGACGTTTTCATTTGTTTTCAGATGTTTCATAGTACTTATTTGTATTTCTGACAACAGTAGTTGTAGCTACATCAGCTGTTGTAACTACATTAGTTGTTTTAACAAATAAAGTACTTGAGTATTGAGAAGTTAAGCTCTAGTAGTTTAAAGAAAACTTCTGGAGAGAAAATAACTTCAGTACTTATATATGACAATAATAAACTAATGATCATCAGTACTTGTGAGCTGAGATCACCAGTAGGTGTCACTTATTCTAGCTGTAGCATACCAAGCCTTAACACTAGGTTTTGGAAAGTTGTGCTATCCAAGGGCTTAGTGAAAATGTCTGCAAGCTCATCAGCACTAGGAACAAATTTTGGATCAATCAGACCTTTTTCAAAACAATCTCTAATAAAAGGTGTCTGATTTCAATATGTTTAGTCCTAGAGTGCTCGACAGGATTCTTGACAATACAAAGAGCTGAAGAGCTGTCCATTAACAATGGGGTCTTAGTCTCTATATGCCATAATCCAATAATTGGTTTTGAAGCCAGAGTACCTGAGATGTACAGCTTGCAGCAGCAATGTACTCTGCTTCAGCAGTTGATGTAGCAACTGAGGTCTGCTTCTTACTCTGCCAAGAAATCAAGCAGTTGCCTAAGAATTGGCATCCTCCAGAAGTGGACTTTCTTGTCAACTTACACCCTGCATAGTCACTGTCAGAAAAAGCAACTAATTTACCAGAATGTCTAGTAGAATACCATAAACCTAGAGATGGAGTGCCTTGTAGATATCTAAAGATCCTCTTGACTGCAATCAAATGAGACTCCTTAGGTGCAGCCTGAAATCTAGCACAAACACATGTAGCAAACATAATATCTGGTCTAGAAGCTGTTAAGTACATCAAGGACCCAATCATACATCTGTAAAGTGTTTCATCAACCACTTTACCTTTCTGATCTGTATCCAGTTGTGTGGTGTTGCACATGTGAGTAGAACAAGGCTTACACTTTTGTAAATCAAACTTTTCCAAAAGATCTTTTGTGTATTTGGACTGATGAATGAAAATTCCATCAGTCTTTTGTTTGATTTGCAAACCCAGAAAGAACTGTAATTCTTCCATGGCACTCATTTCAAACTTCTGTTGCATCAACTTTGTAAAGGCATCACACAACTGTGGATCAGAGGATGCAAAAATAATATCATCTACATAAATTTGAACAAGTAGATTATGCTGCCCAGCTTTCTTAATGAATAAAGTCTTATCTATGGAGCCTCTAGTGAAATTATTTTCTAGAAGAAAGTTTGATAATGTCTCATACCAGGCTCTAGGAGCTTGTTTCAACCATAGAGAGCCTTATCAAGCTTATACACCCAATTAGGATGTTTATTGTCCTCAAAACCTGGTGGTTGACATACATAAACCTCTTCTTTAATTTTCCCATACAAAAATGCACTTTTGACGTCCATTTGAAAAACTTTAAGGTTGTGATAAGCAGCATAAGCTAAAAACAATCGAATTGCTTCCAGTCTGGCTACAGGGGCAAAGGTTTCATTATAATCAGTACCTTCTTCTTGTGAAAACCCCTGTACAACCAGTCTGGCCTTGTTCTTAACAATAAGCCCATTTTCATCAGTTTTGTTCCTAAACACCCATTTAGTGCCTATTGCACACTTACCTGGAGGTAGAGGAACCAGTTCCCACACTTGCTGTTTCTTGAACTGAAGAAGCTCAAGCTGCATGGCTTCAACCCATCCATTGTCCCTTAAGGCAATGTGATAGTTCTTTGGTTCTTGCTAACTAATGAAGAGAGCATAGAAGCAGAAATTTGACAATTGACTTCTTGTTGAAACGCCAACATTGATATCACCAATGATTTGAGACATAGGGTGATTCTTCAGATCTTGGTACACAATAAGATCTGTGCAAGTGTTTGTAGCAGGCTCAGCAGCAACAGATGGTGATGGTTACGCATTTCCTTGAAACCAATCAGTAGATGGTAATTCAAAGGAAGTTGAAGTTGTAGAAATCTCATGAGCATTTGTTGTGGATTGTGCTACTGAAGCTACAGGAACATCAGGTCTAGCTGAATCAAGCAGTTGATCACTAAACTTTAAAAGGTGATTACTGATATCATCATCATTATCAGTAACACCAGATGGATGACTAGCTACAGAAGATGATGGATTCATATGATCTGCAACAGCAGGTGGTTGATAAGGAATATATTGAAGAATGTCCAGATCAAATAATTCCACAGGGTTTTGTGGAATTGTATCCTTAGGGGATTCATTGAACTTCACATGCAAGGTTTCTTCAACTATCATTGTCCGACAGTTGAATACTCTATAAGCCTTGCAAGTGGATGAATACCCAACAAAATATCTTGCATCCACCTTAGAATCAAACTTTTGGAGTTGATCCTTTGTGTTGAGAATGTAACAGGGACACCCAAATGCTCTAAAGAATGAAATTAAAGGGGCTAAATGATGTAAAACTTCATAAGGAGTTTTCATCAACCTCTTATTTACTAAGGCTCTATTCTGTACATAGCAGGCTGTATTGACAGCTTCAGCCCAAAAGGTCAGTGGCAGACCAGAATCAGCCAACATGGACCTTGCAGCTTCAATGAGGGTCCTGTTCTTTCTCTCCACTACTCCATTTTGCTCTGGAGTCCTTGGGATGCTATACTGCCTCTTGATTCCCTTTGACAAGTAAAACTCATCAAGAGTGTGGTTTCTGAATTCAGTACCATTGTCACTCCTCACACACTTAACTGGTAGGGAATACTGCTTCTCAACGTGTAACACAAAGTTCATAATGGACTGAGCAGCCTCATCCTTTGAATGCAAGAAGAAGGTCCATACATATCTAGAGTAATCATCCACAATTACCAGACAGTATTTTTTCTTTGCCATACTCATTACCTTCACAGGACCAAAAAGATCCATGTGCAGTAGTTGTAAGCAGGCATTAGACTTGGATTCTTCTATGGTTGGGAATGAAACTTTATGTTGTTTCCCTTTTAAGCATGCAGTGCAGATTTCATCACAGTTGAACTCCTTTACTGGAAGACCTCTCACTAAACTCTTGTGGATCAGCTGATTCATGTTTTTGAGATTAACATGACCCAGCCTTCTATGCCACAGTTTAGATTCTTGGAGAGAGACCTTGGAGAACAAGCATGGATGGCCTCTTAACTCAATTTTCTTTGACAGATCCAAGGCATATACTCTTCCTATCCTGTTAGCCTTCAGGAGAGTATTATCATCCAGTACTTTGTCAATCAGGCTCAGAACCTTGGAAGACAGAATCCTACAGTTCTGGCTTGTGAAAAGAGCAACATGTCCTTTGTCACACATCTGACTGACACTCAACAGATTGTATTTGAGATTCTCCACATGGTTGACATCATCAAATCTAATATCTCCATTAGACACAAATCCCTTTTCCAATGATGTAACCTTTAGCATCATTTCCAAATGAGACAAATCCCTTCTTTCCCTGAGAGTAATCATGAAGAAGAGAGCTGCTCCCAGTCATGTGCATGGATCCTCCACTGTCCACATACCAAATGCTTCTTTGGCATGCTGAAGAACCCTGCACAATCATAAGAAACTAGTTAGCTTTGGAGACCCAAACCCTTTTGGTTTTGGGACTGACTTTATCAACAGATTTAACCATAGCTGGTTTCTCATGATTAACAACTGATGAAGATGGAGATGGTGCTGAAATGGATTTGGGCCTGGAATTACCAAGTGGGTAAAATATGACAGTGTCTTAACCTTCTGGTTAACACAAAAGTTAAACATGAAAAGGATTTCATAATGAGTCATGATGGTCCTTTTCGTCCCTTTAGCCTTATCTTTTCAACACATGCTCGTCTTGAGCCATAATAGGAGATCACGACCAGAGGTCATGGAACCTTAGCTTGAGGTGATCCTCATGAATAGGGCTGATCAGGTTAATTAACTTGGGTGAGCGATCCCAAGGGTTTACACGTTTGAAGTTATGATAACTTGATATGTGCGTTTGTGTGTTACAGGACCACGATACACTCATTGATACTTTCAGGCCAAAGTGTGGATACTCTCGAAAGCTCATCCCTATAAGTCTAACCACTCCTTCTTTTATTAAATGTTTTAGGGTTGATCTAATCTATATAAATGATTTGATGAAAATGCTTTTGAACATGTGCTGAAAAGTAAATTAATCAAGTGATCTAGGTAGTTATGGTCCTAGGTACGTCTACACTGATGGTAGGCATTTTGCCGGGAAAATCAATAAAGTAAAAGAGGATTAATAGCCTAGCTCAAACATCAAGGCATATATGCGCATAGTTAGATCCATCTAGGTAAGAAAGCCACACTCTTTGGTGAATACTAAATCTGAGGCCATATTAGAAACTACGAATATAATTGGACTGGTTTGAGTTTATAGTGAAGGCTATGGATAAGGCTAGGGGTTAATGATAGTCTAAGGCCATAGCAATGATCTATGAATATGACTAGGGCTATCTTGATGTCGTAGCTTAAAGTGTGGATAGGGTTGAGTTGGATTGATGGCATGCGATTTGGTCGATCATTATGCCTTTAACCTACCTTTCCATTGTTATATAATTAACCTCAAATAGATAACATATGTGGTCCACACTGAAGCCCATGGCGATGACTTCGATATATATTTGATTTGTTGATATGTACTTACACACTTTATCACTACAAAAAACAAGGGTATTAAGACTAAAAATTTAGTCTCTAGTGCTCTTAAATCAGTCTCTAATGCCTATCAAGGACTACTTTTGTTAGTCCTGAGTCAGTCATAAATACCTCATAGATACTCGCATTAGTAGCTAAATTCCAGTATTTATTGTATATTACCAACTAGGACTAACATTAGTCTCTTATAAATATAAATTATGTCCTTAATCTTTTCCTCGGTACCAAGTCATTTTAGTCATACTATATGAAATTAACTTCGCCCCCGCCTACTCTTTATCACAAATAATATGCTCCTAATAAAATAAAAGGTATTAAAATTATTATTAAATTTTGAATATATAATCAGGTTGACATGATTCTGGAAAATTATAGCTTAGATGTTGAATGTGTGCATCATCATTTTGTCATGCTTGTTTTTGTATTAAATACAACTTGTAATACAAATAATTGCAAGTATAACTTTTTGAACTGTAAATATTGAAAACTTACCATGTGGAATAAATGATTTATTATTAAATGATTTATTATTGACCCTGAGTCTCTTCTACTAGTAATAGCTTGCTTTCCTGGATTAAGTTCCATTTGATCACTATATTATTCCTTAAAACATAAAACTAACATACATGTTAGAACCTTAAAAAATATGAAAACAATGTGCTAACAGTTTATTGTACAAGCAATAAGGTCTTTTGAGGGATAACACTAGTCTTAAAAGTATGGTATCGCACCCATAACGATAACCAAATTATCTAAACCAAAAATAGGATAGTTACCCAAGTTAGATTTTAACTCCTAATAGTCACACATGTGATTCCAATCCTCTTGAATCCAGCAATTAGATTGATTGTGATCTTGCAAATTGCGAATTGGTTTTTCCTCCAACTTCTTCCGGCACTCAATTCACCTTACGTGTGTTTACATTGAGCACGTAGTCACGCTATTTCATCAAAAGTCTATTTGTTCGGAAAAAAATTATTAATAACTTCTCGACAGTTAAAAGACAATATATTACTTATTTGTAATTATCATACATCTATTCTTACACGTCAATGGGTATGGATTCTCATTTATAAAAGTTCAACAAACAATACAGATTACAATCTCATACTCATTTGCAAACTACCTTAAGTCCCAATAAATGCTTTTATACCTCTAGCCACTGTTAAAGAAATTTTACAATCCTAAGGAGAATTCTCTAAAGACTTTGTAGCACTATGTAACCTTGTCTTTTTGATGGATCTACTGTTGGTATCAGAGGTTACGGATAAGAAAAGGAGTTTTCTTGTTCAAAGTGTGTCGCTAAAATAGATTTGCAGCCTCATTTGGATGTTAAATATTGCAGCAAATCAAATTTTAGTACATATTTGCAGCCATTCAGATTTAATGGGTCATTTTGGTGCTAAATAACAAGTAGATGTAATGGGTCTTTTGGTTGCAAAATTAAGGTATAATCAAGCAGATTTAATGGGTCATTTGCCTATAGTGTATTTTAGCATTTCAAACTAATGGTTAGAGGTGGAACATTAATAGCCAAATTGCAGTGTTATTTACTTCAAGAAAGTTTATTTCAGCACAACAAACTATTAGTTTAGTGGCTGGAAATTTTAGGAACTAAATTACAAATTTATTTACTTAAAAAAATATAGGTTAGCACCACAACTAATTGTTTAAGCAGAGATTTTAACCTATTAAACTTAATATTTAATTTATCCTAGTTTAGCATTATATTAGTTTAGCCTAAGTTTGGTATTAATGTGTATTATTGTTGTATAAATAAGATGTGGTAGTTATGGTAGTTAACCACTGACCGACACCAAGGGAAATTTGCAAGAACAAATTAAACCCTTATTGGTCAACTCTTGCAGTTGACTAGCGAGTTCTTGCATTTCAGAAGGTACAAGACGATAAGGCGATTTAGCCACATGGTTTGCACCAGGGATTAAGTCAATCTTGAACTCAACTTCTCGCACGGGAGGTAACCCTTTAAGATCCTCGAGAAAAACTTCGGGAAAGTCTCGCACAACAGGAAGGTCCTTTAACTCCTTACCCTTGGCTTTCGTATTAACTACATATGCCATGAAAGCCATGTATTTTTTACTTAAGCAATTACGGGCCTTGATGCAAGACATGAGTTTGAGTCTTTGAGATGATTTCTCCCCAAAAGACCCTTAAGGTATCACCAGTCGGTAAAGGAATTCGGATACACTTCTCAAAGCTTAAAATTTCCGCACGTTGCTTGGCCAACCAATCCATACCATGATAACATCAAAGCTTCCCAGATGATAGGAATAAGGTCGACGAAGAACTCGTGTTCGTTAAGGCTCAAGGTGTTGTCACGTATTACGACGTCAATGATAATAGATTTTCCATCGGCGACCTCGACCATGAAAGATCTCTCCAGATTAACACGCGGTTTAGAAAGTATAGGCTCGAATTCCAGGGACACGAAACTCCTATCAGCACCCGAATCAAACAATACAGAAGCATAATGACTATTTACAAGATACATACCTGTTTGGTAAGAATCCATTATTGGTATGATGAACACAAATAGGAAATTTTATAAGACAAGAGACGATTTAAAAAAAGAGTTCAACGACGTACCATTCACCACGTCGTTGTTGGCTTGAGCTTGGTTAGCATTGATGTTGAAAGCCCTTCCACGAGCCGGTGGCACAGTTCCCGCATTGCGAGGACATTGCGGACGAATATGACCGGCTCGCCACAGTTATAGCAGGTTCGGTTGGTAAGCATGGCAGTGTTGTTTGGCGCACGAAGGCAAGTAGTTACCAAGTGTCCATACTTCCCACATAATGAGCAAATTCGGCATGGAAAGTTGCTCGAATGATGGTACTTGCACGTGTTACACATAGGATGTGGACCAGTATAAGCTTTAGCCATGGGAGCTTGATTTGCAACCACCATTTGTTTTTGAGGAGCATTTGGGGCGGTCACAGCGTAGTTGCGCGTCGGGGTGAACTTACGCTTCTTGTTTTGAGAAGATGACTCGGCCTTTACCTCTTTTGTTGCCTCGGGTGTCACCTTCGCCATAGACTTGGAACCCTTCGCCGACATCGTGCCAGCTCTTATATGATTCTCGGTGAGCTGTGCAGTAATAGTAATCGCCTCCTCCAATGTTGTGGGCCTACTACCCATCACGGCATCTTGAATTTGAGGTGGCACCCCCTTGATAAATTTTTCAATGTTACAGGGCACGGTGTCCACCATGTGTGGTAGGAGCATAATCAACTCATGATGCCGGGTGGAATAAGCCAAATGGTTCCCACCATCTTGTTTGAGATTCCAAAACTCCTCCTCCAGCTTTTGCAACTCGCTCCTTGGGCAAAACTTTTGGATCATAATATCCTTGAATTCCTCCCAGGGCAACGCCATTACAACCTCAGTTCCACGGTTTCTCTTTTCACTATTCCACCATGTTAGTGCTCGTTGTTGAAGAACACTTGTGGCATAGCAAACCTTGAACTCGTCGGGACACTCACTAATAATGAATGTGTTCTCCATACTTCCAAACCACTCGAGAAGTCCAGTGGCTCCTTCTTTTCCACTAAAACTAGTAGGTTTGCACGAGTTGAAATGTTTGAAGGTGCAAGTAGGATTGTTCCCGTTTTGGTTGTTGCTATTCTCCCCATGAGCACCACTATTGTTCCCATTGGTGTTGTTGCTATTAGCCATTAGGGTACTATTAGTTCAGCAACCATAGTCGGGATGACAGCAGCCATTTGTCGGGCGATCATGGCGGCTAGCTTACAATCGGAACTTCCACGCTTTCCATGATGACGAGACATGCTGGGATATGCAAAATGAGTTAGACACGAGAAATAGAAATACAAGGATTATAATTTAACAAGGATAAGGCAAGAGTTGTAAGGTACATGGAATGGTTCCATTTGGTAACGCATTACCATTTGGAAACGTTGGCACGTCAAGGTAAGTTGACCCATTCACCTTAGAAAGTTGTGCATGTTGACCATAGTTTATCACTCATCCCAGAAATCCCCAGGTAAGCATAACTAGTCCCGTAGGATTTATGCGATATGCTTGCCTTAGCCCGAGGGCCTTTTGCCAGGAATCTAGAATACAGGTGTCTATGTGTCACACAAACTTCTTAGGTTCATGAAATCAAAACCTTGATGAGATTCATATAGATTAGACATAACGTCTAAAGATCATAAGTATAAGCATAAGTTCCCACATATTGACGAGAATAAGATTAAGAGATTTCATGTTCGGGGAGAGTCAAAGAGTCAAAGCTAAGTTTAGGGAGACAAGTAACAAGGTTAGGCAATCCTATGCTAAGGCATCAAATTACACATAAGTGGGCATAACATTATGTAGCATGCAAACTATATAATTTTACAAGATAGAATCATAATTCTATAAGGTTCATGCATACTATAGTCTAGGTCACCATTTCTAATAACCTAGATCCCTATAGTTATGGGCTCTGATACCAATCTGTCACACCCCAACCTTGACGGCGGAAACGTCGAGGAGTGAGAGTTAAGATCGTTTACAGCCACATAACGCTATTATTAACCCAAATATAAATTAATCATAAAATTCAATTGTATCATTACAAGCTTAAGTCTCAATGAAATAAAACCATAACATAAAAGATAACAAGTCATTTTAATTCCCTTATTTATCTAGGTCCATTCCTAGATGTGTAAGCTTCAATGTGTAGAAATCAACTTGGGCGTTTCCTGAAACATGTTAAAAATAAAAGGTCAACAACAATGTTGGTGAGCATTCCATAGTTTTAAATACATAGATTATATAAAAGATGGCAACCCAAGTCATAAGTTAGTGAATAAAGTGATTAGGGATGTTATGAACAATGCAACAACCAAGCCTCGACAAAGTTTTACAAGTCTCAAATGTTTACAAGATTATACGATCATCTAAGTGTACTTGGATCAACCAAAGTAGGCTTGTCTCGCCCATAGATCTATGACTTCGCTGGGCTAGCAATAGTTAATGATTGTACATATAACGCCATAACATGGTAACCACAAAAGTTCAACTAACCACAACTTTGCATAATGAATTGCCATAAAGATTACAAGTCTCAAATAAGTTTACAAGTGCAATGATAATAAATTAACATGTTTCACCCCAAAGTGTGAAATAAGCAAAAAGGGGTATGGAAATACTCACACGGCTAAAAGTATAAGTATGAAGGTTAAATAGGATTGATAATAAACGTTGTTCCAAGATGAACGTCACAAGGCACCTAAATATATATATATACACAAGGTTAAATTTTAATTATAATAAGTTTAACGTTTTTACGGGAACTAAGGTTTTAAGTGGAATTTGAGATGTTAATAATTATATCCAACTAACATGGTAAATTTTGATTATGCTTTGAGTCAATATATTATTTAATCGTTTTACTACCAAGAAATAAAAGAAACCATTTGTAACAAGGTCTAAATATAATTTAAACAAACTTTTAAAATAACTCTTATTTTAAACAATAATATATACTTGTTATTTGAACAAGTAATAATTTAGTGAGTTATAACAATATTAAATGTCTATTTTATTAGAAAAATAATTTAAACATATTATTTGAACAGACAACTATTTAGTAAATTAAAACAATATTTTAAGTTTAACTTATAAGAAATAATCTAAATATATTATTTGAACAAATAATGATTTAATAAGCTAATCAACATTAAAAAAATATTTTATAAGAAATTGAACTAATTATATCATTTTTTTATAAAAATATACGAGTATTATAAGAACATAAATTTTCAGAAATTGATTAAGTGACTTCAAAAATAATTTAAATTTACAAGATTGATTTTTATTGATTTTCAGAAAACTTTTTATTTTTTATTTTTTTAAAGGCTAAAAAAAACCCCAAACAAATATGTTGGAGGTCGCCGGGTTCGAACCCGGACCTCTATTGTGGAATGCAAGTGGGGAACCGGTGAACCAAGGCTTCAGCCGCGGTTGAAATTGGTTTCCAAAACTTAAAAGCAATTAACACAGAACCCGCCCAAATTCACATGAACCCTAAGTTCCTTCGATCCCAAATTGACAGTTTAATCAATTCCAGGGGCATTGTTAACCATGGGGCTTTTGTTCCCATGATTAATCGATTGTATACATGTAAGCAATTTACTCGTTTGATTAACAATTGAAGGTGCACACGTCGATGAACAAGTCGCGACCGAGAGGTGCGGGAACGATGTGTAAATGTTGATGATAATCCAATTAACTTCGTGTGGAGCTTCGGATGATGTTCACGATGTAAAGCCCTCTATCAATCCGTGGTTAACAGGCTCTTATGGTAGTGTTCGAGTGGGGTGCGGGTCACGATATAGAGCAGGATTAAATTAGTTAAATTTTGTGTTTTCAGATGCAATTGGGTGTCGCAACCGATTAGAATTAGTTAGACGTTCAATTTGTTTATTTATTTGAGTTATTATTGGTGTTTAATGCCCGAACGTTGGGTGTTTGATACCCGTCGGTTACTCGAGCTCGATAGCTCTTGTAACCAGTGCTTAACGTAATTCAAACACCCTTAAGGTTCGAATTCGTCTCCCAAACGGTTAGAAACCGATATTTCGAGTTAAATGCTCAGGGTTCCACATTTTCTTGGCCTCGCCGGAGCTCGGTCGGAGCTCGGCGACTTCATGGCCGGAGAAACGGCCTAAAGGGCGAAAGAGGGATTAAGTTTCAATTATTTGCAACTTTGGTCCCTATAGCTTTCATTTTTATTATTTTATGCTGGAACTTTGTTTTTATAGTTTCTAAATTGACAATAAGGCCCCCTTAAATTTTTAAACCCAAGTTATAAACATCTTTTAGCTTAAATAACTTCCACAAAATTATTATTGTTATTGTTACAATTACTATTATTATTATTATAGTTATTATTATTATAACTTGCTATTATTATTAGTATTAATAATAACATAATTATTACTCTTATAAAAGTTATTATTGTTATTATTTTTATGGTTATTATAATATTCAATTTAATAGATAAACTATAATCTTTTTACATTAAAGAATTAGAGACTAACTAAGAGATAAACACAATTAGCCCAAAGGTTTCATGAAAAATATTAATAGTCCTTACAAGAATAAACGAGGTTAACTATTAGTTAACCAAAAATACAAGATGTTACACCAAGTATATTACCAAGTGGGTAAAATATGACAGTGTCTTAACCTTCTGGTTAACACAAAAGTTAAACATGAAAAGGATTTCATAATGAGTCATGATGGTCCATTTCGTCCCTTTAGCCTTATCTTTTCAACACATGCTCGTCTTGAGCCATAATAGGAGATCACGACCAGAGGTCATGGAACCTTAGCTTGAGGTGATCCTCATGAATAGGGCTGATCAGGTCAATTAACTTGGGTGAGCGATCCCAAGGGTTTACACGTTTGAAGTTATGATAACTTGATATGTGCGTTTGTGTGTTACAGGACCACGATACACTCATTGATACTTTCAGGCCAAAGTGTGGATACTCTCGAAAGCTCATCCCTATAAGTCTAACCACTCCTTTTATTAATGTTTTAGGGTTGATCTAATCTATATAAATGATTTGATGAAAATGCTTTTGAACATGTGCTGAAAAGTAAATTAATCAAGTGATCTAGGTAGTTATGGTCCTAGGTACGTCTACACTGATGGTAGGCATTTTGCCCGGGAAAATCAATAAAGTAAAAGAGGATTAATAGCCTAGCTCAAACATCAAGGCATATATGCGCATAGTTAGATCCATCTAGGTAAGAAAGCCACACTCTTTGGTGAATACTAAATCTGAGGCCATATTAGAAACTACGAATATAATTGGACTGGTTTGAGTTTATAGTGAAGGCTATGGATAAGGCTAGGGGTTAATGATAGTCTAAGGCCATAGCAATGATCTATGAATATGACTAGGGCTATCTTGATGTCGTAGCTTAAAGTGTGGATAGGGTTGAGTTGGATTGATGGCATGCGATTCGGTCGATCATTATGCCTTTAACCTACCTTTCCATTGTTATATAATTAAACCTCAAATAGATAACATATGTGGTCCACACTGAAGCCCATGGCGATGACTTCGATATATTTTGATTTGTTGATATGTACTTACACACTTTATCACTACAAAAAACAAGGGTATTAAGACTAAAAATTTAGTCTCTAGTGCTCTTAAATCAGTCTCTAATGCCTATCAAGAACTACTTTTGTTAGTCCTGAGTCAGTCATAAATACCTCATAGATACTCGCATTAGTAGCTAAATTCCAGTATTGATTGTATATTACCAACTAGGACTAACATTTAGTCTCTTATAAATATAAATTATGTCCTTAATCTTTTCCTCGGTACCAAGTCATTTTAGTCATACTATATGAAATTAACTTCGCCCCCGCCTACTCTTTATCACAAATAATATGCTCCTAATAAAATAAAAGGTATTAAAATTATTATTAAATTTTTGAATATATAATTAGGTTGACATGATTCTGGAAAATTATAGCTTAGATGTGAATGTGTGCATCATCATTTTGTCATGCTTGTTTTTGTATTAAATACAACTTGTAATACAAATAATTGCAAGTATAACTTTTTGAACTGTAAATATTGAAAACTTACCATGTGGAATAAATGATTTATTATTAAATGATTTATTATTGACCCGGAGTCTCTTCTACTAGTAATAGCTTGCTATCCTGGATTAAGTTCCATTTGATCACTATATTATTCCTTAAAACATAAAACAACATACATGTTAGAACCTTAAAAAATATAAAAACAATGTGCTAACAGTTTATTGTACAAGCAATAAGGTCTTTTGAGGGATAACACTAGTCTTAAAAGTATGGTATCGCACCCATAACGATAACCAAATTATCTAAACCAAAAATAGGATAGTTACCCAAGTTAGATTTTAACTCCTAATAGTCACACATGTGATTCCAATCCTCTTGAATCCAGCAATTAGATTGATTGTGATCTTGCAAATTGCGAATTGGTTTTTCCTCCAACTTCTTCCGGCACTCAACTCACCTTACGTGTGTTTACATTGAGCACGTAGTCACGCTATTTCATCAAAAGTCTATTTGTTCGGAAAAAAATTATTAATAACTTCTCGACAGTTAAAGACAATATATTACTTATTTGTAATTATCATACATCTATTCTTACACGTCAATGGGTATGGATTCTCATTTTTAAAAGTTCAACAAACAATACAGATTACAATCTCATACTCATTTGCAAACTACCTTAAGTCCCAATAAATGCTTTTATACCTCTAGCCACTGTTAAAGAAATTTTACAATCCTAAGGAGAATTCTCTAAAGACTTTGTAGCACTATGATTTATATCTTAACCTTGTCTTTTTGATGGATCTACTGTTGGTATCAGAGGTTACGGATAAGAAAAGGAGTTTTCTTGTTCAAAGTGTGTCGCTAAAATAGATTTGCAGCCTCATTTGGATGTTAAATATTGTAGCAAATCAAATTTTAGTACATATTTGCAGCCATTCAGATTTAATGGGTCATTTTGGTGCTAAATAACAAGTAGATGTAATGGGTCTTTTGGTTGCAAAATTAAGGTATAATCAAGCAGATTTAATGGGTCATTTGCCTATAGTGTATTTTAGCATTTCAAACTAATGGTTTAGAGGTGGAACATTAATAGCCAAATTGCAGTGTTATTTACTTCAAAAAAGTTTATTTCAGCACAACAAACTATTAGTTTAGTGGCTGGAAATTTTAGGAACTAATTATAAATTTATTTACTTAAAAAAATATAGGTTAGCACCACAACTAATTGTTTAAGCAGAGATTTTAACCTATTAAACTTAATATTTAATTTATCCTAGTTTAGCATTATATTAGTTTAGCCTAAGTTTGGTATTAATGTGTATTATTGTTGTATAAATAAGATGTGGTAGTTATGGTAGTTAACCACCGACCGACACCAAGGGAAATTGCAAGAACAAATTAACCTATTCAATCGCAGAATCAAAGGAAGATACGATCACAAGATTCAATCACTAAATCGCAGATACGATTTTCCTGTGAAAACAAAACGAAAATTGATTCAAATCAATCCAGAATGACTAAACTATCGTTTTCTCAATAGGAAGTGAACGTACTAAACAATCATATATTCATTAGAAGGTACAAAGGATTATTTGTGTGGGAGGACTAACGACCTAAATACATAAGTGACTGCATTGCACGGGTCATAGCAGACGACTATGTGTCCTTCACATGGTCCACCATGGTTTGTGGGCGGGATTTGTATGACCGAATGGGTGGTGGACCGCTACACCATACTTTAACAGTTCGCCATGGACCTAGAAGGCAAAATCATGTTTATGTTTTGATTATGAAATTTGATGGTTTGATGGGACCTCGAGAACATGCATAAAACCATAGCTCAATGATGCGGGGTTGCCTAATGGGATATTGACCGGAGTCGTGAGAACCCCGACTCAAGGTCACTAGCATGACTAGAGGGTATATTGACATATGATTCTAGTATTGAAACCTAAGCTTATGTTCTCACGGGTACTTAGGCATATAATATATTGTATTAATGTTATAGGGTTGCACCTCACTTGATGACGCTTGTGATTCTAACTATTACTTCTTTCTGTGATATATTGGGGTTATGTCTGAGCTTTGGTTTTACGTGTGTTGTAAGTTAAATTGTACAGTTAGTCTAGCAGACAATGTAAAGCTTGGCATTGGTTGTGTTAGTCATAGGCAAATCATCAGGGTAGTGGGCGTAGGTTGTCCGAGTGGTATGACACCTAATCTACCTTGAGGCATATGTGCGCTTAAATGGATCTGATATAGGTAGGAGATGCTACACTCTAGGATAATTTCCATGGCTTATATTAATGGTGGGAATTATGAGGTTGGTTCCGTGCAGTGGGATTCGATTGATAGTGCACATCTAGCCTGCCCTTTCCACTGTATGTATCTTAGGAAAAGCTAGTGCGGCATGTATGTTATCACACACAAACTTCGACTTGGAGATGTCGTTGTTAGTGAGATTCGATATAACAAACTATATACTTCACATGCTTTCATTGATGTTGGGTTTTGTGTTTTGATTCTTGATATAGGTAATGCTAATGCTGGGAAATGGATAGCTAAAGCTTGAAAATTTAGTTTACTTGATGCTTTACTTATTCTCCTTTTGTGGGTCTGGAGTGGATTAGAACTACATGGACTATTATACTTTCATTTTGTGATACAATCAGGTACAAACGTATAGTTGCATACTGATTGTAAACATTGTAAAAGTTTAACTTTAATCTAGTTTGTGGTCTTGAATTGCAAAGTGTTTTATTGTATTTGTAGTATATATTGTGTCAACAGGTCTGTCTGGAGGAGTGGTGTGGCATCAATTGTGAGGGAAATCTTGGTGGGGGCGGGGTTGGGGGCGGGGTTGGGGGCGGGGTTGGGGGCGGGGTTGGGGGGGGGTGGGGGCGGGGTTGGGGGCGGGGTTGGGGGCGGGGTTGGGGGCGGGGTGGGGGCGGGGTTGGGGGCGGGGTTGGGGGGGGTTGGGGGCGGGGTTGGGGGCGGGGTTGGGGGCGGGGTTGGGGGCGGGGTTGGGGGCGGGGTTGGGGGTGGGGGATGTCACCGATATTTATGTATGATAAGGGTGATGTCACTCTTTTCTATGAGAAGGCCGATGTTAGTTTCTGAGTTTTGTCTATTCAAAAGGAAAATAAATTAGCTATGTGGTGTGTAGAGTTGTAACTGAACACGGACGATGTCTTGTTCGTGTTCGTTCATTAAAAAAATAATTTGTTCATGAAATGTTCACGAATGTTTACCGAACAAGATTTTTTATACGTGTTTGCTCCTTAAGGAAATGAATCTATTCATAATTGTTCATGAAATGTTCACGAATGTTTACCGAACAAGATTTTTTATACGTGTTTGCTCCTTAAGGAAATGAATCTATTCATAAATTGTTCATGAACAAAAATGAACACCACGAATGCAATCAAATGCGCATAAACATTCATGAATATTAATAAAACACAAATGTAATTTTCTATAACAAACAAATACAAATAATTATATATTGAACTTGAATTATAATCATAAACATTATGTAATATCCATAAAAAATAAATAAATATTTAACACAATTATCTCAAACAAAACTTTTAGATAAATGAACACAAACGAACAATAACGGAATGAACATAGCCTCTGTTAATGTCCGTTCGTTTAAATAAACAAACATATTTTTTATGTTTGTGTTCCTTTATTTATTAAATAAATGAATATAAATGAACTTCCTTTCGAATGGTTCACGAACCATTCATTAAACGTTTGATTCATTTGTAACCCTAGTGGTGTTATTCATTAAACGTTTGATTCATTTGTAACCCTAATGGTGTTTGCAAAAGATTGTTTGCCAATTCAGTTTTTTTTCTTTCAATATTTTTGTTTTTAGTTTAAAGTGTAAAACATACTTTTTACAGAAATATAATATAATATTTAACTTTATGAATGACAGTAATGATAAGCGTGCAACCTGGGTGACTAGCAGGGACTATGACTGTAATTTCTTAAACTTATACATTAAATATGAAAACTTGATACTTGGTGTAATTCACTCTATTGTTAATTTTAGTGATAGCATGGCTTTTAATTATCACGTTATTTGTGTGTGAGACTTGTTTGCTTTCGAAAAGCTAACAATGACATCATATAAGAGACATTTAATAACATATTTCGATTCGCAAAAAAGTTTGCTATTCGAGACAAATGGTTTTTAGTCAAATGTTTTGTTTCCTAATTCTAATTTCAAAATGACAACACAAATCATACAATATCAATCATTTGAGCACGACATGCATTACTTGGGGTTTCGGGCATAAAGATACATATCATACAATAAAAAAACACAAACAAATTTAATAATGACTACTGATATTGTAGTATAGGTCCCTTATCAGACTACCATGTCCAATGATAGTTGTTAATTCATCGGGTTATTTGCGATGTTGATTATGAATTAACATAATATTTTTTATTTCTAGAGAAATAAGCATCTAGAAAAAATACAAAAAAATCCATAGCTATTTAGATATAAATTATTTTAATAGTAATTAAATTAGTTTTATTCTATATTTTCTTACAAAATCTCTCTCCTCCACCCTTTTCCTCCTCTCTCTCACGCATATGATTTTGGTTATATCATATTGTATCTATGTTTATTTTATGAGCATTAACTACAACTTCTAAGAAGGTTAAACTTTCCTTTGAGTCAAATGTTCTCATTATGTTTAGGCTTACTTGTCAAACCTTCCACGTATGTGGTTTTCACCCACGAAGTATTTTTTTAATGATGCTTGATTATAAAAAAATTTTGAAGAAATTTATATGAAATATGAAGGAGAAATCCATTGGTCACACACCCTCACAATCGAAAGATATGCATTTACTTTCGGAAGAAATTTATGTCTTCTAAACAAACTACTACTTAAGAAAATTTACCTTCGGAAGATACTTCCAAAATATCTTCCGAAACTTAATAAATATTCCTGAGTACTTGTATGTTTTCAAAAACAATTTTCTTCCAAAAGCAATTAATTCTCAGAAGCTTTATTAAAACTTCCAAGTTTTCACCTCTTTCGAAGCAAAAGTATCTAAACTCTTTGCAATTTCTTCTGAAGTTAATTTGGCTTCAGAAGCTTTTCATCAAAACTTCTGAAGTAAAACTACCTTCGAAGATTTTAGTCTTTCAAGAAAACTAACTTTTGGGCAAAAGAAAATCACTCTTTTAGGGGTGGGACAGACATCCAGATTTCAAATTTAACCTTTTTCATTAACTTTGTCTAATATCCATTTCATATATATACCCAATGGTTCCCCCCTCTTTCACTTTCTTATTATTCTCCACTATTCCAAAACCTAATTTCACCCGATATCGCCTTTGTTCTTCACTTTCTTCACCATTAAGCTTTGTCAAATGGCCAACCTAAATCACAGAAACAATCCTGATTTAGCCATGCATCTTCACGGGTAACATAATCAGGTTGCTCTGTTAAAAGTTGAGAAAGATTCTACTTTCTTAGAGGTTTGCCACTTTCTAGCTCTGTCAAACTACTCCACCTCCCTAACCATTGATCCTACCCTCTATAAGGATCATCTGCTTGAGTTCTAGAGGACTTTTCATGAAGTCATCCTGGACGGGGAGAAGGCATCGTATGTTACAATGCAAGGGAGGACAATATTCATCACTCTGGTTTTCATCAACAATTATCTTCAGCTGGATGATAAAGAAGGTGAGTTGTCCTTCCTAAAGGAAGTTGTTAACCACCCCTTCCAACAGATGGACTATGAAGAGATTTCTCTGTAAGACCTTCAGGAAGGAAAGGTCAAATCCCAGTGGAAGTACTTATTACATGTGGTCATCCATAATTTGCCCAACAGCATGGCGGTTAGGACCAGATTCCTGAGGATCTATCCTTCATAGTGCATAGGATGGTTCAAGGGGTAAAGTTCAGGTACTCTCAATTTGTTTATACAAATTTACTTGCTAACTTGGATTCCTTAGAATATAATATGTTTCCTAGATATGTTCAACACATTCTTAGCTATGAACTGAGCTCACAGTTAAGGGAAACAGATAATATTCTTAAATTAGGACAGATGAAGCCCGACATCTTTAAAATCATGAAAAGCCAACTGTTGGCTTCTCTAGATAGAAACAGCCCTTGTCCCCAAAATGTTAGAGCTCATTGCTCAAGGTGACAACCTAGCAACACAAGCTAGTGTTGAACTCACACCTTCTACCTCTCAACAACCCAAACAGCCTCAAATCACCCTCACTACAAAAGATAAACCAACGAACCCCTACATTAGCTATTCAGCTTTTGTAGGCCCCTATATCACCACCCATATAGGCAGAAGTGGACACTGGAGCTCCCACTTCTCCTAAGGAGCAAACCACTCCCATTATTCTAGTACCAGTGTTGAGGTTCCTCATGCTTAGATTGATGAGCTCACTAGCCTATTAGCCTTAACCCTTCACTCTGAATCTCAATACTCAAGTGAACAACCTTTAGGGGACAGTTATCATCCCCAGCCTTTAGATCTCAACCAATCAATTCCAAATCTTGTGTTCTATGATGATGAAGATATAGGTTTCAGTGAGTACCATGAGTCTTTCTACTCTTCCCCTACTCAAAGTGAAATGAGTATCTTGTTTCTCCTATATCTAGCCCATATCATCCACCTAGCACTAAGGTGAATCTCCCTAAACCTATTCAAGATATTCATATGGAAGAGGCTCTCATTTCTGCAAGTGAGTACATCATTAAGACCTCAACCATGGAAACCCAGTCCATTGACACTTCATTTGAAGTTGCCAATGTACAGGGGAAATCCAACTACCAAGAACATGATGTTGGTGATGAGAGTGAGGATATAGGTCCAATTCTCTCATCCCCCAATGATTCTTCTGATAAAGATGAGGGGAATTTGAGACTAAGGGTGAAAAACTATCACAAACATACACCTACCTTGTCTCTAAAGTTAGTCACTTGGGAATCTCATGTGACTACCTTATAAAACAGGGTCAGTGATCAGCAACTTGAGATATCTTATCTCGGGGAACAACTAGCTAAGAGACCTTTAAGGAGAACTCATCCAGGAACACAAGAACCTGTGGATGTGATTGATGTAACTCCTAGCTCATCTATGCAAGAGGGTGATGCTACCAAAAAAGGAGAGAAACTCATTACAATCACAGAACTTAGGAGTTCTTCATAGAGTATGGACAATGAGGACTCATCATCCTCACTTGCAATGTCTATACTTAGCAACTTCCTCAAGTTCATATTGATATGGACTCTCTAGACTCTCTCATTCAGAGTCTTTTTGAGAAAGGTATTCCAAGGGCTATGCCATCCCACCCTAAGGAACTTCAAACTACATAATTAGGGGGATGATGCTGACAGAAGAGCCCTCATTCTTCACAGAGTTCAAGGGCAGCAAGAGGTCTTCAATTTTCAGATCTTGAACTACTATGAAGGTCTTGACCTAATCAACATGCCACTTGTCAATCCAAGTCAATCTAGACAATCTGGCAGGTTGACTCAAAGGATCAAGATAGAATTACTGAAGAGTTCAGCCCAAGAAGAAGACAGAGGCAATCAGGTAATGTTATCGGTCGACTGGATGTTAAGGCAGACCCTGAGATTAGCTTCAAAGGGAAAATCTTGACTGAAGGCCCAGTGACAGAGCCTAAAAGTCCTGTCACATTTACAACTACTTTAGTAATTCATTTCCTTAGTGAAACGCCTGCTGGTGAAGGTGTGTCACAACCTTTCTTTGCCCAGAGCATGGATGCTACTCCAAGCAATGAAGGCCAAAGCTCTCTCCACCCTGAGTCACAAAGGTCTGTGAGGGACAAAGGGAAAAGGAAAATGACTCCTGAGGAGATTGAAGATGAGGAGAGAGAGATGCATAGGAGGCTATGGGGAGATAGTTCAATTGGGTCATCAAGACTTATGCAAGCTGTAGTCAGGGTTGCCCCCAAACCAATACTCAAAATGATAGGATAAGGGCGGTCAGGATTACCTATTTACAGACCATACTATCATATTGATCAGATCATATCTCTCCCCTTAGAAGAATCTAATGAACTGGCTGACATGGAAGTGTCAAAAGAGAGAAAGAAAGCAGAGGATACAAGATTGTTCCTCCAAATTAAAGAAGTAAGGAGACAGAAAAGACTATACAAGCATGTGCCTACTCTCTCTAGTTCAGGAAAGCCCTGTGCAAGAGTCTGTGGCATCTTAAGAACTTCAGATAGATAAAGAAATAGACAGGCAAAACATGATCAAGTACCTTGAGTGCCACAGGTCTCTACCAGGCAGCTGCACTTCTTCCCCTTTTCTTTGAGTACATTGAGTTTGAGTATCTCAAACAACTTGAACTTCAAGTGCTCAAAGAGAAAAAGGCTACAAAGAGAAAATTAAGGGAAGAAGCAGCTAAATCAAGAGTCATCATCCAGAAAAGCCAAAAGAAGTCTGTTGATAAGCAGAGGATGATGAGCTTCTTAAAGCTGTATGGATTCTCCAAAAGGAGACTTGGTCCTATGTCTCTATCCACCATGGATGAGCACATAAGGGTGCTCAAGTAGAAGATTCAAAGAGAAGAGCTCATTGATTTACACTTCCCACCAAGCCAAGCCCCTCAAGAAGTGGAGGTTAAGGTTGAACCCTCTGAGACAACATAACCTAGACCTTCTGCTGAGTCTCAACAAGCTTCATCTTCTAATCCAAAGCATAGTCAAACTCCCTTTTCTTCTAAACCTATGAGGGACATAGACTCAACTGAGGAAGACAAGACAGAACAACAAGGCACTGCAGGCTAATCTTCTCAGTCAAAGTTCCCAAAGAGGAGAAAAAGGATGGCTTCTAGACCTAAGTCAAAGGAGAAGAAGAAGGCAGGGCCATCCACCTTTAGACCTAAGGATGAGTCAGAACATCCTAAGAAAGTGCAACAAGAGGAAGCTCAGCCAACTCCAATTCAAGTAGCTTCTCTTGCATCAAGAATACCCATCTTATCTTGGACCTACTCCACTAATCCGGAAAAATGGCATGTGATCAGAGATCAAGGTATTAAAGATGTCTACACTTGGCAAGACATGTTCAATCTAACTCTACATGATATGTTTGAGATGAGAAGATTCTATAAGAGTCTGAGTGATCCTGACCATCTCATGAAAAAGGGTATGGTCATCATCATAATAAGGACTGTCAACATCTAAGATCTTTACATGTTTTGGTAGCATCAGCCTAGGGGAGTTTGTTGGATCTAGAAAGGCTGGTGCAACCAAAATCAAATCATTTAGACAATTTTGGTGCAACTAATAAATGGCTTCCGAAGCTAAGTGTGGAACTTTCAAAGGAAAAAGAGTTCTTCCGAAGACAAAGTGTAAGATCAACTTCCTAAGGAAAACTCCAACTTCCGAAGACAAAGTATTCACTTCCGAAGATCAAGACTTAGAAGAAAAGATAAGAAGTCAACTTCCAAAGTATGAAGAAAAGAAGAAGTCCTCAAGCCTCGGAAGAAGTAGCCTCTTCCGAAGTATAAGTGGCTTTGGAAGAACTTGTTCTTCCGAATCCAACTAACCTTCAGAAGACACTACTATGAACCAATGGACATAAGTATAGTCTCTCTGACACTCTGCTGCAGACCTTTGAGATACTGCAAGGCATTTTCTCAAAAGCCATGTAGTTGACCATACTTTATTCCATTGTTCACCTTTATCAGTTAGTACAGTTGCCAACTTTAGTTGGTGACAACATGTAAGTCATGGACATTTCATGACTACAATATCTTAGATAATACTTTATCTAAGATTCCTTAACTTTAGCATTGTAGTATATGCTTTAGTCGTAGGTTTCTAGCTGTATCAAAGTATATCCAATTGTAGGTAGTAGTATATATAGTTTCTCATTGTAACTCATGTAATATGCTTGTAAGAGTCTTGTAATACTTTGAGTTAAGAAGTAATATATACAAGTTCCTTGAAAATGATTTCTTTGTGTTCTTTGCTACTTATTATATATTATCAACTCTTAGAAGAGATTCTACTTCATCTGATCCAAGTGTAGCATAAGTGAGTTCAAGAGAAATCCAAGTGTAGCATAAGTGAGTTTGAGATAAATCCAAGTGTTAAGTGACAAAACCTGATCCTGCAATTGGTATCAGAGCTTTTTAGGCTCTTGATTGTGAAATCTTACCATTCTAATCAACCTGTTTTACACTCCTCCTTACACCACACTCAAAATGACCCTCAACAAGTCTGAAGTAGAAATAGGGATGATGACTAAAGGACTCATCATCACCCCTGAAAACTTCAGGTCATGGAGTAGACGCATAGAAGGCTTCATCAGGTATCAAGACAGCAATACAATGACTGTTCTCATGATTGCAATACCCAACTCCATCATGGTGGGGTTTGAGCATTGCAAGTTAGCCAAAGAACTGTTTGATACACTTGCTCATATGTACTCTAGCTCCAACGACTCCAAGAAGGACTCACTGAAGCAACAGTTCAAGAACTTCACCTACATTTCTGGAGAGACCCTCAGCTAGCAATACTTCAGGTACATGAACCTCATTTCTTCCATTCAGTCTATGGGAATTACTCTTGAACTTAGAGACCTCACAAAAAAGTTCATGAGTGCACTCCCTAATGAGTGGACATTCTATTGTGTCTCTATCAAGAGGATAGAAAATCTGAACACCCTCACCATGACTGAACTCTATGGCATCCTTGATGGATACCATTTAGAGATGGTAAACAGAGAGGCCAAAAGCAAACCCTTGAGTCTTCCTACTAGCAACGCTTTAATGGTTGTTGAAGGTACATGACCCACCCAACCTCAAAAGTACCTGACATACACCCAACAGGAATCCTATTCTTCTGGGCCATACATTTACATTTCCTAAGACTCCAAGGTCTTAATAGGCTCAACAAAGTTCCTTTCATGACAGTTGTGCCTTTGTCTCAGGAAGTGGGCACTCTAGTGAATATCAGTATTGCTTTGATGATCTAGAGTGCTTTAGCCCAAATGATGTGGAATATGTGGACATAGTCCAACAAATGGCTCTATTAACTTGTAGAGCAAAAAAGTTCTTCAAGAGAATTGAATGGCAATTTCCCTAGAACCCAACCAACAACAAATTTGGGTTTAACAAAACTAAGGCCAAATGTTACAACTGTAACCAACTTGGTCATTTTGCAAGGGAATGCAAGGCTCCCAAGTCAAATCCGGGAACCCCACATGCCTCTACACATCCTTCTACGCCAAAGCCCACTGGAAAGTCAATAAGATAGCTGTAATAGCTTAAGAAGTTGACTGGAGCTTTATGGTACACGATGTGACTCCTGCTTAAGCACTCATGGGTGGAACAAATGACAATAAGGAACATCCATATGACAAGAATAACAATGTTTGAATTATGGATAGTGGATGCTCCAGGCACATGACCGGGAACAGATCTCTCTTTCAACAATTTCAACATTATGATGGAGGTCCTATTCAGTTTGAAGGTGAGACCGGAGAATATATTTCTAGCAGAGGAAGTATATCCGATGCAAAATTAAAAGTTGACAAAGTTCACTTTGTCAAACAGCTTGAACACAACCTGTTAGTGTTTCTTAGTTTTGTGATCAAAAGCATTAAATGCTCTTCATAGAACATGAGTGCATTATCTTCAAACTTGGGATGACAATTCTCAGAATTATGCTTCTTAGATCTCCTCTAGGAAGGGGATATGTACAAGCTTGATATGAACAATGCTTCCTAATGGGTGAAGTCCTGCTTTCTTTCCAAAGCTGATGGTGATGATTGTAACATATGCAATAACCAAATATGTCATATAAATTTAAGACAATTGTTAGGACCTGGTATTCATCTGAAATACCTAGAGATCACGTGTATACCGGATCAAATAGTGCGGAATCCTATTTGGTTGGCGATCCAATCAGTGAGAACACACAAAGAATCAATCAAGGATTGAAACTAACGTTAGAAATCGATAAGGAATCGATCTAATGTGTTCTATGAACTTGGAGAACGATTTGGAAGGTTTCTGTACGGCTAGGGTTCGTATGGAATTGAACTTGAACGAATCTCCCTGTTTTTCACGAATTGAGTTGTATTTATAGGTTGGCACTATTCAACGTGCGACTGAACCATTAGTTTGGTTCAGTCGTGCGATTGAACCATGCGGTTGGTTCATTCGTGCGACTGAGTGTTCAGTCGTGCGATTGAGCCAATCTATGTTACAGTCGTACGACTGATCCAGTCTCCTGGTTCAGTCGTGCGACTGAGTCAATCGTATGAGGTTCTTCATGCTTATGGTTCATTCGCATGAGCCATTCGCATGGGAACTTCATTAAGTTAAGTTTGAATGTTTTAGTTAATTAATATAATATTATATGTAATCATTCAAGTAATCATACACTCAATCAATTCATTTACGACTCATTAATGAACTATTAAACATTAAACCACCAATAGACTATCAACATCAGTTCATTAATCATACCAAACAAGATCTATTACATCACATATCACGATCTAGGAACATACATGTATCAACAAACTCCCCTTGGACCTAGATCTCTCTAATGTCTTGTTTTCTTCATTACCTTCTCATATTTCTTGTACTTGTCCTCTTGTGTGACTCCCGCGTGAATATGAAACGCAAGCAAAGTCGTATAACATTTTGGAACTGGAGGGCTTGTACAATGTCTTGTGTGTCATAGAACAGTGGCCACTTGTATAATGTATAAACATCATTAGCAGACAAGTTGGTTAGCCACATTGGGTCGAATACCCTGACAGTATCCATTTGATCCCCTTGTTTAGAACTATGACAACTTCAGCAGTTCTCCAATCATAGTACCACCATTTGAAGTGTGGAGTGAAGTCCTGTGGCATTTTCCCTGAGAGGGATTCTCGACATAGTGCGAGGAGGACTCCACTTCAACACAATCTTAGGTTTTCCAGTAATGGCATCCATCTCAGACCTTCTAATATACCTTGTAGGTTGTTGAGGTCTGAAGTTAATCCATCTGGTGTGGTACTCTTTCTTGAGGGCAGCCTCAAACCAGCCTGACATTTTTCTCGTGTCAGCATACAACAGCTTCAACTTGGCCAGCTGGTTGAGCTCAAATCCAGGTAGAGTCTTTAGATCATGTGGAAATCTAAAGTACTCTATGCCCTTTTCCCTCTTAACGGCATAACGTTAAGATCATCAAAATATGCCCATGCTATAATCCTGCCTGACACCGTAAGATGTTTCTTGACGCTGTAGAACTTGGTGTAGGCATCCCTCTTCGGTGCATCACGTTGGGCTCTGACTTCTTTAAAACATTCAGCCCATTCAGCCTTTCGAATGTATACATCTTCGTTTGAGGCTTGGGCTGTTCCTTCGTTCTTTCCTGCTTCCTGCTCCATCTTGTCCAGTACCTCAAACATATCACTGACTAGGGACTCACCCAGATTGGGGACCACATTACCCGCGTTGTCAGCGTATTGAGGGTACTCTTCAGCAGCAATATCTTCAACCTCAACTTCATCAACGTCGTGTAGTTCGTCGTCACTGGTTGAATCAACTGTTGGAGCATCCTTGACAATATCATCAGGATTGAGTCTGAACATTTCTGCCAGTTGCTCGTTAGATAGGTCGTGAATTATTTCACCTTCTTCAGGTGTATACTCACTGACCTTCTGACAATCCCTTGCAGATCAAGAATCATTGTGAGTTGAGACTTGACCTGTTGAAGGGGAGCAATATCAAACTCATCTCTGTGGTACTTTGGATCTGTTTGATTTACACATTTCACATTCAAATCATTAGTAATATATCAAACAAAATGCATTAAGTTAATATAACATTCAGTACATCGTTTTTCAATACAGAATACAAAAGTAATTAAATACATAAACATCCACTATTTACTTTTATCCTGTATGCTAGTCTCTTCGTGTGAAGGTGCAGAAGTAGAAGCTGACTGATCCTGTCGGTTCTTTGTTCTCTGCTCTTGACCGGGAGCTGAGACAGAGTCAGCTGCTTCTCCTTCTTCAGTCTCTTCATCAGCACACCACTCTTCTGTTTTCTCTTCATCAGAATCACTGTCATCATCATCATCATCATCACTCTCTCTTTCTCCATCCTTTATCTTTAGAGGTTCCTCCTTTGATCCTTTTAACTTTAACAAAATGGACCTCTTTGCCTTTTCCAACTCTTCTATCTGCTTACCTGATGTGACGCTTTGTGCTCGGAGTTGGTCCAACTCAGTGTTCTGAGCAGCCAATTTCTGGGCCTGCTCCTAATAGCTCGATCCTGCTCTGCGATTTTCCGCGATTGTGCAGCAGTCAGGTCGGTGAGCTGGCGGATCTGAGAGGTATTTTCCTCATCAGCCGCCAGCAGTCGTAACACCATTCTGTTAAGGCTGCCAGCTGTTCCTCTACCCCTATTGGAGGTAGAGGAGATCGAGAGGTGTGTGAGGGGTAGGCTGAGGGCTCGGTTTGGTGGCTAGTGGTGGTGGTGGAGGTGGTGAATATCGGGTAAGGTCTGGATGATGGTGGTGGTGAGTGTGGGGTGAATGTAGTAGTGGTAGCAGGGGTCTGGCTTGTGGTGATGGTATGGTGGTGGTTGTGGTTGCTGTGGGGAGAGGTATGGTGTGGAAGGTGTGTCTGCAGAGGTGGTAGTGGTGAAAGGTATGGGGGATGTGGTGGTGATGAAGGTTACCTTACGCTTTTTCTTTTTCTGACCATGGGGTTGAGCCATCCGTTTTCTCCTCTCGTTCCCCTCGAGGTGGATGCTCCCCCTTCAACCCCGCCTGAGGACTCCGGAGCATATGATGGATCAGTCTCTGTATCTCCGGATCCTCTCGGTTGTTCACCGACAACCCTCAACCCGTGCTCTGTGGGAACCACTTTCCTTCCCACAGTCCGGGTCAATGGCTCCTCATCAGATTCATCTTCATCTTCCTCTCGGTAAGCACAAAATCTTGATGGAATCCTGCTGACTCAGTTACCTCAGCAGGTGAGCCAGACACCGAGGGAACAGAGGCAGACACGGTGCCTCGGGATGGAACAGCCTCATCCTCAGTGTCATCCTCCTCAGAGTCATCAGTAGGGAGGACAATCGGCTCCACGTCGGAGTCACTGTCCTCGTGACGCCATAGGCGTCTCCCCGTGCCACATAGCTTTCATCAGCTAAGTGGCCAATCAGTCTCTTTTCCTGGGGCTTAACTTGCTTGCCCCTATATACCACCATTCTACCCAATGTGGTATCATCCATCAGTTCCAATGTCACTACATCTTGACTTTCCTTTGGGAGCTGAGGCAGCTTCTCATTGAATATCATCTGAAGGAATCGTGGGTACATACAAAACCTTCTTTCCCTTTAGTTTCAATGTTCTCTATCAAATAAGCGAAGATCATATTAGAGAAGCTGAAAGGGTGGTTCAGCACTAGAGCCACGAAGGCATTCTGTATCTGATCTGATAGGTCATCAAAGCCACCCCTTCTCGAAGCGATGCATTTAAGAATCACATGTGCCAGATATTTGTATTGAGGGCACAGGTTGCTCTTATTTAGCACCCCCGAGTTGATGTCTCCTGCAACTTGATTCGGAGAAAACACCCTCTCACAGTCAATGGGTGTAACTTAGTGGGGTGAGTAGAGTCATCTCCAAACTCAAGGATTCTTTGGATGTCCGTGGCGGTGATGTCGATAGCTTGACCCAAGATGGTGCTTCTGATGTTGTATGGCTCATGAGACCGATCCACCGAGGCATTCTCCCAGAATGCCTGGTGTAGTGATTTGTAAGGTGTGCAGGGCGTAGATATAGCCTTGTGTATCCGTGAACGTTTGAGGAAGGCTATAATATCGGAAAACTTGGCCCCGTTCCTTGTCGTGTGGTCTAAATGGGCACAAATGTTGTGCTTTGGATTAGAGACCATCGGTCAACCATTTTCCTGTAGAACACACAAGACTTAGAACCATTAGTATATAAGACATGAAAGCTTCTGTTCTAAGTGTAAAGTTGAAAGTCAGTTTGATTCATTCGTGCGAATGAATCATGCGACTGAAGTCAGTCGCCTGTTTGAGACATGCAACTGAGTTCAGTCGGTGTTTGAGACATGCGATTGAGTTCAATCGGCTGATTGAGCCATGCGATTGAGTTCAATCGGTGATTGATGCATGCGATTGAGTTCAATCTGCCGACTGGACTCATCGGGTGGTTCAGTCCGGTCGAATGATCCATCGCAAGGTTCAATCGTGCGATTGGAGTTCATTCGAACGTCCAGTCGCTCGCCCCACTGTTCGATCGCCTGTGGGTCGAATCTTGACCAATCTAAGTCTTTTAACCGTGTGTAATGGACCATTAGCCTCGTCTACTTGTCACTAATAACCTAGTCAACTCAATTTTAACATATTGCTTCATTTACATAGGCAATTAGGTCAATTCAATGTTCGGTTCTTGATTCAATCCAATGTAGATATTGTAGTTCAGTGATGTACTAATTTGATAGGTTCAAGGAGTTGTGTACCTGTAAAACGTCACTGGAATGAAGAATCTTAAGCGCAAAGTATATCAGAATCGGAGGTAATTTCGACAGGGTAACGGTAATGAGCGCGATTCGGGGTGTTTTGGGAGTGATGAGTGATATGCGATCGATTAGGACCTTTAAATACTAAACCTAGGTTCATTCGGCCGACTGGCCTCAGTCGCTCAGTTCAATCGGGCGACTGAGGTTCAGTCGTACGATTGGCCTAGTCAATCGCATTCAGTCGGCCGACTGAGTCTCAGTCGGTCGACTGACTCATTCGATCTCCTTCATTCGCCCCTTTAGTTGACCGACTGAGCCTCAGTCGGTCTCCTGTTTCATTCTCCCCCTTCCATTCGGTCGAATGAACCATTTCATGTCCATTCGGCCGATTGGAAGCCATTCGCATAGTTGGTCGATAACCATGATCCACTAGTGCGAATGTGTCACACTTTGTGAGTTTACAGTCATTTTAACATTTACTATTCAGACCCTTTTCACTTTTGATACTAACATTGTAAGCTCTTAACCAATCAGTCACTTCAGACGTGACCTTTTAAATTTTAAAATCATGTGGCCATCTCAGACATGACCTTTTTAGGTAAGTTAATTTCCTTCTGATTTCCCTGATGTAGTCCGACAGACACACAACTTAAAAAAAACATAGTAACTTAAACTAACACCAACTAAAGTTTATGTTTGGACTTTTTGTGAGAGATAAAACCCTAAGATGAAAATCTAAGGGATTTGATTAGGAGTAGACAGCTTTACTTAGATTGATCATATCTGGACCAAATCAATTTTGGAATCATACAGGAATATCAAATCATTTTGGACTTGTTATTAAAGCTCTTTGACGCTTAAATTTCGGTATTCATCCAGAGTCGTTAGCAACTTAAGGAAATCATACTGAAACTCTTAGATCTTCACATTGAGTTAAACTTTTGAGAAGGTAGCCACTAAGATTGTCAGTATATTTTTCCACTTAAATCCATACACAGACTTTTGACGCAGACTGGTGACTGATTTAGGTTAATTATTTCAGCTAACATTTGTGGATCCCACACTTATATGGTAATCAACATTCCTCAGAGGTTTTGAGCGGTCTACGGGTATTATTACAAGAAGAGACTATTCTTAGAGCTTTCAAAGAGAAGCCTGTCCTCAGGTCAGTGCCATCGCACAGCAGAGAGGCGGCAAACAACAATGAATTCTAGAATATCTAGGTTTATGCTTATCCTCAGGTCAGTGCCATCGCAGAGCAGAGAGGCACACAACCTATCTCCTTGTTAGAGCAGCTTACTTTTATTTTACACATAATGCACCAACAACATGAGCCATTAGCTTTATTGCATTTGTCTTTCATTTTTCCTTGCTTTGCTCTAATTTTGGTCATCCGCACACTTTTGTGGCGTTTAAATGCTCATTACCCCTTATTGGAATATATTTGATTGTGTTAACCAGTGATAAGATGGAAGTCCACAGTCAGTTGAACAGCTTAGTTTGATCTTGAGATCACCAATCAGGTCTAATTGTCTATTGTGTTGAATCTACCAACATATCATTTGTGGTCTAGCAGCCTCTAAGTCTACTTTCTCTGTGTCACCTTAGGAGTTGCCAGTTTTCTATCATTTCCCTGTTTTATATTGCTTAGACTACGCAGACTTATACTTTGAACTTTTGCATCTTTTCAACCTTAAATTTTAAAATCCCTCTTGATTTGTTCCTGTGTACTATCATATTCCAAGGTATTGAATCAGTATCACAGACACAATCTACCTTATTTCAGCTAGTTACCCCTTCTCCCTCATTTTTTTTAATATTAACTTGCTGACATATTCTCCCCCTAAAATACTAAAATTTTCGGGTTTAATTATTTTTGGATTTTAATAAACAGCAAGGTAACATGAAGTTAAATGTAACAGACAAAAAAAAGATAACATAAGTTTTTTTTATTTAACGAAACTACATCGGACTATACATTATTCTCATCAGGAATTACCTCACTTTTCTTTTTACGCCGTTGACCTCTAGCAAGTAATGAAAACGTGGTTTATCAAAGGCTTTTGTATAGAGGTCAGCACGTTGAAAATCAGTATTAATTTAAACCACGTCTATTAGTTCTTTTCAAAACAGTCTCTTATGAAGTGGTATTTAATACCGATGTGTTTGATCTTAGGATGTTGAACCGGATTTTTAGTTACTGCAATTGCAGCAGAGTTATCAACAAAAATAGGAGTAGACGAGATTTCAAACCGTAATCCCGCATTTGCTGTTGAATCCAAATGATTTGGGAACAGCAACTTGCAGCAGCAACATATTCGGCTTCACAGGTTGACAATGCAACCGATGTCTGCTTCTTACACTGCCATGTAACTAATCTTCTCCCAAGAATTGACACCCTGCTGATGTAGACTTGTAGTTCATTTTGCAGCCTCCATAGTCCGAGTCACTATACGCTGTGAGCTCAAAATCGTCATCATGAGATACCACAACCCCAGGGTGGGTGTACCCTTTAGATAGCGAAAGATCCTTTTGACCCCGATTAGATGATTGACCTTAGGTTTAGCCTGATATCTGGAACATAAACATGTAGCATACATGATATCAGGTCTTGAGGCAGTGAGATACATGAGGGATCCAATCATTCCTCGGTACATAGTGGCATCTACAAGATCTCCACTCTCATCAGGTGCTATATCATGATTCGTAGCAAGTGGAGTCCCAGCAGCAGAAGCATTCTCCATGTCAAAGCGACTGAGAATGTCTCCTACATACTTGGTCTGATGTAGAAAGATCCCATTAGGTGTTTGATCCACCTGTAACCCGAGAAAGAACTTCATCTCCCCCATTGCACTCATCTCAAACTCGTTCTTCATCACTGCTTCAAACTCTTTGCATAACTCTTCGTTCTTTGACCCGAAGATTATGTCATCAACATAGATCTGTACAAGCAGTAGGTCACCATCCTTTTCTTTAATAAACAGTGTACAGTCAATGACTCCCCTGCGAAGCCGTGTTTCACAAGATGAGTCGAGAGTTTCTCGTACCAAGCTCGAGGAGCTTGATGAAGCCCATATAAAGCTTGTCGAGCTTGTAAACTCTATCCCGATGATAAGGGTCTTCAAATCCCTCGGTTGACTGACATAGACTGTTTCCCTTATTTCACCATGAAGGAATGCACTCTTCACATCTAATTGGTAGACTTTAATCTTCATGTACGAGGCAGGCTAGGAAGATACGAATAGCTTCCATCCTTGCCACGGTGCAAACACTTCGTTATAGTCAATACCCTCGACTTGGCGAAAACCTTGAACCACCAGTCGAGCTTTGTTCCTTATGATGACTCCTTGTTCATCCTTCTTACATTTTGTACCCATTTGGTGCCAATGACTTTAGCACCTTTAGGTCTATCTACCAGTGTCCATACACCTAAGTTCTTAAACTACAGAAGTTCGTCTTGCATGGCACTCACTCACGCCTCATCATTTAGTGCTTCACTGACATATTTTGGCTCAACCTGCGAGACAAAACAGCGATAAGCACCATCATGTATGTAACCCTTCTCCATAATTGAGGCGTAATCAGCTGAGTATAGCTGATTTCGGGTTTGTACTCCTGATCGGACATCTCCATAACATTGTCAAGGGGATGATAGACGTTTAGTCGTGATCCTGGAGTAGTCGGCACAGTCACCTCCGAACCAAGATTGTGAACATTTTGGTCTGCATCTGAGGAGGTTGGAGTTTGAGGTTCCGAAGTCGAGGGTGCATCACTTGTGGATGCTTGTGGACTTTCAGGAACTGGAACATGTTCCTCCTGACCGTTCTGGTCATCTGCTTCAGTTTCATCTCAGAGGAGGAGTCACTTTATTGACTACCCCTTCTGACTGAGAGATGACTCTCCCTGTGTGCTGGATGGAGTGTTAGTATATCATACATCATCCTAGTAGCTACTCATCATCCGAGGGAGAGAGAGGGATGTTGAAGGATTTGAAGAATCCATCATAATCGAAGAAGTATGCAGGTCCTTTGCCTGTAGGTGGTGTGGTATATCTCTGAACGTCGACATTACACCACACTTCTACGAGACCCGTTGAGTTATTGTAAACTCGCTTGTTCGGTATGTTGTATCCTAGAAAAATTCCTTCAACTGCCTTCTCGCTGAATTTTCCTTCTTGTGTTCTTCAGAAGTGTACACGGTGCGCCAAAAGGTTCAAGATACTCCAAATTCGGTTTGCGTCTTTGAAGTAGCTCATAACATGTCTTTCCGTGGCGCTTGACTATTAGGACTCTGTTCAGTGTATAGCAAGCATTTGCCACTGCCTCGTTCCAGAATTGGATAGGCAGTTTCGAGTCTGCCAGCATAGTCCGGGCTGTTTCTATCAAGCTCCTCAAGAGGAAGTTCTATTGAATGAACTTTCTTTTCCTTATGAGACTTCTTTGTCTGTTTGCCCTTTTGCAAGCTACACAAAAGTCAGGAAGTTGGAAGTTCTTGACATTCACTCCTCTAACTAAATCCTTCTGAATCAATGATTCATCTTCCTTTGACTAATGTGTCCATTCTCCGATGCCAGGAGATGGAATCCTTCTCATTAGCTTTAGATAAGAAACACTGAGCCTCATGATCCGTTGTGGCAGTTGTTGACAGATCCAAGACATAAAGGTCTTTATATCTTGAAGCAGTCATTAGAACTTGGTCTTCTGGATCATATATTCTTTCTTCAGCACGTAACACTTCTGATTATCGAAGACGACTTAAATCCTTTATCACAGATTTGGACACAGAAAGTAAGTTGTTCTGAAGTTATTGAACGTAGTTCACTTTATCAAACTTAACTTTCTGATTTCCCACTTCTCCTGAGCTGTGATATATCCTCCTTTGTTTCCTGCAAAGGAACATGCCCTCCTTTTATTTTTGACGTTAGATAAAAGGGCGCTATTTCCTGTCATGTGCCTGGATGCTCCGCTGTCTATAATCCACGTGTTAGTGTCAGCACTATATCGAGCCCCTGCGCATACAAAGTAAAAGAATCAGTTTAGGTTAGGAACCCAAGCTTTGACTGTCTTGGGTTTCCCTGAGGCATCACACATCATAAACTCCACCCATTGCCCCTTAGAAGGTGAGGGTAGCTCAGGGTCCTTCTTGTTATCAGTATCAGACACGAGGGTGGATTTTTCTTTCCATAAGCCAGATTTGTGCAGTGCCTGTTTATGATAAACAGTCGTCTGGTTTACAGGTTGGACTTTAGGGTCACTTGCTCTTTTAGGTGGAGTTAAAGAACTCCGCTTAGAAGACCTAGGTCTAGAGTCCAGAAGATCAATCTTCTTCCTAGGTGTCTGATAGAAATGACAGTCGGAAGCAATGTGTCCACATTCTCCACAGTTGTAGCATGACCTGCTATCAACTTTATGAGTAGACTTTCTTTGTGGAGAAGTGCTTGACACTCTAGTAACATTAATCACTTTATTTTTTGACTCTTGGATGTTTGATGTTTTCTCTGGTATAACAAATTTTACTGATTTAACCTGTTTTCCTTTTTGGTTAGCTGGTTTTTGACTTGAAGCTTGTGAAAAAGTAACATTTGAAGTCCTTTTAGGTTCTGATTTGACTCTATTTGACCCTGACTGTAAATTAACTTTTTCAAATCATTTTCCAGGTTAAGACATGACATTTTACCCTTTGCCTTTGAAGTGGCCTCCTTTTGTTTCTTGCCAGATTCAGTAGATGAACATGAGGTGTCGGGATCAGTAACAAGAGGAGTGGTCACCACATGATCCTTGATGGGGTTATTATTTACTGGTCTAGACTTGGTGTTCATCAAGGTCTCAGGTGGTGGTGGACCACTTTGTAGCCTAATCCCTCCCCATTATTCCTTTCTCTTACTAGTGTTGAACTATGTGTGAAGAGCTAGTCCAACTATGCAGTTTCTGTTTTAATGAATTAACTTCGACTTCTAACACTGCTCTTTGTTTCTTAGTGTCTTCCAGGGAGTTAAGATAGTACCTAATGTCGTTTGCTTGGTTAAAAGCCACTACTTCAGTTTCCCTAAGTTGTTTGGTCAATAGGTCTATCTTTTCTTTATAACACTGCTCATTTTGTTTTAGCACTCTATTTTCCTCAGTACACAGACGTAAATCTTTTACTAAGTTATCATTATGGTCTAATAACCTAGCAAATTTGTCATCTATGCTCTTCCTAAACGTGTCACATCAGAACAAGCATGGTTATTAAAAAGTTGGTCAGTGGTACTTACCTGAGTGGTCCAGAAGTATTAGCCATCAGTGCTGCATCAGATGATTCTGGTTCTGTCGACTCTGGCTTTTCAGTCTCTGAGGTGGAGACTTCCTCATTTGGCTTGTAGCTGACCTCGGCTGCAGTTGTTTCTTCACTATGTGACATTGCAATTTCAACTGCTATATCACCTTCACTCGCAGAATCATCGTCAATATCCTCGACACTGGCAATGTTAGATTCTCCTGGTGAGACAAACCTGAAACTCCAATCATGTCCTTCATCATCATGAGCAGTTAGAGCTTTAGGGTCCTTGTTTGATGAAGTAGATTAGAGGGTTGCTTGTCCTGGCGAGTAAATGATGAGAACGGGTTCCCATTCCCTGTCTCTTGGCTTGACACATTCTCGTTTGAAGTGCCCCTTCTCACCACAGTTAAAGCAGGTCACTTTACTCTTGTCGAAGCCAAAGGTGGTGTCCTTAGTATCAACCAAGTTCTGTCCAGTCTTTTTCACAAAATTTTTCGCCCTTCGAACAGCACTTGCTAAGGCCCACATTATATCCATTCTTTCGAGCTCCATCTCATCCACCTGCTCGTAGTCCTCATCTGCCAGATGGCAGTTTCCAATCTTTCCAGCAACGAGTCCATCATATGAATGAACCACTGCTGCTAGGAGATCCATATGCTCTCGTGCTACTTCCACGGTCACATTTCCGAAGTTCTCGGTCTTCAGTTTAGTAGCGTTAGCTTCTGATCCAATATGATGGGTACATGATGACCCAGACGTGTCTGATCCAGAAGTAGAGGCATGTTAAGGACCTGACGAGCTAGACACAAAAGCAGTCTGGAGAGGTGCTCCAGATGCCTTTGCTTGAGGTGTGGCGTTGTATAAAGCTGGATTTTGTGTGTACGAAGACTTCTGAGCTCTATACTTCATCCTTAGTGCTTCTTCGTGCAACTTAAGAATGAAGTCATTTATATCCAGCTTTACAAGGATACCATTCTGTCTCAGGTTAGACACGAATGTAGCACATTATCCGGCAACCCGTCTGCGAAGTTGCTTACTTTTTCTTCCATGGTAGTACCACTCCATGGGTATGCAATTCGCTCATCAAGTGGTAGAATCTATCTATGACGTCGTCCAAGCTTTCATTACCAATTGAAGAGAAGTTATCGAATTCCTTCTTTAACTCCTTTGCTTTGATTGCCTTCAATGATGCATTACCATCATATCTCTTCTCTAGCGCATCCCATAGTTCTTGGATTGCTTGTTCTCGGAATACTGGTGGAATATGTCTTTGGGGATCGACTAAGTGATCAATGCATATACTCTTTTCTCTGCATTGTACTTTACTTTCTGTGCGTCGGTCATCCCGCTTAATGTTAGTTTAACCCCATCAGCTCCCACCGGTGTACTATAACCTGTCTCAATGGCTTCCCACAGATTAGGATCTACTCCATTAAGGTAGATCTCAAAACGTTGTTTCCAGTGGGGAAACTCATCTAAAGTCAAGAGCTTTGGTGGTTTATTGTGATTCCCCACCTCACTCTCAAGTAGCAACAGATTCTGTATCCTTGAGTCTTTCCAGCAGTAAAGGCTGACATCTGATCTTCCATGATGAACAAACTTATAATCTCATCAAACAAACTTTTACTGATGCGACTGAAGGATGCGACTGAGCTAATCATGCGTATAAGCTCTGCGATTGGTTCAATCGTGCGAATGAACTGGGCGATTGGTTCAGTCGTGCGAATGAAGCTGGTACGTATGAGCTATGCGAACGAATGATTCAATCGGCCGAATGAAGGTGCGACTAGGTCCAATCGTGTGTATGAGTAGTACGAATGGAGTCCAGTCGTACGAATGAGTCAGTCGTGCGATTCAAGCCGCTGGTTTGCGAAAATTTCTAGGTTTGACGGTTTTCAGCCGTAAAAACTCAAAATTTTACACGTTCTGATTGCCTGAGTCCGTAGAAACCAAACTTCGATGAGCAGGGAACTTCCAAGATCACTTTTGATGCCAAAGATTGCGTTTTTAGTGTAAAAACACAAACTTTATGCAAACTTGATTGAATCAACACGTAGTCAAGAGCCAATGGCTCTGATACCACTTGTTAGGACCTGGTATTCGTCTGAAATACCTAGAGATCACGTGTATACCGGATCAAATAGTGCGGAATCCTATTTGATTGGCGATCCAATCAGTGAGAACACACGAAGAATCAATCAAGGATTGAAACTAACGTTAGAAATCGATAAGGAATCGATCTAATGTGTTCTATGAACTTGGAGAACGATTTGGAAGGTTTCTGTACGGCTAGGGTTCGTATGGAATTGAACTTGAACGAATCTCCCTGTTTTTCACGAATTAAGTTGTATTTATAGGTTGGAACTATTCAATCGTGCGACTGAACCATTAGTTTGGTTCAGTCGTGCGATTGAACCATGCGGTTGGTTCATTCGTGCGACTGAGTGTTCAGTCGTGCAATTGAGCCAATCTTATGTTACAGTCGTACGACTGATCCAGTCTCCTGGTTCAGTCGTGCGACTGAGTCAATTGTATGAGGTTCTTCATGCTTATGGTTCATTCGCATGAGCCATTCGCATGGGAACTTCATTAAGTTAAGTTTGAATGTTTTAGTTAATTAATATAATATTATATGTACTCATTCAAGTAATCATACACTCAATCAATTCATTTACGACTCATTAACGAACTATTAAACATTATAACCAACAGACTATCAACATCAGTTCATTAATCATACCAAACAAGATCTATTACATCACATATCACGATCTAGGAACATACATGTATCAACAAAAATGAATAAATTGGCTAAAAATAACTTGGTACATGGTTTGCCTAAAAAGGAATTTTTCTGCAAAGATAACTGTGTTGCATGCTTGAAAGGGAAGCAAACAGGACATCTCATAAATCCAAAGTTGTTAACTCTATCAACACTCCATTACACTTATTGCACATGTATCTATTTGGTCCTACAAGTATAATAAGCATCGCAAGGAAATCATATTGCCCTATGATTGTTGATGATTTTACAAGATTTACATAGGTATTCTTTTTAAGAACTAAAGATGAAACTGCTAAAACTTTAAAATCTTTTATTCTTAAAATAGAAAATCAAATTGAACACAAGGTTAAAATAATTAGAAGTGATCAAGGGACTGAGTTTAAGAACCATATTCTTGACTCATTCTGTAACTCAAAAGGGATTGCCAGACAATATAGTGCTCCTAGAACTCCTCAACAAAGTGGTGTTGCTAAAAGGAGGAATAGGACACTTATTGAGTTTGCTCGGACCATGTTACCTGATTCAAAGCTACCTCTAACATTCTGGACAGAGGCAGTCAGCACTGCATGCTATGTGCAGAACAGGGTTCTTGTAGTAAAGCCACATGGAAAAACCCCTTATGAGCTATGGAACAAGAGACCACCATTCATTGGTTTTCTAAGATCCTTTGGCAGTAGGTGTACCATACTTAACACAAAACACAATTTGGAAAATTTTGCTGAAAAGTCGGATGATGCTATCTTTGTTGGATATTCCTCTAACTCTAAAGCTTATAGAGTTTATAACAACAAAAATAAAAAATTGAGGAATCTTTCAACATTGTAGTAAATAAGCACACTCCTTGTGTTAGGGGGAATGGCCCTGATCATATGTTTGATTTAGAATTGTTTCCAAACTATTCTAAACCATCTTGTGATAATGTTTCAGCTGGGATAGGTGCTCAAAGTGATTCTGATGATGACCAACTATTTGAGCTACCCAGACTATTCCAATTTCTCCAAGAGCTACAACAAATCAAGTTCCCACTATTGGCAGATCTGACAGTATGACTATCTCAAGGGATAATGGAGCTTCAACCAGTGATTCACCTATTGACCCTGAAACTTCATCAGGTGACATTGCACAACACCAAGTTGATGGAAATAGCATCTTGAAGGAACAAGAAACTGTTAATGCTGCTTCACAGCCAACAAATGATGATGTTTCCCACTTATTCAATTAGTCCTCATTGAATGAGTTTGAAACAACAGTTGAACAAAGTGTTCAAGCTTCTGAGCAAAATACCTCCAATCTGGATCTATCTTTGCAACTAGAGGTAATTCTTAGACTTATGATTCACAACACTCATCCAGCTAAGAACATCATAGGGGAAGTCTCTGAAGGTGTGAGAACAAGAGGACAAACTCACAATAGCAATGTCTGCTTGTACTCATGCTTTTTATCCCAAATTGAACCCAAGAAGGTAGAAGATTCCTTGAAAGATAGTAGCTAGGTTGAATCGATGCAAGAGGAGATGCTTCAATTCAAGAGACAAAAGGTTTGGAACCTATGTCCGCTACCATCTAGTCAAATACCTATAGACACAAAATGGGTTTTCAAAAACAAGAGAGATGATAGAGGCTTGATCATCAAGAACAAGGCAAGACTGGTGGTTCAAGGATACACTCAAGAGAAGATAATCGATTATACTGATGTCTTTGCATCTGTTGCAAGACTTAAGGCAGTTAGGATCTTCCTTGCCTATGCTGCATCCAAGAATTTCACTATCTACTAGCTTGATGTCAAGTGTGCCTTCTATATGGGGATATAGATAGAGAAGTCTATGTGTGCCAGCCTTTAGGATTTGAAGACCCACAACACCCCAACTATGTGTGCAAATTGGATAAAGCTTTATATGGGTTGCACCAAGCACCTAGGCTGTGGTTTGAGACATTGTATCAGTTTCTCCTAAAGAATGTTTACACTAGAGGTGCCATTGATAAGACTCTTTTCATAAGGAAGTCTAGAAAGGACATCTTGCTCATTCAAGTCTATGTATATGACATCATATTTGGTTCCTCAAATGACCAAATGTGTAAAGACTTTGAGAGCATCATGAAGAAGAAGTTTGAGATGATTTCCATAGGAAAAAAATGGACTTTTTCCTTGGAATTCAGGTGAAGCAAATGAAGGAAGGGTTTTTCATTAATCAATCTAAGTATGTCAATGACATCTTAGAAAGATTTGACATGAAAGATTGTAAGACAACTAAAACACCTATACCCAGAAACTATAATCTTTGTCCTAACTCTGAGGGGGAGGATACTGATCAACCACAGTATAGGGCAATTTTTGGTTCTCTGATGTATCTCACAGCAAATACACCTGATATCATGTTTGCAACTTGTATTTGTGCAAGATATCATGCTGCTCCAAAGATGTCTCATCTAGTTGCTACCAAGAGAATCCTTAAATACCTCAAAGGAGCACCTAAATTAGGTTTCTGGTATCCAAGGAACAACAATTTCAATCTCTATGGCTACTTTGACAGTGACTGTGGTGGCTGCAACATCAACAAGAAATCAACATTAGGTGGATGTCAATTTCTTGGTGGAAGGATCAACTTATGGCAATGCAAGAAGCAATCATGTGTCTCAACATTAACTTTTGAAGCTGAATACATTACTGCTGCTAGTTGTTATGGATTCAGAACCAAATGATAGACTAAGGATTCAACTTCATGAGCACTCCTATCCACATTGACAAAAATAGTGCTATCTCCATTACTGAAAATCCAGTGAAGCACTCCAAGACAAAACACATTGATATCAGGTACCATTTCATTAGAGATATTCATGAGAAAAAACTAATTAAGCTAATCAAAGTTGACTCAAATGAACAATATGCTGACTTGTTCACCAAGTTTTTGATAAACAAAGATTTACGTATCTCATTACAGCCATTGGGATGATAAACATTGATTAGTCTATCTTATTTGGAAACCTTTTTAAATGTGTAAAGTTTTATGTCAAAGCAATCTAAGCCCTGTTACAAAAGGTCTTTCTCTAAAATTTTCACTAAGTATAAATTCTTCCGAAGAGGAATTAACCCTCGGAAGATGTTTTACATATCTTCCGAAGCAAATTCCTCCCAGGATAAATTTCTTCTCGGAAGAGTGTAGAGATTAATGAAGAGGCTGATGCAACCTAAACATCTTTAGTCTTTCCTGCATGTTGCACAAGTGCATTGAAGAAGAATGCTTCAAAAGTTTCACATGTGCAACAGAACTACTCTAAGTGTGAAATCTTCTGAAGCCAAGACCAATATCTTCCAAAGCCAAAGATGCAGTCTTCGAAGCCTCAGAGACAAAGTCTTCCGAAGCTTCAAGTTCATGAAGACAGATTTTTTCTGAAGACTTTTAGTAACATGATTTATCTGATGTGCTGTTCCATAAAGCTGGACACCTTTCCGCTGCAACTCTGCAAGTCACCAACTTACATGGTTTGGTGAAAAGGTCCATGCTTTTGGTAACTGTACATTGAGGTATTGAGTCTGTAACTTTCTACTTTATGTACTTTATCCTTTTTATAATAGATAAGGATGTGAGCTATGGCATGTCATAGTCACAAGTCAAAAGGCAATCTGCCTTTTGACTCTACAATTGATTTTGTTTGTGTCTAGTCAATTGTATCCAGCTGGCTTTCAAAATATAGCCGGCTGTAGGATGATAGTATAGTATCTCATGTTCTTGTATCTTTATATATGCTTTGTAACACTTGTAGTAGAACATAGAGAAGGAAATATACTGCATTCTTGAAAACCAATCACTTGTGTTCTTTGTGTTCTATCTCTTATATTACTTGTTGTTAGGACCTAGTATTTGAATGAAATACCGGATGATTAACGTGTAAACCAAACCAAATAGTGCGGAATCCTATTTGATTGGCGATCCAATCAGTGAGAACGCACGTAGAATCAATAAAGTATTGAATCAAACGTTAAGAATCGATTAGGAATCGATCTACAGCATTCTATGAACTTGGAGTATCAACTTGGAGGCTCCTGGACGGCTAGGGTATGTCTGGAGTCGAATTAGAATGAATGCCCTTCTTTTCCCACGAATTGGGTTGTATTTATAGTTAGTACTGTTCATTCGTGCGACTAAACCATTAGTATGGTTCAGTCGTGCGATTGAACCATGTGATTGATTCATCCGCACGACTGAGTGTTCAGTCGTGCGACTGAGCCAATCTTATGTTACAATCATACGACTGATCCAGTCTCCTGGTTCAGTCATGCGACTGAGTCATTTGTATAAAGTTATTCATGCGTATGGTCCATTCGCATGGGCCATTCGCATGAGAACTTCATTTTGTTAAGTTTGAATGTATTAATTAATATAACATTATGTGTAACAATTCAAACAACCACAAACCTAATTAACCAATTCAACATCGACTCATTAATGAAATATTAAACATTATAAATAACAAACAACCAATATCATTTCATTAATCATTCAAAGCATTACATATCCTACATATCATAGAACAGTGGCCACTTGTATAGAGTGCAGACATCATTAGCTGACAAGTTGGTAAGCCACATTGGGTCAAATACCCTGATAGTATCCATTTGGCCCTATTTGTTTAGGACTATGACCACTTCTCCTGTCCTCCAATCGTAGTACCACCACTTAAAGTGTGGAGTGAAGTCCTGTGGCATTTCCCTGAGTGGGATTCTTGACATCGTACGCGGAGGACTCCACTTCAACACTATCTTTGGCTTTCCAGTAATGGCATCAACTTTAGACCTTCTGATGTACCTTGTAGGATGTTGGGTCTGAAGTTAACCCACCTGGTGTGGTACTCCTTCCTTAGGGCAGCCTCAAACCAGCCTGACATCTTTCTCGGGTCAGCATACAACAGCTTCAATTTGGCCAGCTGGTTGAGCTTAAAACCTGGTAGAGTCTTTAGATCATGTGGAAATCTAAAGTACTCTATGCCTTTCTCCCTCTTAACTGCATAGACGTTAAGGTCCTCAAAATATGCCCATGCTATAATCCTACCTGACACCTTATGATGGTTCTTGACTCTGTAGAGTTTGGTGTAGGCGTACTATTTAGGTGCAGCGCGTTGGGCTCTAACTTCTTCAAAATAGGCAGCCCACTCAGCCTTTCGGATATCAACATCATCATTTGAGGCTTGTGTCGTTCCCTCTGTCTTCTCTGACTCCTGCTCCATTTTGTCTAATACCTCAAACATATCACTGACAAGGGATTCACCCAGATTAGGGACCACATTTCCCTCATTGTCGACATACTGAGGGTAGTGCTCTGCAGTGACATCTTCTATCTCTATTTCATCAACGTCATTAAGCTCTTCGTCACTTGTCGAGTCGCACGTTGGAGCATCCTTCACAATCTCATTGGGATTTAACTTGAAGATCTCAGCTAATTGCTCGTCAGTAAGATATGAATGATTTCTCCTTCCTCAGGAGTATACATAACCGATCTCCTGACAATACCCTGCAGATAAAGAATCAACGTCAGTTGAGTCTTGACCTGTTGGAGGGGAGCAATATCGTATTCATCTCTTTGGAAATCAGGATCTGCTTGATTTAAAGCATTCAACACAGCAAACATTAGTTAATAATCAAGACAAAAATACATTAATCTTAATATAAACATCAAATACATAAGTTTAATACATGATTCAAGTACAAAAGCTATCAAATACATGATCATCTAATCATTACTTTTATCTTGAATCGCTGGATCAGCAGTAGGTGAGTGAGAAGAGGAAGCTCGTTGGTCTTGATTTCTTTTTGATCTTATATCTTGACCCTGAGCTGAGGCAGATGCAGCTGCATCTCCTCCTTCATCATCATCATCATCCTCATTCCTCTCCTCTGTCCTCTTAATCCTCAATCCCCTCATCATCCTCAGTCTCATTCTCATCATCTTCGTCTCCTCTTTAATCTTTAGTGGCTCGTCTTTAGATCCCTTAAGCTTTAGCATGATGGTCTTCTTAGCCTCCTCCAACTCCTCAATCCTCTTAGTAGATGTGACACTGTGCTCTTGGAGTTGGGCGATCTCGTGGCTCTGAGCAGCCATTTGTTGGGCCTGCTCATCTATCAACCGAGCCTGCTCCGAGATCTGCTGAGACTGTGCTGCAGTAAGATCTGTCAGATGACGATATCCGCCGTCTTCTCCTCATCAGCAGCTAATAAACGCATCACCATCCGGTTCAGCGCAGAAAGCTGTTCCTCTACCCCAATGGAGGTAGAGGAGATCCATATATATGTGCGGGATGGGATGAGGGTCCTGCTTGGTGGCTAGTGGTGGTGGTGGCTGTGGTGAAGATGGGGTTGGGTCTGTGAGATAGTGGAGGTGATGTAGGAGTGAAAGATATGGTGGTGGTTGGCATATGTACAGTGGTGGGAGGTGTGGTGGTGGTAGTGGTAGCTGTGGTGGCTGTGGTGGTGGATGTGTGGCTGTAGAAGTGGTAGTGGTGGTGGTAGATGTAGTGGCTGTGGTGGTGACGAAGGTGAGTCTTCTCTTCTTCTTCTTCTGGCCGTGGGGCTGAGCCATCCTTTTCTTTCCTCGATCCAGTCGAGGTGGATGCTCCCCCTAGAACACGCTAGCTGACTCAGGGGCATAGCTAGGATCTGCAGTAATCTCTCCCGAATCCCTGGGGCGTTCACCAACCGCCCGGAGTCCATACTCTGTGGGAACAACCTTGCTTCCCACAGTCCTCGTCAAGGCTCCTCATCTGACTCTTCTTCCTCCTCACCAGGTATGAAGTCCTGGTGGAAACCCACTGACTCAGCTATGTCGCCTGTTGGGGCAGATACTGGAGGTATAACATCTGAAGTTGTGCCCCTCGGTGGAATAGGCATATCATCCCCAGCATCCCCACTGTCATCATCGTCTGAATCATGCTCTGGGAGCAATAGCCTCTCATCGTCTGAATCGCTGTCATCATGACGCCACTTGCGTCTACCTGGCGCCACATATCTCTCATTGGCCAGATGGCCGATCAACCTCTTACCTGGGGCTTTACCTGCTTGCCCCGATACACTCTCATGCGACCCAAAGTCGTGTCATCCATAATCTCTAGGCAACCGCATCATGGCTCTCCTTAGGAAGTAATGGCAGCTTCTCGTTGAAGATCAGCTGCAGAAATCTGGGGTACATACAAAAACCCTCCTTCCCCTTGGCCTCCAGATTCTCCACCAGATATGAGAAGATCATGCTCGAGAAGCTGAAGGGGTGGTTCAGCACCAGTGCCACATAGGCATTCTGAATCTGGTCTGACAGGTCATCAAACCCACCCCTCCGAGAAGCAATACACTTCAGGATCACATGCGCCAAGTACTTATACTGGGGACACAGGTTGCTCTTGTTGAGCACACCTGAGTTGATGTCCCCAGCGTACTTAATCCTGAGAAAGCAACCTCTGACTGTAAATGGATGTAGTCTGGTGGGGTGATCAGTATCGTCCCCAAAATCAAGTACTCTCTGGATGTCAGCTGCTGTAATCTCAATATCATGACCATGAATGGAGCTCCGTATGCTGTAAGGCTCACGTGAACGATCTACGGAGGCATTTTCCCAGAAAGCCTGATGTAACGACCTGTAAGGAGTACACGGTGTGGATATGGCTTTATGTATCCGAGAACGTCGAAGGAACGCAATAATCTCTGTAAACTCGGCCCCATTCCGAGTCGTATGGTCCAAATGAGCACATATATTGTGCTTTGGATTGATGGACCATCTATCAGCCATTGACCTGAAACACAAGACACAGAACCATTAGAAAGTCATACATTCAAAATTCAGTTCAAGGTGTATAGTTTAAATTCAATCTGATTCATTCGTGCGAATGAATCATGCGACTGAAGTCAGTCGGTTGTCCTTTCATGCGACTGAGCTCATTCGGGTGAATGAGACATGCGACTTAGTTCAATCTGTTGGCTGAGTCTGCGATTGGTTCAGTCGGCCGACTGAGTTCATTCGCATGGTGCATTCGGCCGATTGACCCAATCGCAAGATTCAATCGTGCGATTGGAGTTCATCCGGTCGACCAGTCGCTTGTCCCACTGTTCAGTCGCCTGTGGTTTGAATCTTGACCAAATCAAGTAATTTAACATGGTTTAATGGTCCATTAGACTCGCCATCTTGTCACTAATAACCTATTAAACTTAATTTTAACATTTTGCTTAGTTTATGTTGGTTATTAGGTCATTTACAGTCCGGTTCTTGTTTCACTCGAATATCACAAATTAGGGTTCAATGTCTTCTGATTTCGGTAAGATTTCACTGCAATATACCTGTATAACCGTCAACCCACGTCAGAAGATCAATAAAGATGTAAAAACAAGGTCTAGAGGAATTTCGGCAGAGTAACGGTACTTGGTGCGATTTAGGAGCGATTGAGGGTGATGAGTGGAATGCGATCGACTATGGCCCTTTAAATACTGAAGCTGAGTTCAATCGGCCGACTGGCCTCATTCGCTCAGTTCATTCGGGCGACTGAGGCTCAGTCGTGCGATTGGCCCAGTCAGTCGCATTCAGTTGGCCGACTGAGTCTCAGTCGGTCGACTGACTCATTCGTGCCCTTTCATTCGCACCTTCAGTTAACCGACTGAGTCTCAGTCAGTCGACTGACTCATTCGCACCCTTTCATTCGGTCGAATGGATCATTCTGATAAGCCATTCGGGTGAATGGCTCAATCTCATGTCCAGTCGTGCGAATGGGATCCATTCGCATGGTTGGTCCATACTTATGATCCAGTCGTGCGAATGGGTTACACTTATGAACATTTAGCACTTAAACCCTTTTTACCTGTTGAAATTAACATTATGAGCATTTGATCATCTCAGACATGATCATTTTAACTTGAAAACTTTTTGATCACCTCAGACGTGATCCTTTTAAACAATTTAGTCACCTCAGACGTGACCCTTTTAAACTTTGAAAACACATGTGGCCATCTCAGACATGACCCTTTTAGGTGAGTTAATCCCATACTGATTTTCATGATATAGTCCGACGAACAAACAAACTAAAATGACTAACTAACTAGAAACTTAAACTAAATACAAAAATAAAACCTGTGTTTGACTTTTTGTGAGAGATAAATCCTAAGATAGACATCTACTGGATTTGGTTCCAGAATAGGCAGCTTCAATTTAGTTTGACCACACCTGGACCAATTCAATTTTGGAATCATACAGGCAAGTCAAATCATTTGGGACTTGTTATCAAAACCTTTTGATGCTCAATTCTTGGTTTTCATCCAGAGTCGTTAGCAAATTTAGGAAATCACACTGGTACTATTAGATTCCCACATTGATTTGAACTTTCAAGAATTGCAGCCACAATGATTGTCAGTATATTTGTCCTCTTAAATCCATACACAGACTTTAGACACAAACTGGTGATAGTTTTAGGTTTAATTATTTCAACTAACATTTTTGGATCCCACACTTATATGGTAATCAACATTCCTCAGGAGCTTTTGAGCGGTCTACGGGTATTTTTACTAGAAGAGACTATTCTTAGAGCTTTCAAGAGAAGCCAATCCTCAGGTCAGTGCCATCGCACAGCAGAGAGGCGGCAAACAACAATGAATTCTAGAATATCTAGGTTATGCTTATCCTCAGGTCAGTGCCATCGCACAGCAGAGAGGCACACAACCTATCTTCTTGTTAGAGCAGCTAAATTTTCTTTTGCACAGAATGCACCAACAACATATGTCATTAGCTTGATAGCATTTGTCTTTCATTTTTTCGTGCTTTGCTCTATTTATGGTCATCCGCACACATTTGTGGCGTTTACATGCTCATTACCCCTTATTGGAATATTGTTGATTGTGTTAACCAGTGATAAGATGGCAGCCCACAGTCAGTTGAACAACTTAGTTTGATCTTGAGATCACCAGTCAGGTCTAATCATCTATTGTGTTGAATCTACCGACATATCATTTGTGGTCTAGCAACCTCTAGGTCTACTTTCTTTGTGTTACCTTAGTAGTTACCAGTTTTTCTATCATCTTCCCTTTTATATTGCTTAGACTACACAGACTTATACTTTGAATTTGCATCTTTTCTAAATTAAATTTTAAAGTCCCTTTTGATTTGTTCCTGTGTACTATCATTTTCCAAAAGTTTGAATCGGTATCACAGATACGATCTACCTTATATCAGCTATCCACTCCTTCTCCCTCGTTTTTTTTTAATATTACTAGCTGACCTACTCTCCCCCTAAAATTCTAAAATCATACTGGATTTAATTATTTTAGGATTTTAACAGACAGCTAAATAACATGAATTTAATTTAAACAGAATAAAATAAATAAGGAAAAATAAAAAATATAACTACAATGCATCGGACTACACATGATCATCATCAGGAATAACATCACTTTTCTTTTAAACGTCGTTGACCTCTAACAGATATAGAAAACGGTTTTATCAAAGGCTTTTGTATAGAGGTCAGCGCGTTGAAAGTCAATATTAATTTTTACCACATCGATTAAGTTCTTTTCAAAACAGTCTCTTATGAAATGGTATTTAATACCGATGTGTTTGGTCTTTGGATGTTGTACCGGATTTTTAGTTACTGCAATTGCAGCAGAGTTATCAACAAAGATAGGAGTAGAAGAAAACTTTAAACCGTAATCCCGCATTTGCTGTTGAATCCAGATGATTTGTGAACAGCAACTTGCAGCAGCAACGTATTCGGCTTCACAGGTTGACAATGCAACCGAGGTCTGCTTCTTACACTGCCAGGTAAATCTCCTCCCAAAGAATTGACACCCTGCTGATGTAGACTTGTAGTTCATCTTGCAGCCCCGTAATCCGAGTCACTATACGCCGTGAGCTCAAAGTCATCATCATGAGGATACCACAACCCAAGTGTGGGTGTACCCTTCAGATAACGAAATATCCTTTTGACCCCGATCAGATGGTTAACCTTAGGCTTAGCCTGATATCTAGAACATAACATGTAGCATACATGATATCAGGTCTTGAGGCAGTGAGATACATGAGGGATCCAATCATTCCTCGGTACATTGTGGCATCTACCAGATCTCCATTTTCGTCAGGTGCTATATCATGATTTGTAGCAAGTGGAGTCCCAGCAGCAGAAGCATTCTCCATGTCAAACCGACTGAGAATGTCTCCCACATACTTGGTCTGATGTAGAAAGATCCCATTTGGTGTCTGATCCACCTGTAACCCGAGAAAGAATTTCATCTCCCCCATAGCACTCATCTCAAACTCTTTCTTCATAACTGCTTCAAACTCTTTGCATAATTCTTCGTTCTTTGAACCGAAGATTATGTCATCGACATAGATTTGTACTAGCAGTAGGTCTCCATCTTTTTCTTTGATGAACAGTGTGCAGTCAATGACTCCCCTGCGAAAGCCGTGTTTCACAAGATGAGTTGAGAGTTTCTCATACCAGGCCCTTGGCTTGATGAAGCCCGTATAAGGCCTTGTCGAGATTGTAAACTCTGTCCCGATGATAAGGATCTTCAAATCCCTCGGGTTGACTGACATACACTGTCTCTCGAATTTCCCCATGAAGGAATGCACTCTTCACATCTAATTGATAGACTTTAATCTTCATATACGATGCATAGGCAAGGAAGATACGGATGGCTTCCATCCTTGCCACGGTGCAAACACTTCATTGTAGTCAATCCCCTCGACTTGGCGAAATCCCTGAACAACCAATCGAGCCTTGTTCCTGATAATGACCCCTTGGTCATCCTTCTTGCATTTCAAGACCCATTTGGTGCCAATGACCTTAGCACCTTTAGGTCTATCTACCAGAGTCCATACTCCTAACTTCTTGAACTGAAGAAGTTCTTCTTGCATGGCACTCACCCATGCCTCATCGTTTAGTGCATCACTGACGTATTTTGGCTCAAACTGCGAGACAAAACACCGATAAGCACCATCATGAATGTATCCTTTTTCCATAACAGAGGCATAATCAGCTGAGTACAGCTGATTTCGGGTTTGTACTCCTGATCTGACATCCCCAATGACATTGTCTAAGGGATGATAGACGTTTAGACGTGATCCTGGAGTAGTAGGAACAGCTACCTCAGAGCCAAGATTATGAACATTGGTTCTGCATCTGAGGTAGAAGGAGTTTGAGGTTCCGAAGTCGAAGGTGCATCACCGTTAGATGCTTGTGGACTTTCAGGAACTGGAACCTGTTCCTCCTGACTGTTCTGGTCATCTTCTTCAGCTTCATCTTCAGAGGAGGAGTCACTGTCGTCGACTACTCCCCCTGATTGAGTAGATGATTCTCCCTGTGAACTCGATGATGTTGAATCAAGAGATGGTGTATTCAAGATATCATACATCATTCGAGTAGCTAACTCATCATCAGAAGGAGAGATAGGGATGTTGAAGGACTTAAAGAATCCATCATAGTCGAAAAAGTAGGCGGTCCTTTGCCAGTAGGTGGTGTGGTATATCTCTGAACATCAACATTACACCACACTTCTACTAGACCCGTTGAGTTGTTGTAAACTCTCTTGTTCGGTATGTTGTATCCTAGGAAGATCCTTCATCAGCCTTCTCGCTGAATTTACCTTCTTGAGTCTTCTTCAGAAGTGTACACGGCGCGCCAATGGTTCGAGATACTCCAGATTCGGTTTACGTCGTTGTAGTAGCTCGTAACATGTCTTTCCGTGGCGCTTGACTATCAGAACTCGATTCAGTGTATAACATGCATTAGCCACTGCCTCATTCCAGAATTGGATAGGCAGTTTCGAGTCTGCCAGCATTGTCGTGCTGTCTCTATCAAGCTTCTGTTCTTTCTCTCAGCCACCATTCATCTGAGGCGTGTAGGCAGAAGTGAATTGATGCACAATTCCCTTTTCCTTGCAGTAAGCCTCCATCCACTGATTCTTGAATTCAGTCCCTTTGTCTGAGCGTACTTGTCTCACCTTCAGCTTGTAGAGAGATTCCAGTGTGGTACTAACTCCTTGAATGACTCAAATGTTTCTGATTTGGACTTCAGAAACATTACCCAAGAGAATCTTGTGTAGTCATCAGTAACCACAAAACAGTACAAGTCGCCTGCAATGCTCTTTGTACTGACTGGACCAAACAGATCCATGTGAAGAAGTTCAAGAGGAAGTTCGAAGAATGAACTTTCTTTTCCTTATGAGTCTTCTTCGTCTGTTTGCCTTTCTTGCATGCTACACAGAAATCAGGAAGTTGGAAATTTTTGACATTAACTCCTCTCACTAGATCCTTCTGAATCAAGTGATTCATCTTCCGTTGATTTATGTGTCCCATTCTCCTATGCCAGGAATGGAGTCCTTCTCAGTAGCTTTTGATAGAAAGCACTGAACTTCATGATCCGTTGTAGAAGCCGTTGAGAGATCCAAAACATAAAGGTCTTTATATCTTGAAGCTGTCATCAGAACTTGGTCCTCGGAATCACATAGTCTTTCTTTAGGACGTAACATTCTTGTTGTCAATATGACTTTAAAACCTTTATCACAGATTTGGGAAACAGAAAGTAAGTTGTTTTGAAGTTGTTGAACGTAGTTCACCTATCAAACTTAACTTTCTGATTTCCAACTTCTCCCTGAGCTGTGATATAGCCTCCCTTGTTTCCAGCAAACGAAACATGCCCTCCTTTTATTTGCTTGACGTTTGATAAAAGAGCCCTGTTTCCTGTCATGTGCCTGGATGCTCCGCTGTCTACAATCCACGTGTTGGTTTCAGCACTGTAGCGAACACCCTGCACATACAATGTAAAACATTAGTTTAGGTTAGGAACCCAAGCCTTTACTGGCTTGGTTTCCCAGAGGCATCACACATCATGAATTCAACCCATTGACCCTTAGAGGGTGAGGGTAGCTCAGGTTCCTTCTTGTCATCATTATCAGACACAGAGGATGACTTCTCTTTCCATAAGCCAGATTTGTGCAATGCCTGTTTGTGATAAACAGTCGACTGGCTAATGGGTTGAACGTTAGGTTCACTAGTTCTTCTAGGTGGAGTTAAGAACTCCTCTTAGAATACCTAGGTTTTGAATCCTGAAGTTCAATCTTCTTCCTAGGTGTCTGATAGTAAGGACAAAAGAAGCAATGTGTCCACACTCTCCACAGTTGTAGCACGACCTGCTATCAACTTTATGATTAAACTTTCTTTGTGGAGATGTGTGTGACACCCTAGTAACATCACTTAGTTTGGGTTTGACTCTGTTTCTTTTGATGTTTTCTTCTGTTTACAAAATCAATTGTTTTAACATTTTTAACATCTTTTTCCTTTTGGTTAACTGGTTTTTGACATGAAGCTTGTGAAAGATTAACATTAGCACCTTTTAGATTCAGATTTGACTTTGTTTGACTCGGACTTTATATTAACCTTTTCAAATTCTTTTTCCAGATTAACACAAGGCATTTTACCCTTTGCCTTTGAAGTGGCCTCCTTTTGTTTTGTTCCAGATTCAATTGATGAACATGAGGAATCTGGATCACTAACAAGAGGAGTAGACACCACATGATCCTTGATGGGTTTGATTTATGGTCTACTCTTAGTGTTCATCAAGGTCTCAGGTGGTGGTGGAACCACTTTATAACCCAAACCCTCCCCGTTGTTCGCTCTCTCACTAAGTGTTGGACAATATGAGATGAACTTGTCCAACTGTGCAGTTTTTGCTTTAATGAGTTTACTTCTACTTCTAAGACTGCTTTTGTTTCTTAGTGTCTTCTAGGGAGTTAAGATAGTACCTAATGTCATTAGCTTGGTTAAATGCAACTACTTCAGTTTCCCTAAGCTGTTTAGTCAAAAGGTCTATCTTTTCTTTGTAACTATGCTCATTTTGTTTTAAAACTCTATTAGCCTCAGTGCACAGTTGCAAATCCTTTACTAAGTTATCATTATGATCTAATAACCTAACAAATTTCTCATCTATGCTATCTCTAAAAGTATCACAATCAGAACAAGCATGATTTTTAAACAGTTGGTCAGTGGTACTTACCTGAGGAGGTTCAGAAGAGTTAGCCATCAACGCAGCATCAGATGTCTCTGGTTCTGGTGATTTGTCTTTGCTGTTGAAATCCCTTCTTCAGGCTTGTAGCTGACCTCAGTTGCAGTTGTCTCTTCAATATTTGACATCGCTATCTCAACTGCAATATCTCCCTCACTCGCGGAATCATCATAAATCTTCTACACGGCAATATTAGATTCCCCTGGAGAGACAAACCGAAAGCTCCAGTCCTGTCCTTCATCATCATGAGCAGTCAAGGCTTTTGGATCCTTGCTTGATGAAGTAGAACTGCTAGCTTGCTTGTCTTGACGAGTGAAGGACGAGAATGGGTTCCCGTTCCCAGTCTTCTTTGGCTTCACACATCTCTCTTGAAGTGCCCCTTTTCTCCACAGTTAAAGCAGGTCACTTTACTCTTGTCAAAGCCAAATGTGGTATCCTTAGTAGCAACCAAGTTCTGTCCGGTCTTTTTCACAAACTTCTTCGCCCTCCGGACAGCACTAGCTAAGGCCCACATAATGTCCATTCTCTCCAGCTCCATTTCATCCACCTGCTCGTAGTCCTCATCTGCCAGATGGCAGTTTCCAATCTTCCCAGCAACAAGTCCATCATAAGAATGAACCACTGCTGCCAAAAGATCCATGTGCTCTCGAGCTACTTCCACAGTCACATTACCGAGGTTCTCGGTCTTCAGTCTAGTAGCATTCGCTTCAGTTCCAATGTAATGGGTACAAGAAGACCCTGACGTTTCTGAACCTGAAGGAGAAGCTTGTGAAGGACCCGATGAGCTAGACACAAATGCAGTATGAAGAGGTGCTCCAGACGTCTTAGCTTGAGAAGTGGCATTGTACAAAGCTGGATTCTGAGTGTACGAAGACTTCTGAGCTCGATACTTCATCCTAAGTGCTTCTTCTCGCAGCTTTAGTATGAATCATTGATGTCCAACTTTGATAGCAATCCATTCTGTCTCAGATTTGACACAAAAGAAGCCCAACTTTCTGGCAACCCGTTGCAAAATTTGACACTTTTCTTCCATGGTAGTTGTGACACCATGTGTGCAGCTCACTCATCAATGGTAGAATCTATCAATAACATCGTCCAAACTCTCGTTTCCCATCGATGAAAGTTGTCAATTCTTTCTTTTTCTTCAGTTCCTTAGCTTTAATTGCCTTCAGCGAAGCATTCCCGTCATATCTTTTTTCCAGCTCATCCACAATTTCTTGCCTGCTTATTCTCCGAGTACTGGTGGAAAATATCTTTAGGAATAGACTGTGTAATCAATGCATAAACTCTCTTCTCTGCATTATACTTAACTTTCTGAGCATCAGTCATCCCTCCCAAAGTAAGCTTTACCCCATCTGCTCCCACCGGCATACTATACCCAATCTCGATAGCTTCCCACAATTTGGATCCACTCCATTGAGGTAGATCTCAAAACGTTGTTTCAGTGGGGAAACTCATCTAACGTTAAGAGTTTTGGTGGTTTATTATGATTCCCCACCTCACTCTCAAGCAACAGTAGGTTCTGGATCCTTGAGTCCTTGCCGACAGTAAACGCTGACATTGATCTTCCATCTCGATTAACTTTTAAGTGTACTAAACAAACTGTCAAACTGGTGCAACTGGGTGATGCGAATGGGCTATCCATGCGAATGAACTATGCGATTGGTTCAATCGTGCGGCTGAACTAAGCGATTGGTTCAGTCGTGCGAATGAAGCTGATGCGTATGAACACTGCGAACGGATGGTTCAGTCGTACGAATGGAGATGCGACTCAGTCCAATCGTGCGTCTGGTGTATGCGAATGAAGTCCAGTCGTGCGAATGGCTCACTCGTGCGACTGAAGCTGCTGTTTTGCGAAAATTTCTAGGTTAACGTGTTTTAGCCGTAAAATTCGAAATTTCGCAAACCCTAATCGCCTAAGGCCGTAGAAACCGAAACTTGATGAGCAGGGACGTCCAAGACAACTTTTGACACAAAAGATTGCGTTTTTTAGTGTAAAAACACAAACTTTTTATCAATCTTGATTGAATCACACGTAATCAAGAGCCAAGCTCTGATACCACTTGTTAGGACCTGGTATTTGAACGAAATACCGAATGATTAACGTGTAAACCAAACCAAATAGTGCGGAATCCTATTTGATTGGCGATCCAATCAGTGAGAACGCACGTAGAATCAATAAAGTATTGAATCAAACGTTAAGAATCGATTAGGAATCGATCTACAACGTTCTATGAACTTGGAGTATCAACTTGGAGGCTTCTGGACGGCTAGGGTACGTCTGGAGTCGAAATAGAATGAATGCTCTCTTTTTCCACGAATTGGGTTGTATTTATAGGTTAGTACTGTTCATTCGTGCGACTGAACCATTAGTATGGTTCAGTCGTGCGATTGAACCATGCGGTTGATTCATCCGCACGACTGAGTGTTCAGTCGTGCGACTGAGCCAATCTTATGTTACAATCATACGACTGATCCAGTCTCCTGGTTCAGTCGTGCGACTGAGTCATTCGTATGAAGTTATTCATGCGTATGGTCCATTCGCATGGGCCATTCGCATGAGAACTTCATTTTGTTAAGTTTGAATGTATTAATTAATATAACATTATGTGTAACAATTCAAACAACCACAAACCTAATTAACCATTCAACATCGACTCATTAATGAAATATTAACATTATAAATAACAAACAACCAATATCATTTCATTAATCATTCCAAACATTACATCAGAATCAGACAAACAAGATCTATTACATTCATATCATGATCTAGGACATACATGTATCAACACTGTGTTCTAGTGTCACAACTTGGTTAATCGTTTACTGTTTGAATCAAAGTTTAGTTTATCTCCTCTTTGGTTGTTGTGGTGTTGTAACTTAACCCTTCACCTCCTACATTTGGTATCAGAGCATTCCGGGCTCTTGATATATATTCTACCATCTTAAGATCCCTCCAACACATAAATACTAAACTTTTTCAAATGGCAGCCATTTCCAAACTGATTGGCAAACTGGAACCCAGAACAAGTCCCCCTGATCACTCTTGATGAGTTCGATACCTGGTTTTAAGAATGGAAGTTTTCATCAGTTCCTTGAGTCAAGAATGTGGAGTCTATTGAGAAGGACTTTTCATACCCAGCACACCTTCTGCTATCTGGTGCTGGTATGATCCCCAAAGATGTGGCTAACTACTCTGATGAAGATAGGAAGAGAGTAGAGATAGACAGAAAAGCCATGGCAGCTCTTCAAACTACCCTTCCAAACTCTGTATACAGAGGTTTCAAGAAGTGCAAACAGCCAAGCAGCTATGGGATGCACTGAAACTGAAGTATAAGCATTCTTCTGAAGCAAAGGAGAACAGAAGGATCTCCTGAAGCAGCTTTGAAAACTTCACCTTCAAAACAAGTGAGACCGTGACTCAGCTGTACTTCAGGTATGTTGAGATTGTGATACCCTAGTGGATGGAGGAGTTTCTCTTGAAACAGAGACATTGTAAGGAAGTTCATGTCCTCACTTCCTAGGCAATGGACACACTACTGTGTGTGATCAAGAGAACTGAAAATCTCAAAACTCTTACTCTGACATAGTTATAGGGATTCTCAGTGGCTACCAGATGGAGATGAATATGCAAGGTTCATCTGGCAACTCCAACAATCATGGGTTCTCTGCCCTACATGTGGTTGAAAGGGATAGCATAGAACCATCTCTTATGCTACCCTTACAACTCACCAAAGGGTCCTTTCATCACCTTCCCAGAGACACCAAAGGAGAACTACACTCAAGGAAGCCCATTCCAAGAGACAAGCTCTTCTAAAGCTTTTGTGTCTTCTGATGAAAGCTGTGGCAACTCTCTTTTCACTTTGAAGACCTGGATTGTATCCATCCAGATGATCTAGAATATATGGAAATAGTCCAGCAGATGCTCTTCTCACTCACAGAGCAAGAAGTTCTACAAGGACTGGAAGGAAGTTTCCAAGCAATACAACCAGTGGAAAGTTTGGACTGGACAAAGGCAAAGTCAAGTGTTACAACTGTAACTTGATGTGCCACTTTGCCAGAGAGTGTAAGGCAGCTAGAACAAATGGTGGCCAAACACAATCCAGACCAAATTACACTGACAAAGTTCTCCATTAATAAGAAGTCAAAGCAACAAGCTGTTGTTGTTGTTGAAGAAGGAGGCTTTGACTGGAGCTTTCAAGTGGGAAAATGCCTCTCCAAACCAAGCACTAATGGCAGATCATGATGAAGCCAAGGTATTGGAACATCTCTGTACTCTTGAATGCATTGCTAAAGTTAACAGGTACAGGTCCTATAACTTGGAAATGAGATCTGATGTTGAGTCCTTAAACATTTTAAAATCTAATTTTAGAAAGTCTGAAAATGATTATAAGCTAAAAATAGAGGACTTAGAGAAAACCATTTCAGTTCTAAAACATGAACACGTAGATTTTAGGACTCAAATCAAGGATCTCATAACCAAGTTAACTGAGTGCCAAGCTGAGCTTGTGATCAGCAATGCCGAGGCAGAAAAAAGTGTTCTTGAAGAAGAGACCTTCAAGAACATGATATCCTCATCCCTGCACAACAAAGTGTGCTATCAAAACAGGCAGGGACTGGGATCTAATGAGATAGCTCCTCCACACACAATCTTGTCAGTAAGATCTCCTAGTGTGGAACTTGTGAAGATGAGCTTCCTCTCATAGATCCTATGAGTGAGGAGGATGAAGAAGAGATAGTGAAGAATCCCTCTACAAAGAATGAAGAGGAGGATTCCAAGAAGTGTCACTATCCATCTGAGGAGAAAGTGAACACTGTGATGACCAAGTCCATGAGAAAGAACTTGATCAGGAAGAGCAAAAGAAAGGCAAGGAAGGTTCAAGAGATCAAGGCTACTTTTGACTCTAAGCAGAAACATTTTTTTATTTTTGCAGGGTTTAAAGTGGTAGGGACTGAAGACATCAACCAAAACTCTCTACTAAGAGTTCTGGTTCTTGTTCAACTCATCTCAGTAGCAAGAAGAAGACTGATCTGTTGTGTACCACTGCTGCACAGCCTGGACCATCAAACTCCAAGCACAGTCCTCAGCCCAAGAGGACTATCTCAGCATCTGAAAAGATGAAGGTGGAGAAGGGATGTGACCAAAGTCAGTCTTATTCTCAAGAAAAGGCTCTTGTGAAGAAGAAGATGAATTGTGTTATGTGTGACAGCACCAGTCACATTGCCAAGGATTGTCCCTTCAATCCTAAAGGTACTGTCCATATGGCCAAAACAAAGGCTTCAAAGAGTTCTAAGAAGATTCAAGCTTTGGAAGGAAAACCAGTTTCCTTCGGAAGTTCCAAATCTAACAAGAAGGGAAGTGGAAAATTCCCTTCGGAAGAATATTTGGTCTCGGAAGAAAGGAATTCTTCCGAAGCACTGAAGTCTGTTGCAGTGTCTGCAGAATCTTTTGAAGGTTCAGTCATCAAAACTTCTGAAGTTCCAAAAGCTTCTAAAGTTTTGAAGGTCAAGTCCAAGACTCCAAAGGTGGTGTGGATGTCTAAGAAAGACCAAGTGACTGAGATTTCTCCATCAACAACAGCTCAAAATCCTCTTAGTACAACCATAGGATCTATTACTGTTGAATTACCTTCTGCAAATGATTGGGTTTCCAAATGTAACTAATCATTCTCTTTGTGCAGGGACAACTGAAGACAGACAGAAATGTCTGGATCATAGACAGTGGCTGCTCCAGGCACATGACAAGTAATAGGTCACTACTCCAGAACTTTGAAAGGATTGATGGAGGACCAGTTGCTTTTGGAGGAGATGAAGGCGGTTACATTTCTGGAAGGGGCAAGGTCACAAATGGTAAGCTCAGCATAGAAAAGGTAAACTTTATAAAGGAGCTTGGATACAATCTTCTGAGTGTATCTCAATTTTGTGATCAGAGTCATAACATGCTCTTTACTGAGCATGAGTGCATTGTTCTTAAGCCTGGTGTGGTCATTCCTCATGAGCATATCCTGCTTAGAGCCCCCAGGAAAGGAAACATGTACAAGATGGATTTGCAAGAAACCTCTCCCTATGGAGAAGTTTCATGCTTTCTATCTAAAGCCAATAGTGATGAGTCTTTCCTATGGCATAAAAGAATGTGCCATGTAAACTTTAAGAATATGAATAAATTGATTAAGCATGATTTGGTAACTGGAATGCCAAAGAAAGAGTTTACAAGTGATGACCATTGTGTTGCATGCCTGAAAGGGAAGCAACATAAGGTATCTCACAAGCCTAAGGAAAAGAACTTCATTACTACACCCCTACACTTGTTATATATGGATCTCTTTGGCCCCACCAGTGTAATGAGTTTAGGAAGGACCTTATACTGTCTAGTGATCATAGATGACTTTACAAGATTTACTTGGGTTTTCTTCCTTAGAACTAAGGATGAGACTCCTGATATTCTGAAGAATTTCATCTAAAGATTGAGAATCAATCTGATCACAAGGTCAATATCATAAGATGTGATCAAGGAACGAATTTAAGAACCATATCCTTGATACATTCTGTGATGAAAAGGGTATTACAAGACAATTCAGTGCTCCCAAGACTCCTCAGCAAAATGGTGTTGCTGAGAGGAGAAACAGGACACTGATTGAAGCTACAAGAACCATGTTGTCTGACTCTAAACTGTCCATCACCTTCTGGGCAGAGGCAGTCAACACTGCTTGCTATGTGCAGACAGAGTTTTAGTAGTTAAGACTCATGGCAAGACTCCTTATGAACTTTGGCACAAGAGGAGACCTTTCATTGGTTTTCCCAGGTCATTTGGATGTCCTTGCACCATCTTGAATACCAAAGATCAAATTGCCAAGTTTGCTGAGAAATCAGATGATGGACACTTTATTGGATACTCTTCCCAAGCTAAGGCTTATAGAGTGTACAATCTAAAAACTAGAATTGTTGAGGAGTCAGCCAATGTGACTTTCAATGAACACACACCTTGTGTTGCTGGTTCTGGTCCTGATTGGTTGTTTGATCTTGATTTAGTTACCAACTGTTTTAACAAATCTTGTGAGAATATTTTAGGATCTGCAAAATTTAAATACAGATGATCTTGATCCAAGATTTGAGCTAGGAAGATCTTCAAGACATATATCTTCAGCTCCAGTTGGAACTACTTCTGCAAATGAGGTTTCTATAAGCACAACAATGACAAATTCAGCTGATACATCTGGTATGCCTTCAAATTCCAGCTCAGAGGCTCTACAACCAGATAAGAACACCTCAACTGTGGAAGACAGCAATGGTGGTGGTGACAGTGACCAAGAATTTCTTGATGCCACTAACCACACCATAGATGAGAACATCAATGATGTCACACACTGCTTGAATCAAGTTTCACTTGAAAAGTGTGCTGATGTGGTGGGAGAAACATCTATGCCAAATCTAAATTTTTCTAATTTAGATCTTTCTCAACAACTTGTTGTGATCCCTCAGCTTAGGATCCACAAGTCTCACCCTACCACAAACATCATTGGAGATGTTGTCTCAGGGGTAAAGACAAGAGGACAAACCTATGAAGCAAATGTTTGTCTTCACTCTTGTTTTCTATCCCAGATAGAGCCAAAGAAAGTTGATGAAGCTCTAAAGGATGGAAGTTGGGTTGAAGCTATGCACAAAAGCTGCTTCAATTCAAAAGGCAGAAAGTTTGGAACCTTTGTCTCTTCCTTCTGGGAAGACTACCATTGGAACCAAATGGGTGTTTAGGAACAAGAAAGATGATAGAGGCATCATCATCAAAAACAAAGCTAGACTGGTTGTTCAAGGATACACACAAGAAGAAGGGATTGACTACACTGATGTCTTTGCTCCAGTGGCAAGACTAGAAGCTGTTAGGATATTCCTGGCATTTGCTGCATCCAAGAACTTCAAGGTTTTTTACTTGATGTGAAGTGTGCCTTTTTGTATGGAGTGATAGATGAAGAGGTTTGTGTCAAACAACCACCTGGTTTTGTAGATCCTGATCATCCTGATTATGTCTGCAAGCTTGACAAAGCTCTCTATGGGTTGTATCAGGCACCCAGGAAGTGGTATGAGACACTGTCTGAGTATCTCTGTAAACATGGATACAGGAGGGGTACTATAGATGGAACTCTCTTCATCAAAGGACAAGGAAAAGACATATTGCTAGTTCAAGTATATGTGGATGACATCATCTTTGTTTAACTAATCCAAAGCTCTGCAAAGACTTTGAGAAGCTGATGAAAGACAGATTTGAAATGAGTGCCATGGGGGAAATCAATTTCTTTCTGGGAATTCAAGTGAAGCAAGTTGAAGATGGCATCTTCATAAGTCAGTCAAAGTATGTTCAGGACATACTCAAGAGGTTCAACATGACTGACTGTAAGATTGCTAAGACACCTATAGCTAGAAACCACTCTCTTGGTCCTGATCTTGAGGGGGAGTGTGTAGATAAGCACTTATATAGGGCTATGATTGGGTCTCTTATGTATCTTACTGCTAACAGGCCTAATATCATGTTTGCTACATGTATTTGTGCAAGATATCAAGCCAACCCTAAGATGTCTCACCTTATCACTATCAAGAGGATTCTAAGATACCTCAAAGGTGCATCAACACTTGGTCTATGGTATCCCAAGAATTTTGACTTCAATCTGTATGTCTATACAGATAGTGATTATGGTGGTTGCAATATGACTACAAAGTCTACATCTGGGGGATGTCAATTTCTTGGTGGAAGGGTTGTCTCATGGCAATGCAAGAAACAATCATGTGTCTCTGCATCAACTGCTGAAGCTGAATACATTGCTGCTGCAAGCTGTTGTGCTCAAGTACTTTGGATTCAAAATCAGATGCTGGACTATGGGTTAAACTTCAAGGAGACTCTTATTCACATAGACAACAACAGTGTTATCTCAATCACAGAGAACCTTTTGCAGCACTCAAGGACAAAGCACATCAATATCAGGTATTATTTAATAAGAGATAACTATGAAAAGGTATTAATTAAACTAGTCAAGGTTCACACAGATGAACAATATGTTGATCTGTTTACAAAGGCTTTTGATGAACAGAGATTTAAATATCTTATATCAGCTATTGGGATGATCAACCTTGAGTAGATCTTTGTTAAAACTAATTCTTATTTTTTCTTAAAATATGTGTGTCCTAAATTGTCTAGTTCATCACTTCCAAAAGCTCATGTTTTCTTTGGATGAAAATTTCTTTTTGAAGACTTTCCTTAGATTTTTGAAAATTTTTGATACTTCGGAAGTTATGCTTTTAACTTCGGAAGTAAATCATGCCTTCAAAATAAATAACTGTTTGAGAAATTTACCTTCGGAAGAGTTTTCAAATTTATCTTCCGAAGCTTAAATACTTATCTCAGACATTTACTCATTTTTAGGACCATTTACTTCCGAAGCAAAATTAACTCTCGGAAGCTTTGTTAATTTATATACAAAGCGCTCAAGTTTTATTTTTTCTTCCGAAGCAAAATTCTCAAACCTCTCAGGAAACTCTTTCGAAGTCATTTTAGCTTCGGAAGCTTTTTAATTAAAACTTCCGAAGATAACTAACCTTCAGAAGCTTTTTGTTTTTCAAGAAAACTACTTTTTGAGCATAAGTAAACTACTTTTTCAGAGGTGGGACCAACATCCGGATTTCAAAGTTTATCCTCTTTCATTAAACTTTATCTGAAATCCTTCTCACATATAAACCCAACGGTTTCCCCCCTCTTTCTATCATCTGTTCTTCCTCCAAACCTAAAACCCCAAATTTCTCTCTGAAATTCCTTTCTTTCTTCTTTCTTCGTCCTTAAGCTACTTCAAAATGGCCAACCTTGCTCACAGAAATGATCCCAACTTTACCATGCAGCTACACAGACAACACAATCAGGTTGCTCTGCTACGTTCTGAGAAAGATCCTCATTTCTCAGAGGTTTGCCGTTTCTTATCTCTGTCCAACTACTTCACCTCCCTAACCATTGATCCTCCACTCTATGAGGATCAGCTGCTTGAATTCCAGAAGACCTGCCAATAGGTCATTATGGATGGGGAGAAGGCACTGTCTGCCACAATGCAGGGGAGAACAATCTTCATCACTCCGGCCATCATCAACCGACATCTTCAGCTGGATGATGAAGAAGGTGAGGTGTTTTTCCCAAAGGAAGTTGTCAATCATTCCTTTGAGCAGATGGGGTATGAGGGAGATTTCTCTGTAAAGACCTTCAGGAAAGGGAAGGTCTCATCCAATGGAGATTCCTGCTCCATGTGGTCATCCACAGCTTATCAAACAAGCATGGTGGATGGGACCAGATTCCTGAAGATCTCTCCTTCATAGTCCATGGAATGGTTCAGGGGGTCAAATTCAGGTACTCTCAGTTTGTTTATACAAATTTGCTTGCTAATTTAGACTCCTTAGAATATTACATGTTTTCTAGATATGTCCAGTACATTCTTAACTGTGAACTGGGCTCACAGTTAAAACAGGTAACATTCTTAAATTGGGACAGATGAAGCCCGACATCTTTAAAATACTAAGAAGTCCACTATTGGATTCTCTGGGGTAGAAACAGCCCTAGTCCCAAAAATGTTAGAGCCCATTGCTCAAGGTGACAACCTAGCAGCACAAGCTAGTGTTGAACCCACACCTGCTACTTCCCTACCACCCACATAGCCTCAAATCTCCATCACCTACCAAAGAAAATCCAAATGAACCCCTGCTCAGACTATTCAGTCTGTGGAGGCCCCTATATACTCACCCATACAAGAAGAAGTGGACACTGGAGCTCCCACTTCTTCTGAGGAGCAAACCACTCCCATCTCTTCAAGAATCAGTGCTGAGGATCCTCATGCTCATCCTGATGAGCTCATTAGGCCTACTGCCTTAAGCCATCACTCTGAGTCTCAACACTCAAGTGATCAACCTTCAGGGGACAGTTACCATCCCCAGCCTATAGATCTCAACCAACCAATTCCCAACCTTGAATTCTACACTGATGAAGATATAGGTTTCAGTGAGTATAATGAATCTCTCTTCTTTCCCTCTACTCAAAGGGAGATGATTACTCCTGAGTCTCCTACATCTATCCCACATCAGTCACCTACAACTGAGGTTGACACTCTGAACCTGTTCAGGATGTCCATATGGAAGAGGCTCTCAAATCTGAAAGTGATTACATCATTAAGACCTCAACCATGGCAACTCAGCCCACTAACATCTCTACTGAGACTGCCAGTGAGCAGAGGAAATCTAGTAGCCAAGAACTTAGAACTGGTCATGAGAGAAAGGACTTTGGTCCAATCTTCTCCACCCCCAATGATTCTTCTGATGAAGATAAGGGGAATCTGAGACTAAAAGTGCAAAAACTATCCAAAACATGCACCTATTTAGTCTCAAAGGTCAGTCACCTTGAATCTCAGGTGACTACCTTACATAACAGGATCAATGATCAACAACTTGAGATTTCATATCTTGAGGAAAAACTAGCTGGGAGACCCTTAAGGAGAGCTCAACCAGGAACATAAGAACCTGTGGATGTGATTGACCTATCTTCCAGCTCACCTATGCAAGTGGGTGATGCTACCAAAAAGGGGGAGAAAGTCATTACAGCCACAGAACCTAGGAGTTCTTCAGAGAGAATGGACATTGAGGACTCACCATCCTCACTTGCAACTGTGCATTCTTAGCAACCTCCTCTAGTTCACATTGATGTGGACTACACAGACTCCTTCATACAGAGTCTATTTGAGGATGGGATACCAAGGGCTACGTCACCTTAACCATCCTTCAATCACATCATTAGGTCGAGGTATGACAACAACAGGAAGGCCCTCGTCATCATAAGAGTTCAAGGACAGCAAGAAGTCTTAAATTTTCAAAACTTGGACTACTATGAAGGTCTGGATCTAGTCAACATGCCACTTGTCAACCCAAGCCAATCAAGACAAGCTGACAGACTGGCTAAAAGAATCCAAGACAAGATCATTGCAGAGTTCAGCCTAAGAAGGAGACTAAGGCAATCAGGTAATGTCATCGGTCAACTGGATGTTGAGGCAGACCCTAAGATTAGCTTCATAGGGGAAACCTTGACTGAAGGCCCAGTGACAGACCTAAGAGCCATGTCTCATCACCTCCAACTGCTGCAGAGATCCATATTCCTTTTGAGACACCTACTGGTGAAGGTGCTTCTCTACCTCTCTCTGGCCTGAGCTCAGATGCTGCAACGAGCAATGAAGGCCAAAACTCTCTCCACCCTGAGTCACAAAGGTCTGTGAGTGACAAAGGGAAAAGAAAGATGACATCTGAGGAGATTGAGGAGGAGGAGAGAGAGAGAGAGGAAAAGGAGGCTAAGGGGAGAAAGTTCCTCTACTGAGTCTCCAAGACTCATAGAGTCTGCAATTAGGGCTGCCCCCAGACTAGATACTCAGAATGATGAGTTAAGGACAGTCAGGATTAACTATCTGCAGACTAGGAACTATGACATAGATAGTGTCATTTTTCCCCTTGGATGAATTGAATGAGCTGGTTGATCTGGAAAGGTCAAGAGAGAAGAAGGAGGTAGAAGATGCAGAACTCCTAGTACAAGTCAAAGAAGAGAGAAGAAGAAAAAGACTATACAAAGGTATGCCTACCCTCTCACCAGTTCAAGAAAGTCCTGAACAAAAGGATATGGTTGAAGACAGAATCAAGATGATTAACTACCTGAGTGCCATAGGCCTCTATCAGGCAGATGCACTCCTTCCCTTACCTTATGACTATATTGAGTTTGAGTACTTAAAACAACTTGAGCTTGAGTTAGTCAAGGAAAGAAAGAAAACAAAGAAGAAGCTAAGGGAAGAAGCTGCAAAATCAAGAGCCATCATCCAAAAGAGCATGAAGAAGTCTGCTGATAGGCAAAGGATGATAAACTTCTTGAAGCTGTATGGATTCTCCGGAAGGAGACTTGGACCCATGTCTCTATCCACTATGGATGAGCATATCAGGGTAATCATGCAGAAGATTAAGAGTTGAGAGCTCACTGACTTACACTCCACTTCAAGTCAGGCCCCACCTGAAATGGAGGTTAAGGTTGAACAACCAGACACAACACAACCCGAACCTCCTGCTAATGCTCAGCAAGCTTCATCTTCTGATCCACAAGAGGGTCAACCTCCCTCTCCATCTGAACATGAGAGAGAGGAAGTCCCAACTGAGAGAGACAGTGAAGATCAATCTGGTGCTGCAGGCCAGTCTTCTCAGTTAAAATTTGGAAAGAGAAAGAAGAGGATGGCTTCTAAACTAAAGTCTAAGAAGAAGAAGAAGCCTGCATCCCCTTCTGAACCTCAGGATGAATCAGAATAGCCTGAGGATGTGCAGCCAGAGTATGCTCAATCAACTCCAACTTCAGTAGCTTCTCTAGCATCAGGAAGACCCATCTTGTCTTGGACATACACCACAAATCCAAAAAGGTGGCATGTTATTAGAGATCAAGGCATTAAAGACATTTATACATGGCAAGATATATTTTAGTTGCCTCTGCATGACCTCTTTTGACATGAGAAGACACTTTGACAGCCTGAAGGATCCTGATCATCTTATGAAGAAAGGAATGGTGATCATCCTAATGAGGACTGTTAATATCTGAAGTTTTCAAAGTGTTTTGGTAGCATCAGCCTAGGGCGAGTTTGTAGAGATTAATGAAGAGGCTGATGCAACCTAAACATCTTTAGTCTTTCCTGCATCCTGCACAAGTGCATTGAAGAAGAATGCTTCGAAAGTTTCACATGTGCAACAGAAATACTCTAAGTGTGAAATCTTCCGAAGCCAAGACCAATATCTTCCGAAGCCAAGACCAATATCTTCCGAAGCCAAAGATTAAGTCTTCCGAAGCCTCAGAGACAAAGTCTTCTGAAGCTTCAAGTTCATGAAGACAGATTTCTTTCGAAGACTTTTAGTAACATGCTTTATCTGATGTACTGTTCCATAAAGCTGAACACCTTTACGCTACAACTCTGCAAGTCACCAACTTACATGGTTTGGTGAAAAGGTCCATGCTTTTGGTAACTGTACATTGAGGTCTTGAGTCTGTAACTTTCTACTTTATGTACTTTATCCTTTTTGTAATAGATAAGGATGTGAGCTATGGCATGTCATACTCACAAGTCAAAAGGCAATCTACCTTTTGACTCTACAATTGATTTTGTTTGTGTCTAGTCAATTGTATCCAGCTGGCTTTCAAAGTATAGCCGGCTGTAGGATGTTAGTATAAGTATCTCATGTTCTTGTATCTTTCATATATGCTTTGTAACACTTGTAATAGAACATAGAGAAGGCAATATACTGCAATCTTGAAAACCAATCACTTGTGTTCTTTGTGTTCTGTCTCTTATATTACTTGTGTTCTTAGTGTCACAACTTGGTTAATCCAGTTTACTGTTTGATCAAAGTTTAGTTTATCTCCTCTTTGTGTTGTTGTGTTGTAACTTATACCCTTCAACGATCCTGCAAAGAGATTTTAGTCTCGGAAGAAGCGATTGATTACATATCAGATCTACTTTCGAAGCTTATAAAACTCTCCATTCGGAAAGCAATCTTAACTCTTGGAAGTAAGAACTTTACCTTCGGAAGTAAAATTGCCTTTAGAAAACATTACCTTCGGAAATGATTTATACTCAGAAGAAAGACTTTAGTGTGTAACGGAAATCTTTTGGGCCCCACTCTGTAAAAAGTAAAGATTTTGTTAATGATGTCGGATTATTTAAATGAACTAAACCTTACCGCCCTTGTCACATCATCCACTGAAACATCACATCATCTTATCCAAGCCCCCTAAACTGCCATTTCACCTATTTAAATAACCCCGACTAATCACTTTCATCTTTTTACCAAATTTACTACCCAGAAAGCTACCTTTGTCTCCAATTCACCCAAGTCCGAACTTATTTTCTTGCAAATTTCTCAAATGGCACTTAATCCTCAGCACAACCAAGTCGTACTTCTTGATTCTTCAAGGGATGTTGACTTCTCTAATATCATCTCCTTTCTTACCCAATCATCTTATTTCACTGCTCTGACTGTTAACCCTACCATTTACTCAAATCACATGGCTGAATTTTGGGCCAATGGTTAGATTGAAACCCTAAATGGGGTTCGAGTAATAAGATCGAGCATTTGTGGCTAGAAGTTGGTCATTTCCGAACAACTCATCAGGGAGCATCTCGAGCTCATGATGAGGGCGTTCCTACATAGTTCCACAAGATAGATTTGGACAACACTTATATCCAAATAGGATATGATGGAGATGTTAGTAGGTCTACCATCTACAAGTTCAATTTTTCTTACAACTAGAAGTTCCTGCTGCATGTTGTTCTTCATTGCTTGTCCAACAAATATGGGGGATGGGATCAAATCCTATATGAACTAGGGTGCCTAGTTCATGGACTGGTGAGAAGCCTCCACTTTAATTACTCAAGATTTATGTTGACCAATCTTATGGGAAACCCCCAGCGGGACACATTCTTCATGTATCCCAGGTTTTTTCAGCACATAATCAACTATGAGCTGGACCAAAGTCAGCTTAATTGTGCAGCTGCTCTGACTGTCCCTCAAATGAAGCAGACTATCTTCAAGACTTTGAAGAAAGTGTCCACCAATTTCACCAGAAAATATACTGCATTGTTTCCAGGTATGACTGAGCCAATGGCTCCTGGTGACATCCCTGTTAATCCCACAAGTGATGAACCCACACCAGCAACTACCCTCACATTGCCAAATCTATCTTCTCACCCCATCACTATCACATATCAAAGATGCCCCAAACGAACCCTTGTTCAATCTTCTCTGATTAAACAAGCTCCTCTTGTTCAATCCAAAAAGACTAGAGTGGAATAATGGGCTCCTACTCAGTCTGAGGTCTCACCATCCTTCACAATTGACCTTAATATGGGTATTGAGTCTCCTCCGTCTCAAACTCATGAGCTCAAAACCCAAGTTGAAAACCCTTAGGGTAAGTCTTTATACTCCCCTGAGCAGCCAAAAAGGGACAGCCCCGCCATAGGCTCATTGCCATTAGACAATGACCAAGGTCTCGAGTCATTAGGCTTAACCTCTATATCCTTTACTGACCTATTAATTGGAACTGATGAAGAGATTATGTCTCTTTAGGGTAATGAAGTTGATCTACAACACCTTCTCAAGGATCAACAGAGCCTAGAGAGACCTCTTATCTCTAGCCCCCATCAGCAAGCCTTTACTGAGGTGAGTCCCATTGATATGGAGGGGACTCATGTAGATTCAGCTGCCAGTACTGAAGGAGCCTCAATGGATCTTCAGGATAGTGGTAATATCACTGAGATTGAATCTATGAAAACCATGCCCTTTGATGACTCTGAAAGATACATCATTGATCAAGGGAAACAAGGGTGCCAAGAAACCACATCTGGTGGTGAGGATGAACATACTAGGTATGTTACCTCATCTCCCCATGATTCTTCAAAATAAGATGTGGGAAGACTACGTAAAGAATATGTATAGAGGCTAAAGCAACCAAAGTCTTTCTGCATGCATGTTGGACAAGTACTGAAGAAGAATGCTTCAGAAGTTTCACACATGCAACAGAAATATTCTAAGTGTGAAATCTTCCGAAGCCAAGACCAATATCTTCCGATGCCAAAGATGAAGTCTTCCGAAGCTTCAGAGACAAAGTCTTCTGAAGCTCAACTCTTGAAGACAGATTTCTTCCGAAGACTTTTAACAACATGCTTTATCTGATGTACTTTTTTATAAAGCTGGACCCCTTTCCATTGCAACTCTGTAAAGTCACCACCTTACATGAGTTGGTGAAAAGGTCCATGCTTTTGGTAACTATACATTGAGGTCTTGAGTCTGTAACTTTCTACTTCATGTACTTTATCCATTTTGTAATAGATAAGGATATGAGCTATGGCATGTCATAGTCACTAGTCAAAAGGCAATCTACCTTTTGACTCTACAATTGATTTTATTTTGTGTCTAGTCAATTGTATCCAGCTGGCTTTCATAGTATGGCTGACTGTAGGATGTAGTATAAGTATCTCATGTTCTTGTAACTTTCCTTTATGCTTTGTAACACTTGTAATAGAACATTGAGAAAGCAATATACTACAATCTTGAAAACCATACACTTGTGTATCTTGTTCTTGTGTTCTGTCTCTTAATTACGTGTGTTCTTAGTGTCTTTACTTGTGGTTAATCCAGTTCACTGTTTGATTAAGTTTAGTTACTCACCTCTTTATGTTGTTGTTTTGTAAGTGACCCCCTTCACCGATCCTGCATTTGGTATCAAAGCTTTCCAGGCTGTTGATATAAGATCCCACCATCTTAAGATCCCTCACACATATAAATACTAAACTTTTCAAATGGCAGCCATTTCCAAGACTGAAATGGAAACTAGAACCATGAACATGTCCCCACTGATCACTCTTGATGACTTTGACACCTGGTGCCTGAGAATGGAAGGTTTCATCAGGTCTCTAGACTCAAAAATGTGGGAGTCAGCTGAAAATGGACCTTACATACCAAGCACCCCTTCTGCTACTGGTGCTGGTATGATCCCTAAGGCTGTGGCAAACTACTCTGATGAAGACAGGAAGAGAGTAGAGATTGATAGAAAAGTCATGGCAACCCTTCAGACTGCTCTTCCAAACTCTGTATATAGAGGTTTCAAGAAATTCAAAACATCTAAACAGTTGTGGGATGCATTGAAACTAATGTATGAGGGTTCCTCTAAAGCCAAGGAGAACAAGAAGGATCTCCTAAAGCAGCAGTTTAAAAACTTCACCTTCAAAACAAGTGAAACCATGACTCAGCAATACTTTAGGTATGTTGAGATTGTGGATACCCTTGTGGATGGAGGAGTTCCTCTTGAGAACAGGGACATTGTAAGGAAGTTCATGTCCTCACTTCCTAGACAGTGGACACACTACTGTGTGGTGATCAAGAGGACTGAGAATCTCAAAACTCTCACTCTGACAGAGTTATATGGGATTCTCAGTGGCTACCAGATAGAGATGAACATGCAAGGTTCATCTGGCAACTCCAATAATCAAATGGGTTCAGCCCTGCATATGGTTAAAAGGGACAGCATAGAACCCCAACATCATCTCATATGCTACCCTCACAACTCAACAAAAGGCCCTTTCATCACATTGCCAGAGACACCAAGGGAGAACTACACTCAAGGAAGCCCGTTCCAAGAGACAAGTTCTTCTCAAGCCTTTGTGTCTTCTGATGAAAGTTGTGGCAGCTTTCTTTTCACTCTTGAAGACTTGGACTGTATCCATCTAGATGATTTGGAGTACATGGAGATAGTCCAGCAAATGGATCTTCTCACTCATAGAGCCAAGAAGTTCTACAAGCGGACTAGAAGGAAGTTTCCAAGCAATGCAACCAGTAGAAAGTTTGGCCTGGACAAAGGCAAAGTCAAGTGTTACAACTATGACTTGATGGGCCACTTTGCCAGGGAGTGTAAGGCACCTAGAACAAATGGTGGCCAAACACAGTCCAGACCCAACTACACTGACAAAGCTCCCCAGAATGAGAAGCCAAAGTAGCAGGCTGTTGTTGCTGTTGAAGAAGGAGGCTTTGACTGGAGCTTTTAGGTGGAAGATGCTTCTCCAAACCGCTACTATCTGTAGCTAACCTAATCAGGCCCATTTCCTCCATAAACTCCACTAAAGCAGTACCGATAGGGTACATTTTCGCTAAACGTTTTTTTCTATCCGAATCCTGAGATGGACCTGGAGATTCCACTCCTCTTTTCCCGTTGAATCGCCAGGTGCTCTTATTTTACGACGGTAGGGACGATTGCTTCCATTATTGACCAGAAAGACACCAAATTCTCCTTTAGGTGCTTCAACTGCGATATAGGTAGAAGGAGCTGGTAGGGAAAAACCTTCTGTATAAGGTTCGAAATCTCCTTGTACTGCTTTTTTTTCTTTGAAAAAGAAAAAATGTCGATTTAGGCTCCTTCCCTTCCACCGCATAGCTGCGGTAGCAGGTACTACGAGCCCTCTGTCCCATGCATCTAACCAGTTCGCGTGGTTTGGGGGAACTCAATTTCTTCCTAGGAATTCAAGTGAAGCAAGTTGAAGATGGCATCTTCATTAGTCAGTCAAAGTATGTTCAATACATACTTAAGAGGTTCAACATGATTGATTGTAAGATTGCTAAGACACCCATAGCTAGAAACCACTCCCTTGGACCTGATCTTAAGGGGGAGTGTGTAGATGAACACCTTTATAAGGCTGTGATTGGTCTCTTATGTATCTTACAGCTAGCAGGCCTGATATCATGTTTGCTACATGTATTTGTGCAAGATATCAAGCCAACCCTAAGATGTCTCACCTCATCACTGTCAAGAGGATTCTAAGATACCTCAAAGGTGCTTCAACACTTGGTTGTGGTATCCTAAAAATTCTGACTTCAATCTGTATGCTTATACAGATAGTGATTATGATGGTTGCAACATGACTGCAAAGTCTACATCTGGGGGATGTCAGTTTCTTGGTGGAAGGGTTGTCTCATGGCAATGCAAGAAATAATCATGTGTCTCTGCATCAACTGCTAAAGTTGAATACATTGATGTTGCAAGCTGCTGTGCTCAAGTGTTTTGGATTCAAAATCAGATGCTGGACTATGGGTTAACTTCAAGGAGACTCCCATTCACATAGACAACAATAGTGCTATCTCAATCACAAAGAATCCTGTGCAGCACTCAAGGACCAAACACATTAATATCAGGTATCATTTAATAAGAGATAATTATGAAAAGGGATTAATTAAACTAGTCAAAGTTCACACGGATGAACAATATGTTGATTTGTTTACAAAGGCTTTTGATGAACAGAGATTTAAATACCTAATATCAGCTATAGGGATGATCAACTTTGAGTAGGTTTTTCTTAAAACTAATTCTTATTATTTCTTAAAATATGTGTGTCCTAAGTTGTCTAGTTCATCACTTTCATAAGCTCTTGTTTTCTTTGGATGAAAATCTTTTTGAAGACTTTCCTTAGATTTTTGAAAATTTTTTGATCCTTCGGAAGATATTTTTATATCTTCGGAAGAAATTCATGCCTTCAAAACAATAACTGTCTAAAAAATTTTACCTTTGGAAGAAATTTCTAAAATATCTTCTGAAGCTTAAATGTTTGTCTCAGACACATATGCTTTCAAGGACCATTTTCTTCCGAAGCAAATTAACTCTTGGAAGCTTTGTTCTTCTGTGAACAAAGGATTCAAGTCTTAATTTTTCTTCTGAAGCAAAATTTTCAAACCTCTCTGGAAATTCTTCCGAAGTCATTTTAGCTTCGGAAGCTTTTTCATCAAAACTTCCGAAAAATTACCTTTGGAAGCTTTTTGACTTCCAAGAAAACTACTTTCTGAGCAAAAGTAAACTACTTTTTCCGAGGTGGGACCGACATCTGGATTTCAAAGTTTATCCTCTTTCATTAAACTTTATCTAAAATCCTTTTTCACATATAAACCTAACGGTTTCCCTCTCTTTCTATCATCTGCTTCTTCCTCCTA
>CM046457.1:50069820-50109820 GCA_025506515.1 Flaveria trinervia | reverse complement strand
CAATTTAATAACTATGACCCTTGCAATTTATTTAAGTGTATTTTATCAGTTAGGTTATATGTAATGGGTTTATGATAATAATAATAAAATGTTTTCATTTATGCGTCACATAAAAAGTGAGTGTGATCATTATAAAAATGTTTAAGTGGTGTAATGATGTTTATATGAATGTGAGATAGATGAGATGTGGTATTGTGATTGATAGGAAAAATATCAAGACTAAAGAACTATTTTCTTTTGCCCTTTTATCTATGATGACACTCAAACTTAAGCGTATCACGCCTCTTATCACACAAGTATACATTACGCCTTATAAGGAAAAAGTTTTTACTAACTAGTAATCAAGATTTATATAAGTATCATTTATCTTATTAACTTTTAAAAATATGAACAATATCAAATATATTAGAATGCTCATACAATTGGATGACTTTAGAATGCGAAAAATAAAAGTAAAAAAAAAAAACTTTATTTGGCTTCGGTGAAACATTTAAGAAATTCGTTTGCTACTAGGAAAAGTTTTCTACTTAAAAAATGATTTATTTAAAACATTTTTAAAACTAATTAGTTATTATCTTATAAAGTTGTCCTTTTTTATAATCAATAAATGGAGAAAAGACAGTTCAAGATTCTAGAAGTGTTGTTCATCGTCTTGGTTTATTAACATATAGGATAATTAATATAGGATAATTACAATGTGTTTATTATTTCATTATTTTATTCTTATAGCTATGAAACTCAAACGATTTGTTTACGTTATTTTAATGGTAAACGGTTTATTTATGTAACTAGTGTTTTTAACATGTATAATACGTCACAAATACATTATTTAAGATGGATTATCGAACACACAACTATGATTGTTATTTTATTAAATTCTTTTTAAAAAAATTTACGACTAAGTGTCACTCCTAATAAACCATTTTTATCTCCTTCCACCACCTCTATATCTTGGCACCATTTCCGACAAATAATTTATTGTGTATTACACAGAGTTTTAATTTCAAACACGAAGAACAAGTTGAGATTTATGGAGTTGCATACATATTATATCGCACATATTTTCCTCAACCAGAAACAAAACATACATACTATTCACAACTAGGTCTTAATTTTACTTGGGATTTTCATTAATGTATTTCTAGTTACTGAATTTCAATGTGTGATTTCTTTGGTTCACAACTCACTATTTGGTCTTGTTCTTGCATTTGTGACGGGTTATTATTGTGATTATAATGTTTTTTAAATAACAAATAAAAAGCGGTGTTTGTGAGTCTATATTTCAAGAGGACATTTGTATTTGAATAGTTAAACGATATACTAGCTCTTAATAGTTCAGACCAGTTAATAGTTTAACACTTAATGGTTCAGACCTCTTATTGGTTCAGCACTTAGAGGCTGTTTAGCAGCCTCTTAATAAGCCTCTTAACGGTTCAGATGTCTGAATGGTTCAGTCTGTTTGTTTTGCGAGCACATGTCTGAATGATTAAAACATTTACCTCTGAATGGTTAAGGATTATACTGATGCTGAATAGTTAAGAGGTCTATTGTTGAATGATTAAGACATATTATCTGAATTGGTTAAATATTTTTTTTTGAATAATTAAACGATGTACTAGCTCTTAATGGTTCAAACCTTTTAATGGTCCAGCACTTAATGGTTCAGAGCTCTTATTGATTCAGCATTTAATAATTTAGAAGTTATCAAACAACCTCTTAATTTAATAAGATGTGATAGAGCGTAAAGGTGATCAAAGAAAAGGGTAGGGGTGGACTTGGATTAGGTAGGGGGGGAGGCAGTCGGTAAATTCTAATGAGTTTACGAACATAAGGTTTTATTTTAATAAGATATGTGAAACTGTAATGTAAACATAATTTATTAATACGGTAAGATGTCGGTTTCAAAGCCATAAAATGCGTTAATAGGCATCCATTTTACGCATTATAAGTGCAAGACGTTTTGAAATTACGTTACATGTACATATGTATATTATAAAGTGTTCATCCATAGCCTATTAGTTACATTTTTATTCCTTAAGTTTAGCAACATTTGTATTTTTATATCTTATACTTGACTAATTTTATTCATTCGTACTCACAATTTCTTGTTTATTTTTGTTTTTAGCTTATAAAATAACAATTAATGTTTGATAAAACTCCAAATATACCGTTACAACACACTTATTTTTATTTACATCTCGGTGTAATTTCATTCAAAACAAAATTGTACGTTATAATGTACAAGTTATCGACGCACAAACGTATAATCTGTCAATGTTTGGAGTTTTTTTTACAATTTTGTTTGCTTTTTAACTCCAACTTTTAAAGTAAGTTTTTTAATTAAAGCCAAATTACTACGTTCTTATGTTTACCTACATTAATATTTTTAAATGTTTGGTTTTTTCGTTGCGACGTGCTTATTTCTATTAACTAGTTTTCGTAACTCGTGTATTACACAAGTTGAATAAATAAAATATAATATATAAAAAATTATTAATATAAAACGATATTTTATAATAAGATATGATAAAAATTACATATAAGCAGTGAGTATATATAATAAAACAATAATTTGAACTTCTTAAACTTTTTTTTTGTTTTTATCAAAAAGAAAAACTAAAATTTATTCAGTTCTAAAATACCATAAAATTTCTTAGTTCCAATATACCTTAACTTTATTCGGTTCCAACATCATATGATTGCTCAGTTCCGAAACGTCATAAAAGTTATGATGTTCTGAAATACCATAAAATTTCTCAGTTATAAAAACCATAAGGTTGTTTAGATGCAAAATTAGATAAAATCATCTAAATTAATTTTAAACACCATAAAACACTATGTATCATCTAGTTCAAATAAACTGTAAATTGACCTATCGTTTTTGCAATTTTATGATGCTTTGAAGTAGATGTTTCATGATGTTTTGAAGTAACTAATTTAATGATATTTTTAACCTGCATGCACGATTTTGTGGTGTGAATTTTAGGTAGACAACTTTATAGTGTTTTTCACCTGGTCAATTTAAGATGTTTATGACCTAGATGACCTGATCATACCCTGTGGCTTAGATTCTTGTGACATGCTTGTTAGATCTCACATCTCTACTTTGATCTTCTGTATTTGTTTTAGATTCTTAACCATTGTTCTTCTTGTTTTGTTTTTTTTTAAATTAATGATTGGTCTTGATTCGAATTTATTTCGGTTTTTAAAATTCTGGGGGTCAATGTCTGATTTGAGTTTATTCCCGTTGTAACTATAAGAGAAAAGTTATAAAATCTAATAATATATTTGCACAATTCTTCATAAGATAAGATGAGATAAATAAGAAGAGAAGAAAATCGTCACACAAGAGATAATAAAAAAACAAATGACAAGCAACCATACCTTTTGGCGGTGGTAGCGGAGAGGAATTAAAGCTACAGTAAAGAATGAATGCTTGAGGGGCTGCTGAAACAAAAGGATGATAATTATAAATATGAAAGGTGAAACAAATTAAAAAGAGAATTAAATTAAGAAATATATATAAGAAAAAGAATTGGGTACACAGGCATCTACTGTTAATAAACATGGGAATTGGGTCAAGAAAAAAAAAATGTAAAGAGATGATGTTTATAGCGACTGTGATCCAAAAGATGAGTCTGTAGTAGGTAATTGAGGATGAAAACAAAAAAACAAGGAAAGGATTGGAAGAAGTATTATTTTTAGTCTTGTGTTTATAACAAGCAAATTTGTACTTAATACAAATAACGAAAACCCCATAAGATATAATATATTATTGATCAGTTATATATAATAATACAGTAAGAATAATTATAAATGAAAACTAATATAATCATAGTTCCAAACTGTGATAATATGTAACAAACTTTATCTAATACATATCATCCAATAATAATGATACGGGCCAACTTACTTCAAGTGACCCAGCCCAATCTAAAGCAAAGCCCAGAAGAAATTTTAAGAAACCGACCCGGCTTGAGGAGTAGAGCCCAAGCAATTGTACGTTTACAATATTAAGTTGTTTCCTTGTTTTTAGTTCGTGACTTACAGGTTGTGTGACAGCATTTTAATCAATCTTTTAATGGTTCGGATGTCTGATAATTCATTACTTAATGGTTCAGACTGTTTGTTTCGCAAGCAAATACCTGAATGGTTAAAGGATAACTAGTTCTTAATGGTTCAGACATGTTATTGGTTCAGCATTTAGTCATTCAGATATTACCAAACAAGCCCTTAATCATATGCATTTTCATGTAGGACATAGTACAGGAGTAGTGGCTTGGAATAAGGACGCGGGCATCATGCTCAAGGTCTCTGCATGTTTAAATTTGTTTTTCTTGCATTGAAGGAATAGATCGAAAATTACCCCCAAATTCCTTGTTTCCTCTCTTTATCATGACAATCGGTGAATTTCAGGTTAATACCTGGCCCGACTTAGTCATATTATGTATATATACATGAGTTATAATTGAGTTCTAATCATTTAAAGTCATTTCATGCATTGCAAACTTTTATGAATAACATTCATGCATCGGTAATTTGACGTAATTAACATTTTACACAGGGTACATTCGACACACACGAACGTTGGTGATAATTAATATATACATACTAATAACACTTTAAAGTGTTTCAAAGTATTTTAGATTTTAAATAAATACATTGGAAAAGATTAAATTTATTAATAAAACTAAACACATAAGTTGATATTTTACACGAACGAACACTTTTAACGCGACTACTAGATAAACGATGTATCACTAACATACCTTCAATATTACAATATATGATATTGTATAATTTCTTATAATATCTAAATGTGTTTTAAAATGTGAAAAGTAAAAATATAAAAATATATAAAAATACCTATAACGCAACAATACTACCTAAAACCCAATACTTCACAAAAATTGAAAATCGACTCCCTCCCTCCATCTTTGGCCATCCCCCTCCAACCACCCCCACGCCCCTCCTCCGTATCGAGATTCCTTGTAAATCTTGTTGACTTCTACCAAAATCAAAGACTCGTCTCTTTTGTGAAACACTTTTGATATTGATTAAAGGAACCTATTCTCATTACCATAATTGGAGTGCTCCATCTCATTCATTTTTATCCATGAGAGGATACATCCAAATTCCAAAAATCCATGCTAAAAGGGTGTAAGGCTATAAAGCATGCAAACACTTCATATACCAACCATACCAACACATCACACTCATCTATTCTCACTTCTCCTAATTTATGGCCAAACCACCACCACCCTGACTTCAGTAAATTTTAAACTTGACTTCTACAAATATTAGGTAATTCAAGTTTCATTGTTGAAGGTCATGTGGTTTTTGAATCTTTCAAGCATCCTACATCAACCCTTCCATTTTGTATCTTCCTTGATCTTATCCTTGTTTATATATACTTACTTTGCGAAGATTTTCTATCTATTTTTTAGATACTTGTTACAGGCCTGACCAGAGCGTAAAAGAGCTTTATTTATAATTAGAGTAAGGGCACGCCATTTGCAATGCCTTTTCTTGCTTTCGACACGACCCCCTTCCACTAGTTCATGTGTAACTATCTTCATCAATAAAAGTCTTTCATGTTAAAAATAGTGTTTTTACCAATAAGGAGTTCCAAGAATAATATTTCATACAAGACATTTTAACATGAGCTAAATAATGATTTTTGTTCTTAAAAAGTAAATATTTATAGATTCATATTTGATCAAGTTACTAGTTGATAATTTTATAAAAAGTCATAAGGGTTTATTAAAACCCAATAAAAGTCACAAAAGGTTTACTTTATGTTTATAGAATTTTAGATGTTTTACAAGTATTATTATGAATACATATATATATTCTACAAGTTATATTTGTTAGTGAGTTGTAATATAAAAGTTGGGTTATAACTAGATGGTAAGTTAACAAAGTTTACAAGTGTGATTATATATATAAACATGGGACTAAAAATAAAAAAAGTATGAACTTCATAAATGAATATTATGTTAGTTTAATGGGTGTGTTAAAATGGATAATAGATGACTTTTGATAAGATGGCACATGATTAAATTATTTTGGCATGAGACTTAAAATATAATTTATGTACCTTATAATACTAGTTACTAGATCACATAAAAAATAGGTTAAGACAAATTAATAAATTGACTAAAATAACTAAGTATTTTATTAAAGGAATTTTACGTTCTAATATAATAAAAGTTACTTGATAATTTGGTGAAACCCTAATTTAATATATACTAAAGTTCATAAGAACTAGGTAAATAAAAGAATAATTCTACTAAAAATATAATAAATAATTACTTTATGAGTAAAATAAAAGTATATATTTATATATGGATTGTAAAATATGAAAACTAGTGATTCTACTTGAATGTTAATATTTCAAATTGTATTCCAATTATATAACGTATATAGTATTTTACCTAAGAAAATAAGATTATTTCAAAACCCTAGTTTCTATAATTTCATATGTAAATTATATAACTAATAATAAATACTCGAGTCATGTCTCGGGTCAAGTCAAAGCGATATTTAATTACCCAAACAATATGTTAACTTTAAGATACAAAGGTTTTTGAACACTTTCAAGCGCATTATAATTTTTTAATATTTACTTAATAATATATATATACATATTATATGAGATGAATAATCTTTTCCATTAGATTCAGAAAGCTTCAATTTAAAGTTCTTTCTATGGTTGAAAAAAACAAACTTTATGTGGCTTCGGTGAAACATTTTGACGAATCGGTTGCTACTAGGAAAGGTTTTATACTTAAAATGATTTATTTAAATTTTTTTAAAAATAATTAGTTATTATCTTACAAAGTTATTAATTTTTTATAATGAACAGTCAAGATTCTAGAAGTACCATTCATCGCCTTGGTGTATTAACATATAGGATAATTACAATATGTTTATTATTTCACCATTTTTATTCTTATTGCTATGAAACTCAATGATTTGTTTACGCTATTTTAATGGTTGTTGGGTATTCTACCTTTGAAAATGAATATTTCTAATATTATAAAGTTGAAGACTTGAAGAACAAAAACAACAAAATATTAATGTAGGGTTTATTTTGTAATTATTGTAAATGCTAGATTAGTATAAATATTAACATATATCAAGAGTGAATGGTTCACCACAAAATGTGGAAATTAGTTTCATGACCAACAACATCATATCATCATTCTTCATGGATGATAATTTTATCATCAAATCAATAAACAACAAGCATTAAATACTTTTATGTTCATCATCATTATTGTATTTTAGCATCGAATCATCAAGTTTTATTATTATAAATTTGAATCCTAAGATCAAAGCTCAACGATCCCGTCATATTGGGTACACACAATTGGTATCAGAGCCGGAGTTGATGGATTCATATTGATTTTGATGAGATTTCATGGTTAGATTGCTAAAATTATTGATTGAATCGAATCAATGATTGGTGCGCACGGCTGCGGAATCAACATTAATATTTGCGGCCGATCGAAACATTATAACCTTGGTGTGCATGGCTCATCAAGAAATTTTATTATATATACATATATATATGTATATATATGTATATGTATGTATATATGTGTGTATATATGTATGTATGTATATATGTATATATATATATATATATATTATATATATATATATGTATACATATATATATAGTAGCATGAGTGAGTGGCCATAAGGGGTGTTGTGACTCACACTAAAGGGAAACACCGCTTCCTCCATTCGTGAGTCGTGTTGCCATGACTCCACAGACGCTCGTAAGTTTAGATTATATAATTGTTTTACCTAATCTATATTACAAAAAGGAAGAAAGGTAGAGAAGATGTCAGCAAGAAATTTTATTAGTTTTTGTATTTATAACATTGTTTACAAAACCGGACTGGACCAGATCGGGAATCAAGCCCTAATTTGGTTTGGTTCGGTGCTTAAAAATCGGTTTTACGTTGAACCATTGCCCGGACCGGGAATCGGACTGTTCGAACCGGGGGTCGGATCGATTGAAGCGGTTATATATATATATATAAATTAGTATTTTTTACATATGTTTATTAAATAATTATAATAAAATCTGGGTTCGACTGCTCAACCGGTTTGGCCAGTGGACCAGTAAGACTCCCGATTTGGTTTTGAAAAAATTGGTTTATAATGAAGAGAGTTTGAAGGGATCGAGATCTAGTTTGATTAATTAGATTAGGATTTGCAACGGAATAGCACACGAATTAGACGAAATTATAACAAGACTAATATGAATATTCAATCAAACAATAACGGTTATAGAGAGAAAGTTTTCTGCAAAGAGTATTTTCATTCATGCACAAGCTTCCCGTATAAGGAAATTAGGTCAACATTCCTTTTATAAAGAATGTGACATCAGCTGACGTCACTTGATAGTGACATCTAACTGATTTATACAGACAACTGAAAGTAAACTAAACTACTGAAGATGTCCACAACAACTGAGGACACCTTCACTAAAAGCTAAGTATAAGCTAACATGACAACTATTGAAGTTATAACATCTGAAGTGTAAGAACTTCAGATGTTTTACATACTATAAAACTACTGATTACAGACTACTGAAATGTAAACCATCACAACTACTGAAGAGAACTACTTCAGCTGTTGTGACAACTTTTGAGAACTTGGTCTTCAGACTTTGTCTTCAGCTGTTGTCTTCAGACTTTGTCTTTAGCTGTTGTCTTCAGACTTTGTCTTCAGCTGTTGTCTTCAGACTTTGTCTTCAGCTGTTGTCTTCAGACTTTGTCTTCAGCTGTTGTCTTCAGACTTTGTCTTCAGCTGTTATCTTCAGACTTTGTCTTCAGCTGTTGTCTTCAGACTTTGTCTTCAGCTGTTGTCTTCAGACTTTGTCTTCAGCTGTTGTCTTCAGACTTTGTCTTCAGCTGTTGTAGACCACTTCAGTTGTTTTGATGTCTGTGGGACTTAAATATTTTTTTGATCTGGCTCATTTTTTCTTTTGGTCCAACAAACTCCCCCTGAACCAATGCAGCCAAAACCTTTAAAGTTATTGAGGTCCCACTTATTGGCAGAAACATTATCTGGATCAGCTCAGAAATCTTCAATATAAGCTCAGGCCAGGGAAGAGATTTCAGAAGGTTTGATTAGCAAAGGATGAATGGGAACTCTGTCTTGGGGAATTTGACACAGAGCTGTTACCCCATCCATGAAACCTACTTCCCAATGATAAGTATGTAAGACTCTCTGACATAGGCCTTAAGGAAAACAACTTGTTCTTCTATTGTGAATTCTTCAGCTCCACTTTCAAAGAAGAACTCAGGCCCATAGTACTCAGATAAGTACTTAATATGCTTTCCATTTTTCAGCTCCACAGTTGTTATCTCTCTGTATGCAAACTCATCAGGATGAGTGCCTTCAAGTAATAACTGGAGCTCATTTCTTCTTATTTCTTCAAGCTTCTTGTAGATTAACCCCTTCTTTACCATTTTGTTTTCTAGTAAAGTTTGTGGAGTCATCTTAGACTTGTAAGCTCTCTTGAAGTCATCAAGGATTTCCCAAGGTGACACTACAATGGCCAGCATTATCACAGCATCTACAATCTTCTTTACTTGGCCATTGTATCTGCTTGGAATCTTCTTTTTATGAATTCTGTCACTTACTCTGGGGTCAGGCCAAATTCTCATTCTCTCTTTCTAATATTGAAATGTAAATCTGAGAGCATACAATCTCTGAGCGTGTTTCTTCATTGCTTGTATGGATGAAGACTTGGGAAACTCTTTATCAATCATCCTTAACAGCTGCTCATCATGTTGTTTGTGTTGTTCTTCTTCTTCAAGTTTGACTTTTACCATTTGCCTTTGGAAGTCAGGTGTGATTGTTGTTGGTTGACTCCTGGGCTCAGACATCTTTATTTTGAGAACAGCAAAAATTGGTAGACTATCATCCTCATCATCATCTTCTTCTTCTTCCATCCTCAACACCCTTCTCTTCCTCTTAGGTGCATCATTGGTAGTGGATTGAGTAGGTTTATTGGGTAAAGGAGTTGGTTTTGAGGGTTGTGAAGGTGGTTGTTTTGGTTTGGGTGATTATGCAGGCTGCTCTAGCATCTTGGATGTGAGTGAAGCTTTGGATAATTTTGCCATATCAGTCCTTTTCCCAGCACCAGCTTCATCAAGAGCTTCTATGATCAATCTTTTGTTAAATACTTCAGAAGAACAGATTCCGGTGGTTATCTCCAAGATACTGTCTTTGGACCATGACTTCACTTCAATGATTGATCTGCCCAGATGTTTTGATATAAATCTTGCCATAGCTTCCAGCCTTCCCTTTCTTTCTCACTCCAACTTGCCTATCTTTGTTCAATCTCTTGAATCTCTAACCTTCTGATTTCAGAGTCAAGTTTGGCAGTGTCAAATCTTGTCTGAAGAGTTGATCAATATCTTATCCATAGATCTGCTATGTTGCTCATCAGCTTCTTTGATCAATTCTTCTAACTTTTTCTCACCTTCATCATTTTCAAAGCTTTTCTTCCTCTTGTAGGTGATCATTTCCTTTTCTTTCTTCTCTTTTTCTTCTTCCTCTTCAACTCTCTTTTCTTTTGTCTACTTCACTAACTTAGACTCCCCTTTTTTGGTTGCATTTGGTTCAGGGTGTGAATGTTAGAAAGTCTCTTAGAAACAACATCATCAACTAAGGATTGAAGATTTGAGGAAAGCCTCTCAAATGGCTTGATGTACAGTGTTTGTGATTATGGAAGTGATGAGAGGTAAGGATGATTGAAAAGCAGCAACCATTAGCTCAGCGGGGTTTTGTCCCTGAGAAATGGTGCCTGAAGCAGAGGCTGGTGGCAAATTTGTTGGGATTGGCTCAGTGTAGTTTCAGGAGAAACTGCCATCTGTGGGGGAATGTGGGCAGATGGACTTGTTTCTTGTGACATTTTGGCAAGCAGTTCTGTAGTCTGCATACCTCAGTCTCAAGAATGGTGTTGTGGGCTAGAACATCAAAGAAAAAGGCCAGGTCATCATCAGTCTTCGCTGAATCATCTGACCTCCTGATGAAATCAGGATGAATATGTGCTTGAGTGTAGATCAGTATTCATATGTGCCCCTATTTCTTGGAACTGGGGACTTCCTGCCTTAAGATTATCCTTCATTGGCAGTCGCCTCTGGTGAGGACTTAAGATGATACCATCTTCATCCTGATCATGTACTGAAACGGGAGAAGAGGCAGCCTCACCAGATGTTCTAATCTCCTCCTCTACATAGGGAGATTGAAATCGTATCCCTATGCCTATGGTTTTATCAGCCACATTATAATCCTCTCCCTCAACTGTTGAGGTTTTCCCAGTGGTAATAGTTTCTTCTGGAAGGGGTAGAGGAATGTAGTTGAGTCAGCACTTGTGCAATCACCACAGTTGGGCTTGTAGGGGTGGCTTCAGTGGGAGATAGGTGTGAAGAGGATTGCACCTAGGTGAATGGTGCTCTTCAATGGCAATCCTCTCAAGTGAGAGAGATTCCAGTAATGTGGTTTCCCCACTTTTGGTTGCATCAGGATCCTGTTGAGAGGATACCTGAGCGCTTTCAGCTGGTAGAGTCCTGGAAACTACAGGGGGATTACTACCCATAGTTTCATCCTGCCTTTGTGTTGCAGGGCATCATTAGGGGACTCAACTCCCTAAGTAGCCTTTTTGGTTTGTTTGGAATGTGGTTTGGAGAGGACTTTGGATCTGGAGGATGAGCCTGTGGGTACCTTCTGCTTGGATTTTAGCAGTTTGGCAGCCTCTTTGAGGTGTGGGTCAGAGTTGTGCCTGGAGTATACCTCTGGCAAAACTACCACAGTAGGGACTCCAAGGCCAACATGGCCATCAGATTGTAACTGATTCATGATTATGGCCATAAGAAACCTTGGATATAATAGCCATCTGTTAGCCACAGGTTTCATTGCCAGATCCTTTAATTCTAAAAATATAATTTCAGAAAAATTTAAGCTTTGGCGTTCAAGAATAGAATACAATACCTGCTGCCACCTGGATGACATTTGATCCCATGAAGAGGTTTTGGGGGCAAGGCAAACATTGATCATGTGGAAGATTAGGCGTTTAGCATCACGGAAGTGCTTCTTTAGAATGGTTGTAGCACTTAGGTCGCCGCATATCCATGGTTGATGAATGATAGATCAATGGTTCCCTTCGTGTATTCGGTGATAAACGTGGCATCATTCAGATCTAGCGTTTGGCGAATGATAGCAGGAGTGATTACCACCTTCTTCTGGTTTACAAGTGACTAGAGAGTGATCGCGACATCATTCTCACCAGTATGGATAGTGACATTTGTCCAGAACTGGCGAAGAGTATCGGGATAGATGGTTAGATTCAGAAGAAAAGCAGTTCGATACGGGGAATCAACCATCAGATCAATGGCATCATCAAACTTAGTCCAAAAGGCTGATTTTGTGAAGTAGGCAACACAGTTGTGTCGTGGTTTGATTTGCATGGTCGCCATTAATGGAAGATGAACGTTCGGAAATCGATTTATGAAAAGTTTGAAGTTAGGGTTTTGTATTTATAGGTTATGAAAACGGCTGAAAGAAAACAACTGAAAGTTTTGGTGTTAGTCATCAGGTGTTAGAAAACGACTGAAGACATGGTTTTAACTTTTAGATGTTGTAAACAACTGAAGACTTGGTGTTTGTCATCAGTAGTTGAAAACTACTGAAGACTTGGTTTTTGGCTTCAGTTTTTTGAAATGAAACAACAGTTGTTTGAAACAATTGAAGAATAAAATTACTCATTAGTTGTTGTCGTCAATTCACATATCTCAGTTGTTTCATTTGACCTTAACACTTACTCAGCAGATTATCTGATTTTCAGAAGTTTCATTGGTCATCAGGTTTTATCTGTTTAGAACAAACATCAGTGGTTGTAACCACATCAGTAATTTGCAACAATAAAGTACTTCAGTACTTTTAAGTAATTTAGTCTTCAGTACTTATTTTTGATAGTTCTATACTAATGCTCATCAGTACTTGTGAACTAAGAGCATCAGTAGTTGTCAATTATTCAAGCTGCAGCATACCAACCTTGGCACTAGATTTTGAAAAGTTGCATTGTCCAAAGGCTTAGTAAATATATTTGCAAGCTCATCAGCACTAGGAACAAACTTTGGATCAATCAGACCTTTTTCATAATAATCCCGATAAAATGGTGTCTAATCTCAATATGTTTGGTCCTATAATGTTGGACAGGATTCTTAACAATACAAAGAGCTGAAGCACTGTCCATCAGTAAAGGAGTCTTAGTCTCTGTAATGTCATAATCCAGTAATTGATTCTGAAGCCAGAGTACCTGAGATGTACAACTTGCAGCAGCAATGTACTCTGCTTTAGCAGTGGATGTAGCAACAGAAGTTTGTTTCTTACTCTGCCAAGAAACTAAACAATTGCCTAGAAATTGGCATCCACCAGAGGTTGATTTTCTGGTTAATTTACACCCTGCATAGTCACTATCAGAGAAAGCAACTAATTTGTAAGAGTGCCTAGTGGAATACCAAAGTCCTAGAGATTGTGTTCCTTGCAAATATCTAAAGATCCGTTTGACTGCAATCATATGGGATACTTTAGGTGCAGCCTGAAATCTAGCACAGACACAAGTTGCAGACATAATGTCTGGTCTAGAAGCTGTAAGGTACATCAAGGAACCAATCATACATCTATAAAGAGTTTCATCAACTGCTTTACCTTTCTGATCAGCATCCAGTTGTGTGGTGTTGCACCTGGGAGTAGAACAGGGCTTACAGGTTTGTAAATCAAACTTTTTCAATAAATCCTTTGTATATTTTGACTGATGAATGGAAGTTCCATCAGCCATTTGTTTGATTTGCAACCCCAGAAGAACGTAATTCTCCCATGGCACTCATTTCAAACTTTTGTTGCATCAACTTAGTAAAGGCTTCACACAACTGTGGATCAGAGGATGCAAAAATGATATCATCTACATAAATTTGAACAAGGAGCTTATGCATGCCTACTTTCTTAATGAACAAAGTTTTATCTATGAAGCCTCTAGTGAAATTATTTTAAAGAAGAAAGTTAGACAGTGTTTCATACCAGGCTCTGGGAGCTTGTTTTAGCCTATAAAGAGCCTTATCAAGCTTATACACCCAATCTGGATGTTTATGATCTTCAAAACCTGGTGGTTGACACACATAAACTTCTTCTTTTATTTTACCATATAAGAATGCACTTTTGACATCCATTTGAAAAACTTTAAAATTATGGAAAGCAGCATAAGCTAAGAAGAATCTGATTGCCTCCAGTCTGGCTACAGGGGCAAACTTTTCATCATAATCAATACCTTCTTCTTGTAAAAAACCCCTGTACAACCAGTCTGGCCTTGTTCTTGACAATTTGGCCTTTTTCATCAGTTTTATTCCTAAACACCCATTTAGTGCCTATTGCACACTTACCTTGGGGTAGAGGAACCAGTTCCCACACTTGCTGCTTTTGAAACTGAAGAAGCTCAAGTTGCATAGCTTCAACCCATCCATTGTCTCTTAATGCAATATGATAGTTCTTTGGCTCTTGCTGATTGATGAAGAGAGCATAGAAGCAAAAATTGGACAATTGACTTCTAGTTGAAACACCAGCATTGATGTCACCAATGATCTGAGACATGGGGTGATTCTTCAGTTCTTGATACTCAATAAGATCTGTGCAAGTGTTTGTAGGTGATTCAGCAGCAACAATGGTGATCCAGACTCTTGAAACCTAGAATGAGATGGCAATTCAAATAAAGTAGAGGATCCAGTGATCTCATCAGCATTTGTTGTGGATGGAGCTGCTGAAGCTACAGGAACATCAAGTTTAGTAGACTCAGGCAGTTGATCACTAAAACTTGCAGCTTCAATAAGGGTCTTGTTCTTTCTCTCCACCACTCCATTTTGTTCAGGAGTTCTTGGAATGCTATACTGCCTCTTGATTCCCTTAGAGAGATAAAATTCATCAAGTGTGTGATTTCTAAATTCTGTGCCATTATCACTCCTCACACACTTGACAGAAAGAGAGTACTGCTTTTCCACATGCAACACAAAGTAGATGATAATTTTACCAGCCTCATCTTTTGAATGTAAGAAGAAGGTCCATACAAATCTGGAATAATCATCCACAATTACCAGGCAGTATTTTTTCTTTGCCATGCTCATCACTCTTACTGACCAAAAGATCCATATGCAGTAATTGCAAGCAGGCGTGGACTTTGGTTCTTCTATTGGAGGGAATGATACTTTATGTTGCTTTCCTTTTAAACAAGCAGAGTAGTTGTCATCACATTTGAACTTCTTTAAAGGCAGACCTCTCACTAAACCATGATGGATCAGCTGGTTCATGATTTTAAGATTCACATGACCAAGCCTTCTATGCCATAGATCAGATTCCTGAGGAGAGGCCTTGGAGAACAGACATGGATGGCCTTTTAGATCAATTTTCTTTGATAAGTCTAAGGCATATACTCTTCCAATCCTGTTGGCCTTCAGGAGAGTATATTCATCCAATATCTTGTCAATCATTCTCAAAACATTGAAAGACAGAATCCGACAGTTCTAACTGCTGAAAAGTGCAACATGCCCTTTATCACATATTTGACTGACACTCAACAAATTGTACTTGAGATTCTCCACATGGTCAACATCAACCTTATTTCACCATTTGAAACAAAGCCTTTGCCGATAATGTAACCCTTAGCATCTTTACCAAAAGATACAAATCTCTTCTTTCCTTGAGAGTAGTCATGAAGAAAAAATCTGCTCCCTGTCATATGCATAGATCCTCCACTGTCCACATACCAGATGCTTCTATGGCATGCTGAAGAACCCTGCATATATCACAACAACTAGTTAGCTTTTGATACCCAACCATTTTGGTTTTGGGTCTGTTCTCATCAACAGATTTTATACTAACTGATTTGTCATGATTAACAGCCTTTGAAGATGGAGATGGTGCTAAAAAGGATTCCATTGATTTTGGCTTAGTTTTCCTTTTCAGTGGTTTAATCACATGTACATCTATTTGGTGAACTCTCCCCAACAGATGTTGAACCATCATAACAAGTTGTGTCTGATTGGTTGTTAAAGCCTTCAGTTCAACAAACACATCAGTACTTGTTTTTGATTGGTTTCTGTGACTCACCATGTCCTCCTTTTTGAAAGACACAGACTTAGTCTGTTGTTTTGATACTCCTTGAGGAATATTTTCAGCTATTTTATGATAAACCACTTCCTTCTGTTTAGATTTTTGTGAAGACTTTGGTTTATCAGTTTGAGATGTTTGTGGCACAAACTTGGTTTCAAATTCATCTTTCATTTTATTAATTTTCTTTTTAATGATTTTATCTTTGTTAAATTTGGAACCCTTTCTGTACCAACATTCATCAGTGAGATGATTGAATAGACCACATATTTCACACGGCTTTTTCTTCATCTTCTATTGTTCAACTGCTGAAGAAGATGAAACTACTGAAGGTGTGTTCTTCAGTACTTTCTTCCTTTCAGTACTTATGTGAAGTACTGAAGGATTTTTAACAACTAAAGACTTGTTCTTCAGAAGTTTTCTATCAGTACAGTTGGATTTCCTGATAGACTCTTCAACAGTTGCCAAACCATGTTTGTTTTCATTTGGTTTGAAGTGTTCTTCAGGTGTTGTTACTTGCTCTTCAGTACTTTGAATACCTTGTAAGACAACACCTGAAGTGCTCAGCTTTTCTTTGATCATGTGTTCATCAGCAGTAAGACCATCAGCAGATTGATTAGTTGAGGTACTATTACTGACTTCATCCCTGATTTTGCATTATCACTTGAGGTGAGACACATGTGATGTGGTTTGGGAATTGATTTCACCTTCAGATTTTACTTCTGTCTTGGGAGTAAAATCTGTAGGAGGTTCAGTGTGATTATATCCAATCCCAAACTTCACATTTGAAGCTGTTTGCTTACTGAGAAGCATTTCAAACCCCTTGCAAGATGTACCCAGCGTTCACACTCAACCTGAGTAGCTGCAAGTGTTCTTTGAGATTCTTATGGTTTTCTAAAATGACCTCTACCTTTGCCTTTTCATCAGTGATTTGGCATTTTATTTTGTAAATCTCATCATCTTTTTCTTTTAAAACAGACTCAAACTCAGCTTTTCTTTTGGAAATCACTTTCTCTAGGTCAAGATTTTGATTAATAAAGCTACATTTGCTTCTCTAATTGAGGCAAAAGCAGCTATGCATGACTCAGAACACAACTTGGCCTTAGCCTCAGAAGATACTTGTGGTACCTGTGATGATGAAGCATTTGAGCATGAACCATCAGTAGACTCCAGGGCCATAAGAGCAAGATTTCCAAAAGGATTTTCACCACTATGTTTACCAGCACCAGAAAACACTTGTTCAGAATAACCAGAAAGATCATCTGGTAAACTACTCCAGTCACAACTCCAGGAGTGAAAAAGCTTTGATGTGATTGAGTTTGAGATTGAGATGGTTGAGGCTCAGGTAGGGCATGTGGTTGTTGAGCTATGGGTATTGGAACCTGATTGGACTGAGGCATGTAAAAACAGGGATAAGGATATGGCATTTGACCTTAAGGAACAAAATATGCAGGAGATGATTGAATTGGTGAATGATGACCAGAACTGGTAGAATGTTGCCCTTTGTTTTGTGAACTATTGCCTGGAAAGGTCACAAAGGGTGCAGAAGAGTTAGATCCAGATGATCTACACTCTCTTGCAAAATTTCCAAGTCTATGGTACTTGTGACACCTCAACTTGCTCTTGTCAAAACCAACTTTGGTGTTTCTAGAGAGAACAGGGAATTTTCTACCTGTCCTTTTGTAAACTTTTGAGATCTGATATTAACTAATGCCATTTGGTTCAAAATATCCATCTCTTCCAAATCATCATCAACAATTCCTTTCAAATCATCCATCAAAAAGCACAGATTGTCACTATTACATCCTGAATTACTATCAATACCAGCAAAAGCATGATCTCCACTGTTTGAAGAGAAATCTATATGCTCACCATAAGAACTTTCTGATGTAGCATATTCTGACTCATGACCAACCAGAGGAGTATTCCCTGGTACAAAATCATTAGTGAGCTTCCCAGATAAAGTCAGTTTCCTTTTCTGTTCTATCTCTCTTTCAAATGTTAACAGTTTCCCATGAAGTTGGGTGAGAGATAGATTGTCTAGATTTGCACTGGAGCGTAGGACAATAGTATATGTGTCCCATCTCCCAGGCAGGGATCTGAGGAATCTGTTATTCATCTGACTGTTTGTATATTCATGCTTAACCATTTTCAACTCAGATATCAAACAGGAGAATCGCTCAAACTGTTGAGTCAGTGACTCACCCTTTCTATGAGAGAATGTCTCATATTGCTGGGCAAGGATTTCTCTATTGTTTGCTAAGACCTTATCAGTTCCTCCAAATTGTTCTTCAGAGCAACCCAGAGGTCATGAGCAGATTCATGATGCATAAGTCCAGAATAGATTTCATTAGGCGGTGCCATGGACAGAATTCCATGGGCTTTAGCATCAATTTCAAACAGTTTCAGATCTTCATCTGAGTATTGCTCTTTCTTCTTCGGAACCATTTCATTGGTTTCCGGATTACTCACCATAGGCTTATATGGTCCATGAACCACAAATTTCCAACAACCTGAACTGTTGACAGACAGGTGATGGAGCATTCGTCGTTGCCATATGTTGTACTCACTCCTAACAAGCATCAGAGGCTTTGTTGAGGAACCAGTATTGTGAGGATCATTGATTGATGTAGCCATTTTCACCAATTCAAACAGGTTCAATGAGATTTTAACAGATCTTGCTCAAAAACTCAACAACACAGTTTAAAACAAGAAGAATCTCAAATTAATTCACAGGAAGCAACAGAAAAACAAACTCTATAACAAATTCTTGCAAATTTGCTAATTCGATCAAACTTAGATATCAAAAGAACAGTTTCAATGATCAATTGTTAAATCGATCAATGATTAACCCACTCTGATACCATTTGAAGGGATCGAGATCTAGTTTGAACAATTAGATTAGGATTTGCAGCGGAATAGCACACGAATTAGACAAAATTATTACAAGAATAATATGAATATTCAATCAAACAGTAACGGTTATAGAGAGAGAAAGTTTTCTGCAAAGAGAATATTTTCATTCATGCACAAGCTTCCCGTACAAGGAAATTAGGTCACATTCCTTTTATAAGAAATGTGACATCAGCTGACGTCACTTGATAGTGACATCTAACTGATTTATACAAACAACTGAAGTAAACTAAACTACTGAAGATGTCCATAACAACTGAGGACACCTTCACTAAAAGCTAAGTATAAGCTAACATTACAACTACTGAAGTTATAACATCTGAAGTGTAAGAACTTCAGATGTTTTACATAATATAAAACTACTGTTACAAAATACTGAAATGTAAACCATCACAACTACTGAAGAGAATTACTTCAGCTGTTGTGACAACTTCTGAGAACTTGGTCTTCAGACTTTGTCTTCAGCTGTTGTCTTCAGACTTTGTGTTCAGCTATTGTCTTCAGACTTTGTCTTCAGACTTTGTCTTCAGCTGTTGTCTTCAGACTTTGTCTTCAGCTGTTGTCTTCAGACTTTGTCTTCAGCTGTTGTCTTCAGACTTTGTCTTCAGCTATTGTAGACCACTTCAGTTGTTTTGATGTCTGTGGGACTTAAAGATTTTTCTGATCTGGCTCATTGGTTCTTTTGGTCCAACAGAGTTTTACTTGCTCTCATGTCATATATAAATAATGAAATCTCCTGTAATATATATAAGAATTCAATAAGGATAATTACAAATGAAACCTAATATAATCATAATTCCTAACTATGATAAAAATAAGAGTGAACTTTAGTTTTACTACTTGTGGTTTAGTTCAAATAACGGTTTTCATTCAAACATTTCAAAAATTATGATTTACTCCTTCAGATATGTATTTTGTCTCATTTAGCTCCAACACACCCATGCCGTTATTCTTTTTTGTTAAAATAGAAGGCCATTAGGTCTTTTTATACTCAAGGACCAATTATGTAACTCAAACTAATAAGGGACAAGTGTGTATTTAATATAATACATGTATATCATCCATCATCATTGTCTCTTCTTCCTTATCCACCATAACACCACCGCCCCCAACACCAACACTGCAATCACCAAAAGCCTTCGCCCACTAGTAGCTCCGCCACCGCCAGCACCGCCCCTTGCACTCCACTAAATCGAACATTGATTCACCAAGGATGTTAGATCTCCACCAAAATCGACCTGTCGGTTAGGCTGTAAATGAACCAAAAGTTCATGAACTGTTCGGCTGGAAGTTTGTTTATGTTCATTTATTTAGAAACGAACGAACATGGATAAACATGAACACATGCTTTGTTTGTTGTGTTACATTCATGAATGTTGTTTAAGTTACTTCTCATTTATGTTCACTCATTTACATTTTTTTATGTTTGTTCATTTATGTTCATTTTTTATATATATTAATATATTAATAAAAGGGTATTACATGTTAATATTTGAAATGTAATGTATTATGTTACTAGAAATCTATAAGTTTAGTGAGATTTTGATTTCCATTAATGCATCTAAAGTTACATGTTAATATTACATGTTAATATTTGAAACGTAATGTATTATGTTACTAGAAATCTGTAAGTTTAGTGAGATTATGATTTCCATTAATGTATCTAAAGTTCCAAGTGATCATTTAAAGTTTTTGTGTGTGTTCAATTATGTTTGTTATTATTGTTTATTTATATTCATTTTATTGTTTATTTGGTTTGTTTTATGTTCATAAAGTGTTCATTTAGCTTCTTAACAAACAAACATGAACAATGTTTATTTTTTAATTGAATGAACATGAACAAAATATCATGTTCAATAGTGTGTTTATGTTTGTGTTCGGGAAAAGTTGAGTGAATAAATATGAACATGTTGATGTTTGTGTTCGTTCGGTTCATTTACAGGCCTACTAACGGTTGATCTAAGAACCCTGCCTTTCTATCTACTCCATCGACCCCACTACCATGGTTTGATTTTCCTAATCTCCATCAGAGCTATTAGATCGAGGCCCTAATCAAACGAGTAGGTTCACATGGTTAGGGTTTGTTATGGGTGTGATGGAGGCTATAGTTTCTAATTCTTGGGCTGCAATAGAGGGAGGATATTAAGATGCGTTTGAGCTCTGATGGGAGTGGTGGTGGTGCAATGGCAGCGACGGAGGGTCGACAAGGAATAAAAGCATGAGGGTGATGGTTGGAGTGGTGGTCGTGAAGGTGGTGAAAGGAGTGGTGGTGATGGTAACTGATGACGGCGACGGGGATGGTGGCAACCAATGCTTAAAGATAAGGATGAGTGATGGATGGTGTGTGCAAGATGAAGATTAGTGGATGATGGAGTATGATGATAATGAAATGTAAGGCTCCATTTCTAGGAAGTCTTATAGTTGGTCATTCATAGTATAAAAAAATTCTAAACGTAACATTCACAACTAAAGACATAACTTTTCTTTTATAATAACTGTAGTTGTATCAAAAAATCATATCATTTCCTTTACGCATCAAAATTTCATCAATAATAAACATCATTCCAAAAAATATGGATGCGAGGCTCGAAAATCCCACTAGCTTTCAAATCCATGCCTGCACCCCCTCCACATCATCAATTACCTGCTAACTATTATGCATATAAAGTTAGCGACGCTGAGTGAGTTCTAGTTTTATAAGTAAAATACTTTACGTTTGATAAAGACATTTTCTTTTTAAATATGAGCATACATCAATGCATACATCTTAATATATTTGTTCATTATCTTTCATCATCGTTCATTCATCATTATCTTTCACTGTATGGTTCAATGCCATGTGCTATACCCCCAACATTATGCACGAAGCTGGTACTATGCCGAGGTTTATAAATAAACCCACATACATTATGCATGAAGCTGACTACAGTACTAGGATAAAGTGACAAGGATCCCATACCGTTTGGTCAATCATAAGGATTAGACTCCTGAAATGCATCCTTATGGGCTAGCTAAGCCACACTTAAGTCGAGCTAACAACAATATGGTTGTGCACCTCAATTCATTTTGCTTGCAAGACTTTCATTTTTTCACTTTCATCACATAATACTTTACTTATATATAGCATACCAAGTAAAGACCAACCGTAAAACTTTATCATTTGAAAACGGTTAGAACGCAAGATAATATAACACATACATTGAAAATCATGCAAGAACGTCATCTCATGCGAGAACCTCCCTTTATGCAAGAACCTTAATAAAGTCAAACCCTAGCACATCAAGTCACATTAGTCGCGTGAAAAACATGCAGGTCGCGCGAAAACCTAACTTGTCGTGCTAGACTTAACTAGATTTGAAATCCATGAAAACCTAAAATGTCTAATTCGTGCAAGAACTTACGGATTTCTACTTGAAATCCATGAAAACCTAAAATATCTAATCCATGCAAGAACTTATGAATTTCTCGCCTAAACCCAACTTATCCCATCTATGACTGGAATATCATACTCATCCCTATAAACAACATAATCACAAGCATAAACAAACATTTCAGTATACATAATAGCCCCAAAACGTAAAAACTTGCATAAAAAGGGGCTAGAAACTCACCTCTTGAAGATTCTAACACCAAACCGACTTTCTCGAGAGCTTTTCAAACGAACACTACAAATTCATGCATTTTATTAATCAATAATCTTTTCTTAGTACATAACACGAGTTACTACACTAGTTGCATACCTTAAACACTTAAAATCTTCGCTTTCTCTCTTTACTTCACAGCTTTCTCTCTTTAACAGCAAAAGTAATCGCGTGAGAATTGGGCCAATCAGGTGCTCTTATCTATTTATATCATGTCCCAACTTCTCGCTTGGGATTCTCGCACAAGAACTACATCTTTTTTGTTTCTTTGGAAACTTTGGGGTGTTGCATGAAGATGGTCGTTAAAAATGCAAGTGGTGGTTGATTGGTTATGAAGGTGATGGTGGTTGCGGTGGTGGCGGTGGTGGCATGGGGAAAGGGGATGGGTGAAGAAGGTTTCCCTACTAATTTAAGTGAATTACATAAGCATTCCTTTTTATAATTGTAAATGACGCTATTAGTCTTTATAAGTGAAAGACTAAAACACCTTTATCTTTAACAGAATTACCTAACAGTGTTAGGGGTTGTTTGATTGCGCTGACTGAGTAAGATCTGACTGAGTCAGAAGCTGACCCAGTAAGAAGTTCTGACTGAGTCTGCATCTGACTGAAACTTGGCTGTTTGATTTAGTATCTCACTGACTCTGCTGAATGATAAAAATAACCTTATTGCCCCGTTGTTCTAACAAGTTTGAATTTAACAGGTATTGTGTAATCAATAAAAATAGCCAAATTAGAATAAGCAATATATACATACACATACATCTACATACACATCTACATTCACATATACATCAACATACACATCTACATACACATCTACATACACATATACATCAACATAACATCTACATACACATACATCTACATACACATATACATCACATACACATCTACACACACATCTACATACACATATACATCAATATACACATCTACATACACATATACATCTACATACACATATACATCAACATACATACATCTACATACACATCTACATACACATATACATCAACATACATATCTACATACACATACATCTTCATACACATATACATCAACATACACATCTACATCTACATACACATACATACATATATACATCTACATACACATATACATACACATATACATACATATCTATATGCAAATACATCTACATACATATATACATACACATATATATGCATATACATCTATATTCACAAAGAAATGGTGATTACCGCAGGGAGATGCTCGGGAGGCGCTCGTGAGGTGCTCGGTTTGGGCTCGTGCAGGTCGGAGGGGCTCGATTAGGGCTTGCACAGGTCGGGGTCGCTCGGTTAGGGCTTATGCAGGTCGGAGGGGCTCGGTTAGGGCTCGCGCAGGTCGGGGTCGCTCGGTTAGGGCTCGCGCAGGTCGGGGTCGCTCGGTTGGCTTGCGTAGGTCAAAGGGGCTTTGGGAGGGGAGGTGGACGATGGAGAGCACATGGGGAGGGAGGTCGCCGATCGAGAGCGCGGGGGGAGAGGGAGGTGGCCAATCGAGCGTAGGGATTCGGGAGGGAGAAAGAGGTGGAGATTTTAGGTCAGCAAGTTATTTTTTTAGGTATGGGTCAGAAGAAATGACCTGGTCAGCTGGCTCCATGTGAGTATCAAACGGACTGACCCTTGACCTAGTTAGCCAGGTCAGCCCGATCAGACATAAACAAATAGCCCCTTAGTGGATTGATGCTAACTGAGAAAAAAATACATATCTCAAGGAGTAAATTTATAATTTTGAAATATTTGGATGAAAACGTTATTTGAACTAAACCATATGAATCACAAGTGAAGTTTACTTTAAAGATAGATATAGTATGTAACAAACTCTATCTAATATATTTATCTAATTAATATATTATATTAAATATTGTGAGGGGCCTGACTCACAGTTAAGGGGAACATCGCTTCACCCATCCGTCACTCATGGTCGTAAGTTTAAAATGTGTAAATGTTTCAGCTAATCAATATGTGACAACAAAACCTACTAAATTTTCATTTTATATTTAAATTTATTTTCTCAATTAACTTGTAGTTGTTGGGGTTTTTTTTCTTGTATAAAATAAATACATTGTTTCGTTCATATTTTTCTTGAACTCCCTAATATAAATTTAACGAAAAACAAAGTTGTTTCAAAATAGTATGTTCTGGTCTCGTAAACGGTTTTCATACGTGCTTGACTTGAATTTTAGACATATTTAATTATTTACGCACTGTCTCTTAAAAAAATAAATAATATTATTCGTTTAATTTATTTACGGTTTTCATCCGTCACTCATGGTCATAGGTTTAAAATGTGTAAATGTTTCAGCTAATCAATATGTGACAACAAAACCTACTAAATTTTCATTTTATATTTAAATTTATTTTCTCAATTAACTTGTAGTTGTTGGTTTTTTTCTTGTATAAAATAAATATATTGTTTTGTTCATATTTTTCTTAACTCCCTAATATAAATTTAACGAAAAACAAAGTTGTTTCAAAATAGTATGTTCTGGTCTCGTAAACGGTTTTCATACATGCTTGACTTGAATTTTAGACATTTTTAATTATTAAGCATTGTCTCTTAAAAAAATAAATAATATTATTCGTTAATTTATTTATGGTTTTCATCCGTCACTCATGGTCATAAGTTTAAAATGTAAATGTTTCAGCTAATCAATATGTAACAAAACCTACTAAATTTTCTTTTTATATTTAAATTTATTTTCTCAATTAACTTGTAGTTGTTGGGTTTTTTTCTGTATAAAATAAATGCATTGTTTCGTTCATATTTTTCTTCAACTCCCTAATATAAATTTAACGAAAAACAAAGTTATTTCAAAATAGTATGTTCTAAACGGTTTTCATACGTGCTTGACTTGAATTTTAGACATATTTAATTATTTACGCATTGTCTCTTAAAAAAATAAATAATATTATTCGTTTAATTTTTTTACGGTTTTCATCCGTCACTCATGGTCGTAAGTTTAAAATGTGTAAATGTTTTGGCTAATCAATATGTGACAACAAAATCTACTAAATTTTTCATTTTATATTTAAATTTATTTTCTCAATTAACTTGTAGTGGTTGGGGTTTTTTTTCTTGTATAAAATAAATACATTGTTTCGTTCATATTTTTCTTGAACTCCCTAATATAAATTTAACGAAAAACAAAGTTGTTTCAAAATAGTATGTTCTGGTCTCATAAATGGTTTTCATACGTGCTTGACTTGAATTTTAGACATTTTTAATTTTAGACATTTCAATTCTATTCCATTTTATTTCATTCCTTCTTCCAACTAAACGCTCCTTAGTTATTTTTAACTAACTATTGAATATTCTTAGCAATAAATAATTTATGTTTTGCTTCTAACACAACCACATGCCCTTACATATTCTATTAATTTTTTTTTCCTATATAGACATCATCAACTAGACTTAAACCACCTCTCTCTCCATTAGTTGTAATTCGTATCTAAGTAAGGGCTCTTCATCACTAACCCATCACGTACATTATTAGTGTTAGGTGTTAATCATTATCAACTTTTAGCTACTCATAAATCTTGTTATTTAAAACACAACATAATGACATTATTATAGGTCAAAAGTAGGTAAAGAAAAATGAGGAAAGCATGGTAAGGCAAGTTTATCATTAGAAACCAACACACCTCTGTAATGGATTCCTATAAAGCTCATATCTTTAAGGCTTAATATCACATAGTGTCAACCATGGAATCATTTGATCATACAAGTGATGGCAAACAAAAGTTAGCAACAAAAAGGTTAGTGTACTTCTTTTAAATATCACTCTACACATCAACATACAACTTACGGGTTCGCGGATTACGTGGGACAAAGGGTTAAAAAATCCCTAAACAAGTTCATATTCATACATTCTCCTAAATTACTTAATTAAAAGCAAATATATTATAAAACTTCAATAATCAAATTTAACAAATTAATTTGATCATGAAACTCAAAATAACAAACGTAGGGGAGAAATTTCCAAAATAAGCATATGCAAAGTCAGACCCCCATAAATAAACATTGAAAAGTCTAATTCGAGAAATATACATGTACTCTAGTGTGGAAAAGCTAATCACATGGTGACATTAGTGTGAAAACGCATCCACATGACACATTAAAAGGTTGACATGTGTCGCTTTAAGTGACGCGAACATATCAGGGAGTAGATATGTGTATCCTTGTAACAAAAAAAGGCAGAAGTTGGGGAAGGCGAAAATAGTGCATAGACAACGTCTTCACACCCTTGTGCAAGTTTGGACGGCGTAACACCATGGTAAACCTCTGTGCCACCAAAAGTGCTTTTTTGCACTAAGGAAGCCACATGGAGTGTGTTTTTGTCTAACGAGTACATGTTCAATTTGAGAATCTAACTTTTCAATATTTATTTTGAGAAAATTGATTTTTCACATCTTCTTTCTCCTTTTTACATGATTAACTATAATAATCAACATGATTTACACATATGAATAGCACATATGAATAGCTGAGATTTCACTGGGTATGTTTTCTTGAAGGTTGATGGGAAAAGTTGCAATAATAACGGGTGGCGCGAGAGGAATTGGATGTGCAACTGCAACATTAATGTCGGAAAACGGGGCACATGTTATAATTGCTGATATATTAGATGAAGTTGGTGAAAATCTTGCTAAGAGTATTGGAGGCCTTTATGTGCATTGTGATGTCTCAAAAGAATCTGATGTTGAATCTGCAGTTCAACTTGCTCTATCTTGGAAAGGCAAACTTGATATCATCTTCAACAACGCTGGCATTGTTGGTACTGAAACAATAACTAAATATCTTACAATTTGGACGAATTAAAAAAAAAACATATGGTACTCATTTAGTTATTCCAAAAACAATTGTGTTCAAATGGATGGGTTTTTTAAGTAATCGTGAGAATCAGTCACTTAAGAGGTTTATTAGTCAACGTGCGTCTGGTATCTTTTTCAGTTAGAGTTAATTTCAATTTTACTTTTTAAGATTTAATTAAAATAATTATTTACCTCCAAAAATTAAAACAACAATATTAACTTTAAAAGTTTCATATGTTGTTTTAATTTTACTCTAAAAGTTTTATTATTTTAAATAAAGTTGAAATAACTAATAAAACTTTGAATTAAAATTGAAACAACTTATGAAACTTTTGGAGGTAAATTATGAAACTTTTGGAGGTAAATTAATATTTTTAATCTTTTGGAGAAAAATAATTATTTTTTAACAAACCTTAAGGAGTAAAATGAAACTTTAACTCTTTAAGTTATTTATTTATTTTTTAATATGCAATGATATTAATAGGACTTATATAAACACCATATCAACGCAAAAATATGTTTTCTTCATATATATGGTAATCACGAAACTAAAGCAGTTCATTTTGAAATACGTGTGGAAACAAGATGAATTGGTCTTCCAACACCAATAAATTTACTTGAATGCAGTTTAAGTAGAATTTTGACCCAATTAATGTGTTACACCTATTTCTTCATAACTAGTTTTAGTTAAATTTACCCATTTGAGTCATTACTTAAGTTGATTCTAGAAACGAGTTAAAATTATTATCTTGGTTCACATTCTGACTTCTAATTCTTTTACAATATGATTTTAGATAACGGAAGGAGCATCACAAATCTTGAAATGAACAAGTTAGCATCAATAATCAACATTAATGTTAACGGTGTAATACACGGGATAAAACACGCATCACGAGCAATGATTTCATCGGGCAATGGGGGTTCAATCATATGCTCATCAAGTTCATCAGCCATCATGGGAGGCCTTGCATCACACGCATACACGTTAACCAAAGGCGCGATTCTTGGAATATCAAGAAGTGCGGCGTGTGAGTTAGGAGCTCACGGGATTCGTGTAAATTGTGTGTCACCACATGCGGTCCCTTCAGAAATGCTAGTGAAAGCATATCGAGAGTATTTAGGGAAACCTGATATAACGATAGAAGACATTAGTGATAAAATGGTCGAAAATGGAAGTTTACTACAAGGGAGATGTGGGAGCTTTGAAGATATTGCACAAGCTGTGTTGTTTCTAGCGAGTGATGAAGCTGGATTTATAACCGCACATAATTTGGTTGTTGACGGGGGCTATACCTCGACTACTCTTAAAATGAGATCTATTTATCGCGATGAGTGATACGATAAGTTGTTTTGTTAGATAACGTGTCGTCAATGTACGTTTATAATCTACTATGAAGTAGGAAACGTTTAGTATGTTCTTAGTATCTTGTGTTCTTTATAGACGTGATATTGTATGAGAAAAACATGTTTTGGAAATCTAGTGCCTGTAACTTTTATTCTATGTTGAGTTGGGTCTTTGTACCAATAAAAACATCACTTTTTATCATTCTCTTTCGGCTTATGACCCCTTGGTGAGATTACTTGTGATTAAAAGATAGAGGAGAACAAAAAAGCAGCTTGTGAACGAGAACCATTATTCCGATCATGTATCTTGTTTTCCTAGCCTGTGCGAATATGAACCATTGTAAGAATTGGGATCCGGTGGTGAACAAATTAATTCAAGAAGATGGTAAAATATATCCTTTTGGAAGGTTACAACATTATGTTTTGGTGGTAAAATAACTCTAATAACGTCAGTCCTAGGCAACCTTCCGGCTTACTACTATCTCGATCTCTTCGAATCACCAACGCTCATCATTAAAAAATTGGAGAGCTTCAAAACGCATAGACTGTTGAAGACCTGTGGTGCTTTGAGATAAAATTTAGTGGGAATGAATGCTTCAAAGAAGCTCACCATGCTATTATTGTGGCCAAACTTTGGCTCATTTGGAAGACGAGGAATGAATTTGTTTTCAAAGGCGTTCGTTGAATAAAAAACTAGGTGCTGGAGGACATCAAATCTCATACCTTAAATTGGGTAAAGTATAAAGGTGCGTTAAAGTTTATTAGTTGGGATGATCGGTGTAATTTCAATATTAATTTCTCTTTCTAATTTTTGTACTCGATCTCTAGAGCCTTGCTAGTTTATTTAATGCATATTGCTTGGCGTTCAAAAAAAGGTTGTTAATTGCAACTTCTTGTAGGATCATATTAGTTTTGTAGGATGCTGGCGAACCACAATGAGACATGACACTCATATGAATAGTTAACTGTAGGCTGGTTAAGCCAAATTTTTTGTTTACAAAGAATTGAAATTTTTTTCAATCTTAAGTATATATTTAAAAGGTCCCTCGCTGCTATGACATCATTATTGTGGTAACACATATGTCCTTGTGTTATTAACAACCGAAAGAGAAAGGTGGTTCGGGGTCTAATGTCATAAATATTAATAGGTATATCCCATATTTTACTCTGTCTCAAACAAGCATTTTGGACATGGAAAACTATTTTACTTTCAAATGTATGATGTTTAGTTAATGTAAGGTCATTTTTAGTATGTTCTATTTATATCATTAGAGCTAACTATGATGATTAACCTTCAATATATTTAATAGTTTGTTAAAATCTATAATGTTGATTTGATGTGTGGTCATTTTTAGTATGTTCTATTTATATCACCGGGGCTGACTATAATGATTAACCTTCAACATATATAATACTTTGCTAATTGCAGGAAACCAATTTGAAATTTAATAATTTGTATGTGCATTTTTATGACATCCGTATCAAAATGGGTGCTTTGACTTTAACTTTGATCATGGATTTTGACTTTGATTTAAATATGGACTTTGACTTGGAACTTAAAGTTGACTTGGACTGTGTAAACACGTGATGTACTTGCAATGTCTGATTTGGGTCTAGAATGGACTATTGGGCCTTGGACATTGTGATAGTGTACGTTCATCGAACTTAAAGTCTTGATCATCTACACTTTTATCGGTAATAAAATCGTTTATATTGATGATTTAGTCTCTATTGTTCATGTTCATGATGATTTTTCATCATCAAATATCTAAAACATCATTTATTGTGATCTTGGTATTATGGTTCAGATTATGAAGGATTGCATGTTTGGGGACTTAGATTGACACATATGGGTAAAAACCCTAGTTTTACACATTCTTTTATAATGTTATTCATTTGATTGTAATTCATAGATATATGGTTCTTGTGGACAATCTAGGAAAACCTTTTTCATAAAAGTATCAAAGGAATTATAAGGAAATGTTTACACTTGGATTAACATGGAAAGAAATTAAATTTTTAGTGTTAATTGACAAGAAACGCGAACCGAATCAATAAATCATGATTAAACGAATTCGGGCGAAGAACTATGATAACATAAGGGTCTAATACATTGGATATGTCAAATGGTCTATGGAATAAATTTTCGTTTAGGTCTCGGGTTCATAATGGTCAATTAATGTGGTCTGGGGATGCAAAGGACAAGGTTGAGATTTTGGACAGCTTGCTTTCAGAAAAAATAGGACGTTTTGTACATGTCATAACTTGGTTATATAGAGTCCAAATGGGTCAAGATCCTTGTTTAAAATCAATTTCAAAGAGTCTCTAACTAAAGAAAGTGTTCTCACATCATTTTGACATCGTTTGGTCCTTCAAACACAATAAATAAAATTTTGTTAAATTCGGGCAGAATGTTGGTTTGTCTTCATTGAGTCATATCTTTTTCATACTTTATCTATTTGAGGTGAGTTTTTTTAACACAAGTTAGTTTAAGGTCTTAGCTTTCAAACGATGCCTATTACATAACGTTTGATATTGTTTGGACCTCCAAGCAGCCTATGCAAGTCTGGTGCCCGATTGGCTCCACCAGCTAAAATATTTTTACAAAATCAAATGCCAAGTTTTATGATTAAATAGTCAAATAGAGTAAACAGTTGTGCTCAATCATAGATTATTAGATGTTTAAGGATAAGAACATTAAACATTGATATCTCATTAAGCTTGGATTAATAGATGTATATCTTGAAACATCAATAACAATGATACATGTTAAGGTCTTGAAAAATAAAATGAATCAAGATTGGGATTAGTCATTGGACTTGGAATGACAAATAAGTCATATTTTTGTTAAATTAAGAACATGTTTGACATTAAGGACTACAATACGAGTATTACCCCCAGTTAGGTTTTCTTGACCTTGAGAAATTTTATGTTGTTTTGTTATCTAGAGTTATTTGTTATATTTTTTGTGGACTTTGGATTATGCTATTATCGAGATGAGTTTCATGACCACTTAAAATATATTTTACTTAGGGGGAAAAGTATGCTCAAAGTTTTAGAGTGTGTAGTGTTAAATTTGTTTGGACTTAGATTAGATTATTATGTGTGGTTTGAGTCACATGATCAAGTCTAGATTTCCTTTATGTGTATTTATGCTTATTTTAGATTTGTCTTGGACTTTTATGGATATGTATTGTTAGTATTAATGGATTGGCACCCCATATTTGTTATCAGTATGCTAGCTAAGACTGGCGTGCCATATGTGTGCCCTTAGGTAAATATAATTCAGTCATTTGGACTGATCATGAGCTTATGTTGGTTTCTATGACTTCTATGTTCTCATACACATACAAATTTTATACATGGCTCACACAACAACTTATTTGTACTTTTAAATTAGTGAACTCACCGGTGTAAGTTGAATTTTTAGATCATGTCTTTTTAGGTAACAATGCTTAAGTTTTTGGACAGTGAACTCTAGATGAGACTGCTCCTACAAGAGAAATAGACATTTTGGTCTAATTGAATTTTGTTTTGGAATATGTTTACCAGAATGGATTATATATTTGTTTGGAAATGTACTTTGTTTGAATTTATTTTAGTATTTGGTAGTTACGGTCAATAAATTTTGGATTATTTGTGTATTTATGGCATAAATCTATGATATTAATTGTTCTTGACATTTGTGTTCTTACGTTGGGTGACATCATGATCCATTGATGGAGCATTCCTTTATAAAATTTATTAGACACTCAATGTGTTATGACGATCCTATTTGTTGCATCCTTGTGTTTCTGCTACTAGCGGGGGTAAGACATCTTTGGTTATGGATGGGAGGAGAACAACATAATTAAGTATGTTCAGGTGGCAGCAATCCAGGGATGGATGACCTCCCTAGGAAGTTTTCTCCTAGGCAACCAAAAGCATGTTCGTAAGCTATTTATAAGCAAAACAAACAATATTGATGGTATGAGGGGCCTAATATTACAAATGATATGGAAAGCACTTTTATGCCGTTCAGGATGGTGATACAACCTCATCGAGGGTGGTGAGTCCTTGGGGGATATCAAGAGGAACACTTTAGGCAAATCCCACATCCATGAATGGGATGTTAGGGGCAAACCCATCAAAGATGATGAGTCCAAAGGGGTGGAGGAGGGTAATTATAACACCCTCGGCAAATCCTATATCGAACGTGGAAATGAAAGATGTTAGGGTCATAAGTAATGTTCTATGCTAATATTACCAACACTTTTGTGCTTGGCTATGTGGATGATAGATGAATTCAATAGTGAAGCATGTTTAGATGGCAATAATCTAAGGATAGGTGAACTTCTTTGGATGTTTTTACCCGTGCTAGTAAGAAAATCTATGAGCTTTTAGTGGGAAACACACAATATTGGTGGTATGAAAGAAAAGAAGTTACGCTTGTGTTTGTTGGTATTATTACTGGTTGAACGTTCAACATTGAACTCTCGCAGGTGGAATGTTTTTGTGGTTTGGTGCATGGGTGGATCTAGAGGGGTTAGGCCCACTAGATGCACATGCAGTCATTGAAACTTTCCTTTCTTAAATAGTTTAGTGTAAAAATAAAAGTAAAAGGTATAGTAACGCAGGACATATCTTTGTAATGTTGTTGTATTAGTAGCAGAGTTAGAAATCATTGATCCACCAGGGTTTTACGAGTGGGTAAGTTTTACGAATGGGTAACATGTCAAACTAAGTTTGAGTTAGGCTAGTTTGCAAACACTTCTTAGTTCATCTTATGAAATATGATAAAATATTAACATGTTGATTAAGATTACAATAATATTATTACCACAATAATAAACTAAATCTTTTGAATAATACAATTTAGGTGGTTGTATGTATTAAAATAAAACCTTGGGTGATTGCAATCCATTTTATCCATTTATGCTTTAGCTTAAATTTTTTCTGTTTATCGTAACCTATTTTTAATCAGACAAGATCCAAACTGACCCAGTCATAAGTAATTAGGTCGAAATAACACACATAGTTCCAATCATGTCTCATGTGTGATGTAATACGGAGAAATACATAAGGCTTAGAAATGCAAGTCATTGGAGCCAAAATACCAATCATCATATAAGCGATAGTTGATAAGAAATTTATGTTTAGTTCCAATCATTTTTTTGCTTTTCTCAAATACTCAAAATTTCTATATTTTAGTATCTTAAAGCATGTTGTTCTTTTTCACACTTTTCTAGTTACATTGTTTTAGAAATCCAGGGCCTTCCCAAACACATCAATATAGTGAAAACATATTATCTTTAAGAAATATGTTAGGATGCTTTTGATGCACAAGTAGTATTTCGTTTTCATTAGATTACTTTTCTAGTGTTTTAATCACATCTTGATAGTGTATGATAGGCTCCATTATGGAGTTCGTTCTAGCATTGCTAGAATGAGATTGGTTACTTGATTGTTGAATGCTTATATTGGTCTTTTATCTTAGATTGCTTAATGACGATGGAATGATAACAAGTGGATGTAATTTAAGCTTGTGGTTGTCAGAAATTCACCAATGAAAGTCACCCTAATATGGTACGTAGTGAGATATTAAGGAGCATTCTAGAAGCTTATGATCCTAAGCTCGGCTTGTTTCAAGCTCTAAATCTAAAGCCGAGCTCAACTTAATAATAAAATTTTAGTCTTGAGCTTGATACAATTATTATTTATTAAGTATCTAATTATTTCATGTATATCCATATATGATTACTCTATATATGTTTATAAAACTTTATAGTTATATCAAAATATATATTAGTATATTACTTAGTTATTTTTATCATATTTTTAATATGTAATAAGTTATTATATTTTTAATGTATTAAATAACACGATTTTTTATGTGAAGCTTGGTGTTGAATGCGTACTTATTAAGTAAGCTCCAATCTAGGCATGTGCTTTTTTAAGCCCAACTTGATTTGAGCTTTTAGCTAGCCATTTAACCAATTTCAAGTAACTAGTGAGTGGCTTGGCTTGTTTACACCCCTTATTGCTTATTATCTATTTAATCACCAAGCGGTAAATGTTTTTTGCCGGATACCAAATAAATGGCAGTTAAAGGAAGAATAATGTGTTGATTTAACATCTTTGAGATGATTACATCGATCCCTTTTCTAATATTTAAGTTTGTATTTAAAATATTCTTCTGATCATAAAGGATTAGTGGATTATTATATTTATAGAAGCAATTTAAACGAGCAGATATAAAGAAAGAAATATACTAGAACAAACAAAACAGACCTACCCTAAAGTAGTTGATCATGCAGCAAAAAAAAGGACCTGGAGTACAAAAAGATGAAATGGTAGTAAAACCGACTCAGAAACATCATGCTCATGAAAGAATCCGTGTGCCCATTTCCTATGATGATCTGGTTTAAATTAAGGATCCAATAGACAAATAGCCTGTGAGCTAGGGCCATAAAGGTTTCTCAAGTGTGACGAGTAAAAAGTTTTGTGAGGGTTTTATTTGTGAGTTCCCGTACTTTATTGGTTATAATCTTCTGTTGTTTTTTGTTCTAAATATATGTAAGCCAACAAAATGATACGTACATGTAACCACGAGAATGATATGTAGATTTTTACACATATGTAAACTAACAAAATGATACATAATAACACATATTAAACCCTTGACACATATTGTAACAAATAGGAAATCACACTAGATAGTGTTCGCTATTTGAGAAGAATACACCCATCACGGGTTTAAAAGACGTCCGATAGGGGAAGGTATCCAGTCACTTATAAAGAGACTTTTGTTTCCCTTCCCAACCGAAACAAAATACGTCAAAAAATTTTATTTTAGTAAAACTAAAAATAGTTAACTATAATAGTTAAAAATAACTTAATCATTATTTGTTAACATAATTAACAATTTTTTAACTTTAGGAAAGATGTCAAATAATTTAAAAGTAATAAGTGATAATAAATATAATATTGTTTGTAATTCATATGAGTTAGTAATTTTCAAATTCATGTTCAAGTGTTAAAACTCTAGAAAGATTAGCATTTTAGTCATTATATAAGTTTTGTCATAGTTTAGGGACTTATTATGCAAATATATGTTCCTTTTTGTTTCTTGATTATTAGTATAAATAGGATTGCTTGTATGTGTGCAGGTTAAGACTTTAGATATTTTTCTCTCAAGTTGCACTTTGTAATCCATCTAATATCAATGAAAACTCTATGAATTTTTTGATATTTGTTTGTCTTGATTACATTGTTCATATTATTATCAATTGTTTGATATCAATTACAGATCGATCCATTTAAAGCTATCAAAGGGTATAAGAGCTTTCGGTTCAGTGATTGAAGTTCAAAAACGACTTTTTGAGCATTTTTGATCACTTGAATATGTGATTTGATCGCAATTGTGCAATTAATTGATGATTTAATTATGTTCATCACTAGAAACATGATTTGAATCTCAATTGAGTGAATTTATATCATTAAATCTGAGTTTTTGTCAAATTTGTATTCGAACAAGTTCTTCAAACTTGAACACTAATTTTGGAAAATTAGGTCTCAAATTGTTGTTAATTGAAAGATATGAAGCTAAAGGAATGATTATCGGTGTAATTGTGACTTGATTGAAGAACTTCAGATCATTTTATCAAGTGTTGGAAAATTGTTAAATTTAGGTTGTTACGAAGAACATGGATTAGGCGTTTGAGGTGTTGAAATCATCTGAAAATCACGTAAATGTTTAGGCGCATGAACGTTGTTCAGACACTTTAACACTGTTTAGGCGTTTCAGAAGTGGTCATTTTGACACTGTGTGGGCGTTTCAGCACCGTGCAGACATTTTTCAGAAGTCAAGTCCCGGGCGCTTTTGACTGTTCAGGCGCTTTGCAACTGTTTTCAGGCGCATCAACACTTTTTGGGCATTTTGGAACTGTTTGGGCGCATTGACACTGTCCAGGCATTTTACACTTGAAAAATTCAGAAGTATACTAAGGCAATCCCTTAGGGCTTTCTAAGACAAGTGGGGAGTTTCTCTACTGTTTAAGCGATTTACTACTGTGCAGGCGCATCACTACTGTTCAGGCGCTTCTAATTCAGACTTATCACTTAACACTTAGAAATTTTTCAAAAATTCAAAATTCAAAAATATTTTCATTTCTTTATTTCATTTCAAAACTAAAAACATCAAAAATAAATAATTTCTTGAATCAAAAACTAATCATGGCTAAGTCTGAAGACTTAGAGAACATAGTACCAAAGCTAAAGAATCGAGCCGACTTTATGTAACACCCGGATATTTTCTTTGAAGCCGACAGAAGAAGAAAAATAAATGAAGTTTAAATTCGAGGGACCAAACTTGCCAACGAGAGAAAGTTGGTTGAGTGGAGGTATTTAAAGGGAGAGGGCAGCCCTCACCCTCTCCCCACACCCACAAAATCAGCCAAAAGAGAGGAGAAGAGGAAAAGGGAGAAAAGGAGAAAAGGGAGAAAAAGCTTGGTCGAGTGGATTCAAGCGTGCAAAATCGAAGTGCAGCGGGTCTAATCGAAGCTCTTCTCGTTGTGGTCGTTTGTGTGAGTTCTAGGACCCTCTTTTACATGTTTTTGAATTATTTTGGGACTGGAACACATCTGGAACACACTTCAAAATGATTTTCAGATGTGTTCCAGCCCCAAAAAATTCAAAAACGTGAAAATAGGGGTCCTAGAACTCACACAAACGACGACAACAAGAAGAGCTTCAATTAGACCCGCTACAATTGATTTTGCACGCTTGAATCCACTCGAACCAAGCTTTTTCCCTTTTCTCCTTTTTCCTCTTCTCCTCTCTTTGGGCTGATTTTGTGTGGTGGGGGAGAGGGTGAGGGCTGCCCTCTCCATTTAAATACCTCCACTCACCCAACTTTCTCTTATTGGCGAGTTTGGTCCCTCGACTTTGGACTTTATTTATTTTTCTTCTTCCGCCGGCTTCAAAGAAAATATCCAGGTGTTACAGGTTCACCACTCTTATATAGGTTTCGTCCCCGAAACCTGTTATTCCTCGAACAAACATGGGTAATAGCACCTCATTTCTTCCTCAGTCTCCCACGTTGACTCGGATCCCCACCTGTGCTTCCACTATACACGCACAAAAGGAACCGCTTTATTTCTCAGCCTTTTTTCTTTTCGATCAATGATTGCCACTGGTGTGCTCCACATAATTGAGCCGTTCGTCCACTTCAATATCCTCCAGCGGAACAATTATATTTTCAACTGCCAAGCACTTTCTCAGATGAGATACATGGAATGTTAGGTGAATTTCACTTAACTCATCCGGTAACTCCAGTCTATAGGCCATCTCTCCTACTCGAGCGATGATTCGAAAGGTACCTATATACCTTGGGCTTAACTTGCCCTGCTTCCTGAATCGGATGATCCCCTTCTAAGGTGAGACCTTCAACATAACCTGGTCACCTACCTGGAATTCAATCGGTCTGCATCGTTTATCAGCAAACGACTTCTGTCTATCTTTGGCTGCCTTCATGAAGGCTTTGATCTTTTTAAGCTTCTCAGTCGTACCCTCGATCACCTCGACGCTTCCTAACTCTTTCTGACTAATATCACCCCAACAGACGGGTGTTCTGTATCTCCTACCGTATAGCATCTCATAAGGAGGCATACCAATGCTGACATGATAACTGTTGTTATATGAGAACTTATCTAACGGTAAGTGGTCATCCAAACTTCCCCCATAATCGATAACACATGCCCAAAGCATGTCCTCCAATGTCTGAATGGTCCTCTCTGACCGACCATCAGTCTGGGGATGATAAGCCGTACTAATGTGTAATATCGTCCCCATTGTGTCGTGGAATTTCTTCCAGAATTTAGATGTAAACCGGGTGTCACGATCAGATACAATAGACACCGGCACACTATGACGCGTTACAATTTCCTTGATGAATAGATCAGCCAACCTCTCGGATGAATATATCTCACGGATCGGTAGGAAGTGAGCACTCTTCGTCCGACGATTTACAACCACCCATATAGCATCATACCCTTTCGGAGTACGTGACAGCTTTGTAATAAAATCCATGGTGATGTGTCCCACTCCCATTCCGATATATCCAATGGTTGGATCTTCCTATACGGCTTCTGATGCTCGGCCTTCACCTGTAGACAAGTAAGGCATTTACTCACATACTCCACCACGTCACATTCATACCCGGCCACCAATAATCCTTCTTCATGTCTTGATACATCTTTGTGGCACCTGGATGAATGGAGTATTGAGTCTTGTGAGCCTCATCCATAATCTTCACTCGTAGATCCCCAAAACAAGGAATCCATACCCGTCCAAATCTAGTTTTAACACCAAGTGTGTTTTCACCCAATTCCATAACTAGACCTCTCCTTCTTTTCGAGTTAAGATGATCTTCCTCAGTGCCTCATCTTGAAAATTTTTTAACTTGTTTCATCACGTCAGAGGTCATGATTAGTTGATACGTTTTCACCCGATTGGCTCGGGCTTTCTTTCCGACTAAGGGCGTCCGCCACCATGTTGGCTTTTCCGGATGGTAATGGATCTCGCAGTCATAATCTACTATGAGGTCTAACCACCGTCTCTGTCTCATGTTTAGGTCCTTCTGCTCAAAGAAGTACTTCAAGCTCTTGTGGTCAGTGAATATGGTGCACTTCGTCCCATACAGATAGTGCCTCCAAATCTTTAACACAAAGACCATCGCTGCTAGCTCCAAGTCATGAGTAGGTAATTAACCTCATGAATCTTCACTGTCGGGATACATAGGCTATAACTTTTCTTCTCTGCATTAACACACACCACAACCCTGAGTAGGAAGCATATCAAATAAACCACCGATCTTCACTTCCATCGGGTAATGACAGAAAAGAAGCTGAGTCAACCTCACCTTCAATTTTTCGAATGCCTCCTCTTGAGCTTGACCCCATGTGTTTGTGTTGTTGTGAGTGATGTATGATTTCGGGCTTGTGTGTGCTTGAATGTTGTGGGTATGTTTTCCTAAGGTTTAGGATGGTTGATTTGGGCTTAGAAGAGGTTTGGAAGAGCTTGGAGGTTGAAAATG